>CAOLHI010001334.1:0-480957 GCA_948474755.1 Ctenosaura bakeri
ATGTGCCATAGAATTAACTTTTTCAATGGCTTTACTGGCTGAGGAATTCTGACAATTGCAGTCCAGTAAAGTAATTATCCCAAGCAGAGGTCTTGCATTAGAAAAGAAGCTCCTAATTTTTGGAATTTAACTCCCAAAAACCCAAAGAAAGCCTCATCAATGATCAGGGATTCTGGGACTTCTTCATCAACACTGAGGGCTCAAATTTGGAAACCATTGCACTAGATGATAATGAATTTGGATGCCTTTTCTCAATGGAGATTTGATCAATTCACATTTTAATGCAAACTTAGCAGATTTCATGTTTTTGAACCAATACACATACCAAAACTCAGTTATGCTTTGAAATTGCATCCACAAATGCATATATTGTATATATTGTAGAAAGGGCAGCAAACATGTGCATTAGTAAAAAAAAAAAAACATAATATACTGGAATTAGGAGTTAGGAAAACAACTTGCAAATACAGTGTATACTACAAAAAGAAAAATATGCATGGACACCAAAAAAAATCACATTTTTTTTCCTGCAAACTCTTAAAAAACCCTTACGTTTGGGAAAGTTATCTAACTTCAAGACAAACCAAATTGGTTGAGACACTGAAAAAATGAACAACTGAGAGAAATTAAAACTGAAAGAGACATCCATTCTGGTTTTCAGCGCACCATGAAACAAGATGATGACAACAGATGCATTGTTTCTTGATCTATCCTCTTCAACAAAGCAAGATCTAGGAGAATTCCGAGCTGTGAGCTTGATCCTTCAAGGCAAGCCCTTGTGAAGCAGACAGGCTCATATGTAAATCATGTACACAGAATCCTTTCCCTTTTACTTGAGTTTACTGTGAGACACAGATGCCTTTACTCAACCTACAACTTGGAAATAACAACAATTGCTTTTCTGGCAAAGGAAGAAGTCATTTTAGTCTCTGAGATCTAATAGGCATGTGCAGAGGACACGGACAGACATTATGCACATGCCTGAATAATGAAGTTTTGTTCTTTCTTATTTCTTCTGCCTGTCTCTCCCCCACCCCCATTTTTTTAAACTGAAAAGTTTTTCATTTAAAGTCCTTCATTGTCAATGTGCATGGGTGACCATAGACTGGAAAACAACATATTAAAAGCAACAAGATAAACCAGACTTCCCCTGACCCTTCACTGTCTTTATTGACATCCTAATCCATCCCATTAGAAATAACACTGTTATTGTTAATAGCACTTCACAGTCCTGCTCAGGTTTTTTGCCTAATTGTGGAAAGCCAACTTGTGTTGAATCACAGACCTGTGCTTGATGAACCTGTCCCTCCATCTTTGTTGTCAGACTTCCAATGCTGAGCAGAAAGGCCTGAAGGGAAATTCTATAATGTTTCATTGTACATGCAGACATCCCTTCCTCTGATTAGAGTTCTTAGTCATGATAAGGCTTCTGAGCATGTGCAAACAACCACACATAGAAGCTTATTTTGCTGCTCAACACTGGAAGATCAAAGTTGGGTTCACTGTGGGGGGTCTTCATGGTCCCAGATCCCTACACATTTTGAAATTCCATATACAGACACTATGCTGTTTCCCAAGTTTCTGAAAGCTAGCATTTTGATGAGAAGGGATTAGTACTGCAGGTACACTTTGCTTGCAACCCCAGGAAGTGGGTGTATGTGAATATTGTTAGTTAATTTGAAGTTATTATGTGCCTTCAAGTTGATTCCAACTTACCATGACCCCATGAGGTTCAAGATTTATTTAAAAGAGTCTACTGTTGACTTACCCAAAGTTACTCAATGATTCTCTATGATTGAATGGGACTTGAACCCTGATATCCCAGATTCCAAGTCCAACATTACACCATGTTGTTGCTCTGCTAAAAAACCATCACTACACAACCTTCATAACCTACAATGACAATTATCAATCAAGATCCTTTTGGGAAAGTATTATCTATTTAAACAGAAGCTTAATTGAATTGAACCAGTTATGGGATGTAACTAGTGTGCTGAATTGACCTAATTATGGGATACAGCTGGTGTAAGATATATCCTAATGAGTAATTCCAGAGGTAAACACACTGCAAGATTTACTGTTGACATATTGAATAAAACAATGCCATATTATAAAAATGAATCTGTTTTAGTCTGGAGTCCTCGAGTTTAAGCATTCTAACAGGACCATAGACTACTCTCCTTGTTTCTAAAAAGCAATTTAGAAGTCATCATTTTACTTACTTTTGGAGAAAAAAACCCAACAAAGGAAAGAACTGCTTTTTAAAACAGTTTTAAAAAGATACTATTTCTTTGTCACTTGGTTCTATAATTGTAACTACTTTTTAAAAATTTCCCAGATCTATATGTCAAATATTCTATGTCAACTGAAAATGAAATCATCCATTAAAAACAGCAATCAAATAAAAACAGCAGAGGCTAAAAACAGGGATCGCATATACAAAAAGAAATCCAAAGCTATCATGGAGATTAAACTACAAAACACAGCAGCAGAATTATGAAAGGATTAGAAAGATTTAAAGAGAATCAAAACTCTTTGCCTGGTGCCAAAGAGATAAAAAAACAAATAGAAGGGAGACCTCCTTTGCGGAGGATATTCCAATACTGGTAATTAATAAAATTCAACATCTTCTCAGGAAAGAACTACCCACCCTTAATGGGCTCCAACCCCTAAATTTCCCAGTCACTGAGCTAGGCTTGCTTCATGATTGGAAGGGGACTAAACAAAACCATTGATACTTGAGCCAACTCCCCAATGCAGTAGATAATTTTGTTCTTGGATTAAATGATCCAGTGTAGAGATCAAAGCCTGGAAAACTTACTTTTGTGGATAATGTGGCTAGACGATTCTGGTTGTTGTAGTCCAAAAAATTATTTCCCCATGCTTTGATAGAGAAATGACAGAATTACAGATGCATTTATTTATTATTTACATATACATCTTACCATTCCTCCAAGGACTCAAAATGGCAAAGATAGATCTCTGTTTCTCTGCTTTATCCTCACAACAATGGTGTGAGATAAATTAAGAGAAAATGATTGGCTGGAGGTTAACTGCAGTGAGTTTCATGGCCTTAGATGGTCATGAACCTGGATCTTCTACCTACCAGTCCACTGCCATAACTGTTAGATCATGCTAGTTCTTTGTCTCTCCCCATCACAACAAAAATGGTTTGTGAAGTACCAGGCCATAGGAACAAATCACAGGCGATGTCTTCTATAGATAGGCATTTTCATCTTTTTATAGGAACTTTTAATTACTTGGGAAAGGACCATAATTTAGTGCTGAAGCAAATACTTCTCATGTAGAAGATCCCAAATTCCAGGTTTACTCCCTGACAGCTTCAGTTAAAAGATACAGGTGCCTGACAGCCTGGAGAGCAGCTGCAAATCAGAATAAATAGTACTAGGGAAATGAATCGCTGCTTCTTTCTTTTCACATGCAAGGACAGGTAATTTCACATTACAATAGTTTTGTGCAGTTTTGGACTTCTTTACAAAAAAAAAAATCTTTTTCAGAAAAAAAACCCTGGCTTTTATGCAAACCATCGCCCTCCTTTTTTAAAAGAAAATGGTCTGGTTTATGTAAAGTATAGTATGTTCTGTGATAGACACTGGGGTTTGCCCACAAAAGTTTGTTGTTGTTGTTGTTTATATGAGGGGGTTGTTTTTGTTTTTTGTACCAATCAATCTTTCACAAATATCTCAAAGTGCAAGAAGAAAAAAGGAAAATCTCACCATGGTTGACCACTTTGTTTTTTTAGTTGGGGTGTCTGAGTGTGTTGAGATGGAGACAAATTTTATCCTGGAGGGTAAGAAAATTTGCCAGTATTTCTTTCATCCACAGTCAATAGAGTACTGGATGCACAAATAGGTCGGCCTGGAACAAAGCAGCTTTTTATGCTCCTAATCCTTTCAGAGCTCAGAAAAGTTACATTTTTGTACTGCAGCTCTCAGAATCCCATTGCTAGCAGACTGCGTGGGGCATTCTGAGAGTACTCGTGCTTGCTTCATTGTTCTGGGAGTTTTAGTCCAAAAATGTGGAAAGCACATAGGGAGCAGTAGACAAATACACGGCCAACCATCTCCCAGTCTGCTTCCTTCTCTGTGGTTTTTCTTCTGCTCCTGAGGCTTTAGCTCTTCCTTATGCTAATACCTACTTTTCTCTGAATAGCTTCAACAACACAGACACAATATAAATGCCTATCTCTAGAAGACTGCACATCCTAGCACCAATTACTGCTTCCAATTACATCATCACCTAATTATCTCCTAGAACAAGTATCTCCCATGTGTCTGACTCACAACTGAAATGTGAATTATCTCAATACCTTATACAGGACAGATTCCTCCCTTCTCAGTCCATTTGAAATCTCCACCACATTTTAGTCTAAAGAAGAGTTACAGAAACAATGCCAAAATGTGTCTCTTGCTCTCCGCCCACTTCATTTTTACCAACAGGTTCATCTGCTAAGAACTAAGTCTACAGTCTTTGCAAGCACGCAAACCAAGAAGACATTTGGCATCTGAACAGTCAAAATTGCAAGCACATATGAACCCTAAGATAATAAGTATTGTATGGATTCAGCTGCAGCTTTGGGCATCCATATTCAAACCTAGGCTGAAGGACATAGAGAAGGAGAAGAAGCAGGAATGAAGGTGTGTAGCACAAATTGTCCTATTGATAAGAGAAAGACAGAACCCTTTGTATTTATACAAGAGCTCATTCATACTACCCAATTAAAGTGTTATTATTCCATATTAATTACCAAGGCTCAATCCTATGGAATCATGAGGTAGTTTGGTGAGGCACTGGAATGCTCTGGCTGAGAATTTTAAATGCTCCTCCATAAACTGCCCTTCCCAGGGTTACAGTGGACAGAATCATGGGAGTTAAAGTGAAATAATATTCACACTATGTGCTATAGTGTGAATGGGTCCCAAGTCTGCCCAGCCTAGAAGCTCCTTAATAACTTTCAGTTGTCAACTGAGTTGATGTGACATATCATTTCCCCCCACTTCCTCTATACCTAATTACAGTATTTGAGACCAATACCTCTATAGTCCCAAGTAGTTCTCAAGCTTCATGATTGGCAGGTCAAGCTAGTAGATCCCTCAGGCTTCATGATTGGCAGGTCAAGCTCCTGGAGTAAGTTTCTTGTTGTACTTTTGACCCAAGGCACAAATATTTAGAAACAGGGAGGGGACTGTTTTTTTAAAACTAAAGGGTCTGATGTAGAACAAGCTGCATATTGTGATTAGGTTGGAGGGAAAATGTTACCTTGAAACATGAAAGTTACACCCTATATGATGTCTATATTTTAACCGTTGACAATATAAAGGGAACCCAGCAGCATTACCTTATCCTGCCTAATGAATGTTATCGTAAGGTAAAGGTAAATCAGTAACAGCTAAGATCAAACAGACTTCTCTTCTTTGAACATACAATGCCCTCATTTATATAAATCTTCACAATCTGCCTGCCTTTCTCATTTGAGCACAACAAATGAACCCAGAAGGCCAGCACAGAAGGCCTTCTTGTCTTCGAATGCCAAAAAACAGCTTGAAATCATAGCCCAAGTGAATTGCTGGAATGATCAGCCACTGGACTACCCATTAGCGATGACTGTCCTTCCAACTGTGAAGTAAACTGTTGGTGTTGGCAGTAGAAGCAAAGGTCATCACACCTTCTCTTGTCTAGACTAAAGGAGAAAACAATTCTTTCTTTTAATATAGTATTTGTCATTCCTTGCCAGTTTATTCCTATAGAGAACTTAAGACATGTTGAGATTTAAAATAAAAAACATTTTATTTGAGAAGATCAAGTCATTTATTATGGAAACTGGCATAGTACACACATTCTGACTGGCATCTGATTTTTTACTTTCTGCATTACTGAAGAATGTCATGAGTCTTCCAGAAGCGTACTGAATTTTGACAAAGTGCTCTTTCCTAGAGCAGTCACTTTGTTAATATGAGTGAAACCTATGCATGTAATACAACAAATTTACTCCTTTCCCAATAGATTAGCCTGTTACAGATTGCCAAAAAGACAGAGAAAGACACAGAGAGAGGCCATTTCTGCGCTAGACTGTTATAGTGCTATTATTCCACTTTCAACATCCTATGGAATCCTGGGGTTTGCAGTTTAGGGAGAGGACTCAAAGGCCCCTCCCTAAACTGCAAACCCCAGGATTCCATAGGATGTTGAAAGTGGAATAACAGCACTATAACAGTCTAGTGCGGAAATGGCCAGAGAGAGAATACATACACCACAAAATAAGAGAACAAAAGAGAAAAACAATTTGCATATAATTTTCTTGTACACACATATATATGTATGTATGTATATACACAACTTTGGAGATAATAACTAGAATTAAAATTTCACAGAAGACAATTAATTTCCCATTCAAATCACACACATTAAATTATTAAATTAATGTGTAGCCTACTGCATCTCTCCAAACGTTTTCTTCAATTAAGTTACCATCAGATGAGCTATGTATCTTGATTCAAAATAAATTTGGCCTTGACAAAAATTTTCTATAAAAATAAATAACCTCACGCAGCCCAATCATTTAAAGCAGTAGTATTCTTAACTTTTTCTTTACCAGGGACTCCTTATAAATACAATTTGTTGCCAGGGACCCCCAAGGCTCAACTCAAGATTTAAATATTTAAACTTAGATTTGAAAATTCAGATATTCATTTCAATATTTGAATATTTGTTTAAAGTTGCTCAGCCTTATTCCTTATCCTTCCAGTAGACAATGCAAAGGAAATGAGGGTTGTTAATAGTCTGTGGAGCAACATGAATGAGACTCTTCAGGTGTCAGGAGGGTAGAATAATTTAGCCTGATGAAGGAGGTTCCCCATCCATACATTCAAATTGACTTTCTCTTTCTGAATCAGAGCACACCCAGTCTGAGTAAAAACCAGATTGCCACTAGTTACACTGAAAAGTCATGAATTACAGCCTTCATCATTACAAGACAAAAAAAAGTAACACCCTTCCAGTACCTTATTGCAAAATGTCTAGCTATGGGCAAATATAGAGGTTATGCCCTTGTCAGTGGTGGCACCAAGCTATGGAACTCCCTGCCTCCAAAGATGCAGCTGATTCCCTTTTTAAAATTCCCATAGATATCAGGCAAAACAATAGCATTTAGAAATAAATTTAACTAGGGTGCTCCCTGAGAGGGGAAAAAGACATCTCTTTCCTGACTTGTTACTGCTGTTATCATTTATTTTGTCTATTGTTTTATTATTTGTTTTGGCTTTTTTGGTGTCAACCTGATGGTATTGGTTGTTCACAACAGGAATGGACTAGCAGAATAATTTTAAAAACTAAAATAGTATCCAGTTTAATTTATTTTTTACTTTGCAAGGTTGATTCAGACCACAGTTTTTCCCACTACAGTCACTTCATGACATTGATTTGTTTGAAGAATGGAATGTATGTTGGCTTCATGGACCAACATATCCCAGAGGCTATCAGAACCCAACTTTCAAAACACCTTTTCAGGTATCACTGAGAATAGCATTGCATTCCCAATGCTTCAGACATCCAGAAGGGGTCACAGAGGTACCTAATACAAAATGTGGCGTTGAGGAAACATAGCTGTTAAATATAACCCAAATATCAAACCATCATAACCTTCCAGGGATGCCAGTTAAGGAGTTGCTGGATTTTCTGGACCTCTGTTTCCACTTGCAGGGAGGGAGTTGCACCCACAGAGGAGATACCCCCTTGGAGGTCTTCCCTTTCTGTGGGAGAAATCTCAACTGCCATGTTGCATCTTTGCTTGTGGGAGAGGATGAGGGTTGAATTTGTAGTGAGTGGCTTAGAGGAAGCTTTATATCTGCCAAATTCAGAGCTCTTTCTTCCTCCTGACATACCCCTAGAAAGGGTGAAAAGGTGAAGTGAGCCCTGGCACTCTTTGATATACTGTTGGATGATAGGTTTCTTTGATTCTTCCTCTATTCAGGAGTCTTGAATTATTATTTTATGAAGGATGAAGCAGAGGACTCAGAGCTTCATTCTAACAGCTGAAAGAAAGCCTATGACTATGTTGTCAACACCACTCTGGCAAAGGCACCCCAGCCTTTCTGAAGGATCACTCTGTCTTCACCCCGTCCCATAACCCCAGCTTGTTTGATGACAGATCACCTGGCCAGACTCTTCAGCCTTGCTTTGAGTACCTTGGAATCCTCTGTTATTTCTTCTATCAGTATAATTGAGCACTCCGATGGATAAGCAGCATAAAGAAGTGGTCAGAGTGCCTGCGGAAGGAATGATCTGAAGCTTGCTGGGGAAACAGCCCTGTCATGAAGATAAATCTACAAATATTACTTTACTCTACAGTAACATCACACAAAATTAAACAACTGAATGTGACTCCTTGGGCTGAAAGACATGGTCTTTAGCTCTTGTTTCCTGGCCAAGGATGGAAAAATGTGTCAGTTTCACTTTCCCATGTATCCAGTTTTTTAAAATCTCAAGTTTTTTCCATCCTGAGTTGGAAGAAAATTTCAAATTCTGGCAAGTTCTTCCAAAATGAATGGAAATACTTTCCTCCCACTTCCACTGAACAAAATTTCTGCATAGAGCATGGAGGGGACCACACTGGCCTTGCTTGCCACATAGATATTGAAGATGAGTCTTTCAGGGGGAAAGAAGGTAGCAACACTGAGAATTAATATGGTTGAATATACAGGGAATTACTTCTAACAGTTACCTAGATTTACTCATCCATAACTGTTCCATACTCATGATTGCTACTTAGACATAATGGGACATTATTGCTACAATTGTAATCTCCCTCCCCCAACCTACTGTACCAGGCATCAGCTGCATGGGAAAAAGGAGGTCCATTCTGCTGGTTGTTACCCTGATTTCTGGGGTCCCGGGAGGGACACCTCAATGTGATCACAATGGGGAATGGGAATTAGCAAGAGCACCTCTAGCAATACAAGAGGCAGGGCAACCTAGCGAGATCTTGAACCCAATGTCTATGGGGTCAGGCCGAGTCAAAGAGCAAACAGATGTAAATAATAATAATTTCTTTACTGATGTACAACACAGTCAAACACATGTATGCAAACACACTCACACAGAGAACTATTGAAATAAAGGTAGGAGTTGGATAGAGGGTTTTAAGAGGAGGTTTTGTATGGGAAATACTACACCTGTCCTGAAGCCCAGGTACTCTGAAGAAAGAGTCCATGGAAGTGGAAATTCTCAGCACGAGGAGCTGAGGGGAAGGCTTGCCGAACAAAACGACAGCAAGGCGGGATGGAAGCCAGGAGCGATCCGAAGAAGTGCTCAAAGTCAGGGGGTTTTATAGGGGAAAATGTGCCCATAGGCTAGTCTGTTCCCGGAGATAACAATGGGTTTCAGGCTGGAGACAAAGCCTCCGAAAGGTCAGTATTTTACATGATTGAATTATGACAGTGTTGTCAATATTGTAGACAGTATGCAAATGCAGAGTGCTTGACAGTTGAATATTCGGCTCGTCAAGCTGCCTGCTCGGGGCAGAGAGTCCTTTGTAAGTAGCGTGCATACATAATGGATCTTAAAGAGGGTACTTGCCTTGAGATCTCCTAAAGCGGTAGTCTGGCTATTACTGGCCTGCCTGGATTTGTTTTGAATATTTCAGCTATTTTCGGCTGTGCCTGTGTGCGTGCTTGTCTGGGGGCCTCGCAAGCACGTGGAAAGGAATGGGTGAAGAAGGCCAAATTATTGATATCAAATAATATCGGATATCCCACAAGTCTGGGCTAGAAACTACAGTAACATGGTAATCAGAGCACCGGTGAATGATATTTCCATCAGGTTTGCAGGGAGGTCAGACCAGGAGAAGCTCTCTGAACTCTCAACTGAGGCTATTGTTCTTTGGGTATACCAAAGACAATGTGACTCACTAGAAAAGATGATAATGCACAGTTAAGTGGAAGGCAGCAGGAAAAGAGGAAGACTGCTCTAAAGGTGGATTATTTCACTCAAGGAAGCCATGGTCCTGAATTTGTAAGGTCTGAAAAGAGCAGCTGATGACTAGGGCTCTTGGAAATTTCTCATTCATAAGAACACCATAAGTCAAAATCACAGTGATAGACTAAACTGCAACATCATCACCATGTAGCTGCAAAACAAGAAAGGTACTTAATGTAAAGCTGCTAGTGAGGCAGATAAACTGTGATTGGAGAAGATACAGGTCTGTAAAATGTAAATGTAACAGCTTTCTTGGATGCCATCCTGGGACAAAGGTGGGATATACTAGAAAGAAAGAAAGAAAGAAAGAAAGAAAGAAAGAAAGAAAGAAAGAAAAAGAAAGAAAGATTTTTCTAAGCTCTGGTGTGCTGGCCCCAGGGCTACCTCCAGTGTTCAGTTGTTACTAGATTAGCTAACAGACCTTTTGCTGATGTTCTTCATGCAGTAGCACTAGGAGAAACATTAGTCACCTTTGCAAACATAATTGGGTTGAGACATGGACTAGATGCTCATTTGCTTTCAATCAGCAAGCACTATATTGGGAAGATTGTTCAATAAAAGTGAAGCCAAGAAGATGTCTCTTTTGCTTACTTGACCTAGAATCCCATTTCAGAGACAAGATGTCAGTATTTGGTCCCTGAATATGGCCTTTTTTGTTATGTTTCATTTTTACAACTTAGTATTAATCTATCATTTAAGAATAACATGAATGCTTTGTTAAGAGTTTTTTAATTGAAATATATATATATATTTTACTGGGGGCTGGGGGTTGCTGCATGGCCATACAACATATGTTTTACCACAACATGACTATGAGTTTGAGCCACAGTAAATAAACAGTGAGGTCAGACTGTTTGCGAAAGAGAAAGTTCATTTGCGAAAAGTCACCTTTTCCTGGATATAATGATATGTTTTGCTGTTGAAAAAAAAGAAAGAAAGAAAAGAAAAATACCACAAGTCTGGCTTTTACCCATAGCTGCAAAACCAAGGAGATAATTCTAATTACCAAAGCACCAACAGAAGCACGCAGAATAAATTTCTGCCTAGAACCAGCTTTTCCTTTTCTTTTTTTGGTTTCCTCTCAGAACTGTCCCGTTTTGGGGCAGAAACTTTGCAACAATTGTCGTATAGTTTTTGCCTAAATGACTATTTAGTACTTTGTGGCAGGTTATGTGAGGTGATATACATAATTCAGCAAGCTGCCCACCACTGTGAGGACAAGCCACAGATAAGCTCTCTTACTTATGTATCCTGGCATTTGGCAGAACACTGCTTCTACACCTCTGTTTTTTTTGTTTTCCTTTCAATGCATGTAACTTTCATGAACGTTTGGGGTACATGTTCAATTTACAAGGTGTGTTATTTACTGGATTTGTAGCTGAAATGGAAGGAGGATGGTTGACAATCGTTTGTGCCTCCCAGGCTTGACATGCCAAGATTTATGCTCCACCTTTTGGCATGTCTTTTCATTGTTTTCTCTAAAAGCAAGAATAACAGGATTAGCTGTTAAACACACATACGCACACGTGCGCGCATACATACACACAATCCACACACACTAAGTATCCAGGAAATTATCTTGTGGCTTGGCTCCTTCCTACGAAGTCAATTTAATTTTTTTTGTCCAGCAAATTGTGGGAGATGATTGGTTCCTTTGTTCAGCAGAGGTGTGCACTGAACTTGTAAGGGCCAATGTATGGGGAATCTTTGTCTTGGATTGTACCACTCAAAGCTGAGGAAGAACTGCATTCTTTAATTATTTAAACAAGTAAAAGTCTCCCAGTTTATTCATAAATGTTTCTAGGAAATAGGTTATCTCTGATATGTTCATCTTTCACATACATAGATTTTTCCTTTCCCACTACCGTTCTTTCTATTGCAGGTGGGGACCACTCACCACCCAAACTCCTTACTCAAGCTTGAAGTGGTATAATCTAGGAAAAGGTTTGTGCCTGCCTTATTTCTGGAGTGATCGTCCAAATGACCTGTAAAGGTGTGTCTGCGTGAGAAATCCTTCTCCCTCCACATCAACAATGGCTGACACATCTAGGGGACTTTCCCAGATGTTCAGAGCAAAGCACAACATATGTTCAACTGTTGCTATTTTGTGTGTAAAATCTAGCCATCTCCTGGATTGCAAGAAATGGATACTTTGCCCTAATAATAATAATAACATGGAAAATCAGCAACATGTACTGCATGGGCAGCCCCCATTTGGATTCCAATGGTCCCTGTTGGTCCTGTGATCTAGGTCAAATTATCCTGTCCAACACGCTGCAATGTATTGTAGTAACTGTATATACTCATGCGTAAGTCTAGAAATTTACAGCAAAAAAATGACCCCAAAACCTGGGTCTACTTATCCATGGGTCAATATAAGCACTGTCTTTTTAATTCTTATCTTTAAAAAAAAGGGGGGGTGGATCACCCTTCTCTGAGTAGAGTGGCAAAAGCTGACAGCTTAGTCCATCCTGGGAAGATGGACTTTCCTTCCTTCCTTCCTTCCTTCCTTCCTTCCTTCCTTCCTTCCTTCCTTTGTAACAACTAATACCACATCTTAAGAGTTATCAAAAAAGAAAAAAAGAACTATCCCCTTCCTCAAGTAGAGTGGCAAAAGTCCATTTTTGAATACCTGGGCAATAAAATGGTGGTGGCATAGCAACAGCCGGGACGGCTGGCTCTCCGAGGTGGCACTGGCATTCCCCATATCTTTGGATTGACCCTTGACTTATCCACAGGGGATATCAAAATCCACAATTTTGGCCCCTAAACCTGCTCTCAACTTATATGTGAGGTTGACTTATACATGATTATATATGGTAGATACACTACAACATGTATATATTCTTTGGAATTAGAGTGGCAAATGTGTCTCTCTAAACACCATACTGTCTGCGAAATATGTGGATGAATGAATCCTCAAACAAATTCTTCTCCCTTAAATTTATGTGGATATTTTATACATTCCATATAAAATTTAAACATTTCGGCTATCCTGTGTGTTTTACATTTCAGAATATGGATTTATGTTGAAAGAAGAGAGGTATAAGAGTAATTAATATGGCCTCCACTAATTCAGAGCATCACAGTCAGTACTTCTGGAATAACCACCAGCTCTGCCTGTAGTTTGCAAGATAGTGTCATAGCAATTTTTTGGAATTTCATGAAATTTGTTTGCTTGTCACTGGGATATATACAGCTGAAACAAAACTGAGCCAGATTTTTTTAAAAGCTTAATTCATGCCAAAGCTATGATATTGAGAATCAGCTTGTTAAATTCAGTATTTTTAATATGTTATTGTGATCTAAAATATATACTACTACTGCCACAACAGAAATAACAAACTACATTGGCCTTTTCCGCATTTTGTTTCTACAACGGGGCAGCGCGTCCTCCAGCAAGGACGTTTGCACTTGGGGGCAGACTGGGTCCAGACTACTTTTTGTAGTTTCGGACTTCAGCCCGCTCCAGAACACCCAGAACTGGTGGTTCCCCGTGCTATTGAAAGACCGCTTAAAACAGGTCTTTCAATAGCCCGGCACACCCCACTCCGTTGCTGTGCTCGCACCAGCGCGAGGCTGCAGATCTGAGAGGGCCTTCTCAGTGTCTATTTCCAAGCTCCACCAACCAGAAGCCACCATTTTCGTCCCCGGAACAGTGTGTGGCACGACCACGCACTGCTCCGGATCAGCGTGCCTCGTCGGAGGGAGTACGCTAGTCCGGTGAGTAGCAGAACGCCCCGTTTTCTTCCCAAAGTGTGAAAAAGTCCATTGACAAGTCAGTACCAACTCAGCAACAAATCCCAAAATAATTCTCACAGAACGTCAGGAACACATGCACCTGTCTTCATCTGTTACTTGAATCATCACCTGCCGACAATATCCTTCTAATGTCTAGAGCGGGTCAATCACTATGTCAAAGAATTAATGACACATATCTGACATAAACTGATGAGGGAAATATTCACCTATCTCAGAATATTTGCTGCTAATATGGAAGGCACAATTCTTCAAAAAAATAATTTCTGTATACAGCATGAAATTAGGATTTATGAAAACAAGAGTTTAATAAACTGCTTGGCAAATTTGATCTGATTTTTTGGGATTCCAGAGTTGAAGGTTTCTCTTTCCATTACATATACTAAATTAGCAGCACAAATCTGAGTGGGGGGGGAGCATTATCACTACTGTTGTGAATAATTTCCTTGCATTTCTTGTGTATATGTGAGCATTGCATAGAAATGCCAAAGACTGCGGCTGTTCTATTTCATGGCCTTTTGATCTAATTGCATTTTCCCGATACCTCTGTGTGTGTATTCATGTGTATGCTGTATCTAATGAACTGATTATACTTCATGAAAGCTTGTACTACAATAAATATTTAAGTTTTAGGATCCTCCATGACTCTTGAGTTTTCTGAATATAATACTATCTGTAATTAGTAATATTACCAAAACAGAAATTAGGAGAATATAAATAAGACTTTTTGAAAATAAAGTTGAAATAAGAGAATCAGCTTGGACAAATAATTTTACCAAAGACATTTGTACCCATATGATTAGCTGTGTTGCTGACAAGTGAACAGAAAGTTCTATTTCATTTAAAGGGAAAAAAGAAGGGCTAGCTTTAATGCAATCTTGTTCTTAACCTTGCCCAATGGTGACAACAGTTAGGTAAAAACCATTACAGAAAGAACTCCAAAGCTTCCTTCTCTAGTGTTTTCAGACACAATACAACCCATTGTTTACCTTTTAATTAACTTCTGCATCATTGATTTATAAGGAAGATGGATTAGTCTTATGCTTGCAGTTGAATTATTGCAATTTGAACCGATTTGTACCTTCTGTTAAACTCTTCAAAGTCTAGGGAAGGTTGTTTATGTACAGGAAATTGAATTAGCAATGCTGTTACTGTGATTTAATAATGTTTTGTTGGCTGCCACAACAAGTAAAAGTAATTGGAGAATGTCTGTGCTTGCATCTCTAGGCTTTTGCATTTCGTTTACAACAGATTCAGCAACTGCGTTGTTGGCTGGCTGGTAATATGGGAAACGAAGTGGCCACTATGGTCCTTAAAATACTACAGCTTGTGAGTTTTGATCAGAAATCAGAAGTAAAGACAGTTGAAATTATCAAGTTTTCTATAGTTGTACAAGCATTCAAGGACCAAAAATTTGATTTGTATTAAAATACATGGTTTAGTCAAAATACATAAATTAAAAATGATATTAAAATATACGTTAAAATATGTACATTAAATTATTTAACCATACCTCCCTATTTGAGTTCTCAAATCCTCAGATCTGGACTTTCTTTTAGTAGCACCAACATCAGAGCCATATGTGAGAGGGCCTTCTCAGTGTGAATTTCCAAGCTGCAAAACTCCCTTCCACAGGAGGCTTGGACTGACACTTCTATGTTTTCACTTCACCAGCATACAAAGATCTTATTGATTTATTTAGCCCTTTTTCTATTAACCAAATGTTGCTGAAGGTTTTTTTTTAATTATTATTAATGGGGTGCTGTTTTATTTTTAGTGATAGGTTTTAAAACTTTTTAAAATTAGTGCTGATTAGGAAACTGCCTGTGATTAAAAAGCAATGGTACTTAGGCCATTTCTGCTCTACATTGTTATAGTGCTATTATTCCACTTTCAACGTCCTGTGGAATTCTGGGATTTGTAGTTTACTGAGGCCAAAGAGCTCTCTGGCTGGGAATTCTAAATACCTCGCCCTAAACTGCAAACCCCAAGATTCTATAGGTTGTTGAAAGTGGACTGATAACACTATAACAGTGTAGTGCAGACATGGCCTTAATCTTGCTCCTCCCACATAACCTTGCTCTGAAGACTCAGAAAACCAAGTAGCTGGCTCACAGAGTTGGCCAACACTCACAGTGTGGGAGCTTCTCATGTCATACTCTCCACCTCCTGCTACCTGGGATGGAGTAGCATAGACTGTTCCTCCAGCTATAGTGTATAATTCTGGTCCTTCTAAAACTGCAGTGGTTTACTATCTATTTTTACTGGCAAATTGTACCACCAAATATTTGCTGGATGATTTTTGAACTTTTGGAGGGATAGAGTAGATTGTGGGGACTTCTGAGACTGCAAAAAGGAGGCTTGGGCCCAGGGGCTTTTCTTTGCTATCCCCTGGGCTAAGCAAAGAAAATGAAGCCAGGTTGTCATAAAAGCTAGCCAGGTGTTACCTTTCTTTTGGGCAAAGGCAAAAACCAAGGACTATAACTCAGGGATCTTGAAGTCATCACTTAGCATCTGGCTAGTGAAACAGATCACCAAGGATCACAGCCTTCCCCAGTATGTTGAGTTGCACTGTTTTTATACTTAAACATTGGTAGTTATTTCCAACATACAAACTAGGATGTGCAGACTTTATGAAAATCTCAGCTCTATAGCAATATGTTTTGTCACAGTAAGATTAACCAAGGATAAATGCTGGAATACTGGAAAGGTTACTTGGTGAGGAAAGCAGTTAGAAAGATGCTACTCCCTCCCTCCCTTTTGCTTTCTCTCTCTCTCTCTCATAATGCTGAAAGTCATTCACTGAAAGTGAGTGGTAGAAGATTCAAGACAGATAAAGAGAAATACTTCTACAGACTATGGAATTTGGTGGGATAAGATTCTGTGATCTTCACAAACTTGCACAGTTTTAAAAGTGAATTGGACAAATTAATGAGTGATAAGGCTATCAGTGGCAATTAGTCATGCTAGATAGCCAGTTTCGGTGTGTCCTCCCTCACCACAACCTCTGCATGCACTAAGACAAGGTTGGACAAAATATTGCATACCATTGTGATTAATGGACACAGCAGGCATGCACCCATGTTGCCACAGGAAAATGCACCTCACATCCATTGACTATAATGAGATGCAACACTTCACATTTTTTGTTTTACACAAGGATTCCTAGAATGGAACCCCTGCATATACCAAGGGCACACTGTGGCCCTTTCTGCACCAGGCAATTAGAACAGGGCAGTGCGTCCTCTCATGGAGGTCGTCTGCACCTTGGAGCAGACTAGGAGTGGACTACTTACTGGAGATCCGCACCTCAGTCCACTCCAAAATGTCTCCAAGTGGTTCTCCAGCGTGTTTTCTAAAGACCGGAAAAAACAGGTCTTTATTTTCCTGGAATGCGCCATTACGTTCCTGCTCCCTTCTGCAGATTCACAGGCTCGCACCAATGCGAGCTTGTGATCTGCGGAGGGCAGGCTTTAGGCGTGACGAACTTCAGCAGTTGGTCAGGACCGACAACCAACTGGAAGACACCATTTCGGAAGCCGGAAGCCGCCATTTTGGAAGCCAAAAGCCACCATTTTGGAAGCCGGAGCAGTGTGGATCTACAGACTTCGCACTGCTCCAATTCGCCCTGGACCAAAGAGGAGGCCTGCGGAAGGGCTTCAGGCACAGTCCACATTGCTTCAGACCCCAGAAGAAGTGGTAGATAATGGCAGGGAGCGATTCCCTCACCTTGTGAGGAAAGGGCTTTAGTTAGAGATGGTATGCCTGTTAGTGAACAAGTCTTGTCCTTATGTCTTGCCTGTGGACTTCCTATAGATAACTGGTTGGCCATTACTAAACTAGATGGACCTTTGGTCTGATCCAGCATTCATAGGATAGATGAATGGTTATATAAATTATAGGACTGATTTGCTTCAGCTAAATTGACACACTTCTTGAAGAGGGTTTGATGGAAAGAAATCTGTTTCAGGGTTGATTAGAGCTTTGGAATAATGCTGTTAAACCTTTGGGATAGTGGTATAAGCAGATGTAACAATAACTGTAAAACGGACTTGCTAGTCTCATTAATAAAATCTTCTTTTGAGGGGATGGACCCAGCGGCATGCTTAGTGCTACTGAGATCAATAAGAAACATCAAACAGGGGACAGGTTCCTATGGGTCTAAAGTGTAACAAAGTTTGTCCTGATCCAACCCATTGTTCCTTATGGGATTTAATTTCTGATGCTCTCAATACTTGTTATGTAATTCTAATTAACATAGTTGCTTTATCTTGAAAAATATTAGTTGAGTAATTGTGTGACCTTGAATTAACCATTAATTGATAGAAACTGCATACATTAGTATATGAATCATAGAATCTTTGAGCTGGAAAGGGTCATCTACTGCAACCCATTACCATGCTGGAATACACAACTAAAGCACTTTTCATCCAAACTCTTTTTTAAAGACCTTCAAAGATGGATAGTCCAACCACACACCAAGGCAGTAAATTTCACTCTCAACCAGTTCTTACATTAAAGTTCTTCCTAATGTTTAGGAGGTGCCTCTTCTCTTCTAATTTGAACCCAATAGTTTGTGTTCTACTCTCTGGAACAGCAGAAAACAAGCTTGCTTCATGGTCTACGTGACATCCCTTCAGATATTTAAAGATGGTTACCATGCTACCTCTCACACTTCTCTTTTCAAGCTGAATCTGCCCAACTCCCTAAGTCATTCCTCATGTGGCTTGTTTTCTGAATCTTTGATCATCTTGGTTGGCTTTCTCTGGTCTTGTCAATACCCTTCCTGAACTGTGCTGCCCAGAATTGGACACAGTATTCCTGGTGAAATCTGACCAAGGTAGCATAGAATTACACTGTTACTTTGATCTGGACACGATATTCTTATTGATGCAGTCTATAATTGCATTGGCTTTTCTGGCTGCTGTTGTTTAGTTTCTGGTCTTCTGAGACTCCTAGATCCTTTTCACTTGTATTGATTTCAAGTCAGATGCCACCCATCCTATACTTATGCATTTCATTTTAACTCCCTAAGTATTGCATCATCTGAATCATTTCGAAAGATGTTTAAGAACCACCAGACCAGTTGCTGGGATTCACCTTTTCAGATGATGTAAAAAAATACCATGGTAGACACTGCTTCCTGAGAGGAGAGATAGATTCTTCCCTTTGTGAAAGAAAAGGGAAGTATTTATTCTCAGAGGTCATCTGCCATCCATACTTTTTATAAATATCTATATTTAAGGCAACCTTTAGGAGCAATGAGAAAAGTATAAACCATCTAATTTAATGCTATAACCCTAATTTGATGCTGCCTAAATTCAGAGTTTAGGTAGGAACCAGGTGGAAGCACTTTGAACTCCCACTGATAGTGGGAGCATGTTTCCCCATCATCACTTCACACCAGAACAACAGAATGAATAGGCACACGAGTCTCCTAGTGGTCACAGCCTTACCCGTATGACAAGCCGTATTGTATTTGTACTTAAATGACAGTAATTATATATAGCATGTAAATAAGGATGTCCAGATTTTATGCAAATCTTGACAAATATGAATTACTTAAATTTTCTGTAAAATTCTGAATTGGAAAATTTGATTTTTCCAAACATTTTCCATTGTCCTAAATAGAGCATGTTCTGATCATAAATGATTATGTGGTTTATACTTACTAAACCAAACATTTTAATTTCCCAACAACCTATAACTATTTGAACTGCACTATTTGATGCAGAAGAAAAAAGCACAGTTAATATGGTTTGAATTTTAAATTCTAAGAAAATCAAAATTCTGTGTGGTCGTTTGTACAACATGAACTCCCCTTGCATCATTTGTTTCAATTTAAGAGGGACAAGCAATGAAAATTGTTTAGCACATCCAAAAAAAAAATACACATTGGTTGTTGTAGGGCTCAGAGGCCATGTTCTATTAGTCTTTTCTCCTGACGTTTTGCCTGCATCTGTGGCTGACATCTTCAGAGGATCTTCATTTTCTTCTGCACAGAAACGTATGTAGAAAAACTACTTGTGAGTTTTCCATGCAGGAATCTGTGTATTTGTACAGATTCTATTTAAAAAACAACAACAACAACAACAACAACAACAACAATATTTTTTGCAGAAATCAGTGTATTTTGCTCAAAAGGAATGTTTTTCTGAGCAGGAAAACCATGTGCATTCTCTCCAATGAAGTCTCAAAGTCTGAAGATTCTCATGACCTATCCCTTGTCCTTGTTTAAGTGCCTTTTGTGTTGAGACACCTGTTTTCATTAAGGATGCAAATATTATCAAGTCTTATTCACATCCCTGGTATGGAATCACTTGTGCTTTGGTATTACTGCATGTCTAAAACTGTATTAGTATCTATTCCTATTAATGAATTTTATGAAGCATCTTTTATTGGCAGAAATGGCAAAATGAAAAAATTAAGCACTGGGAAAATCATGCAGGAAGGATTTCCTACCCCAAATTTCTGCAAACCTTGTTTAGTTTTGTTGTTACATTTCCTTTTATGATATTTTGTGAAATGGATGACTGTTTTCTGGCTCTGGTAATGCATAAGTTGCTACAAGAGTGTAGCTATGAGGGGAGGAGAAAAATAAGGCCATTGCATTCCAATAACAATTTTGCTCTCCCAATGAAATTTTCCTTCAGTCCCCAAATAACTTGCTTTGCAGTAATGTCAAAACTTTAAAAAGCTGAACATTTGGAACTACAACTCAGATACCCAAAGAAAATTACCAAGCAAAGTTACCTAGAGAATGCAAAGACAGCAAATGAAAGAGTTCTAGGTGTGAATGATTGTCAACATCTCACTCTTTGCAATGCTAGAAATTTGGTGACTGAAGGAGAATTTAATTAGGGGTGGTGAATTCTTACTTGGGGAGCAATGCCCTCATTTTGCCCCCTCCCCCTCTGAACTTATACACCTGAATTGATTAGAATTAGAAAACGTTCTTGAACTTGCTTACTAAAAGTTTAAAGGTACATCATTTCGATTAGAGCATCCTTTAGACTCTTGAACCAGAAGTTATAATGAATGTGGACAGATTTTTGCACAGTTAGCCCCACAGGTTTTCTATGGTAAATCTGAAGCTTGCCTGAGGAATAAAGAAGGTGGGAGATGAACGCTGATGTAGAAAACAGAAACAGAAAGAAAATATTTGGCAAGAAGAATTAGGTCCTGTGAGAAAAATTTAGATAATGTGTTTCTGGATCATTTAAGTTTTCAGAAAACACAAGGGAACAAAAGATTACTGTAATGCATTTCAGCGCCAGGTCTATTATTTAGTAGAAGCAAATTGTTCTCTCATTTTCTGCACTAAGCTTTAAAACTAGTGCTAGTGAAAAACTGCAGAATGGCTAAAATTTCCCAGCAGAGAGAGCCAAAAGGCCAACATCCCAGGGGACACACAGTAGACTTGGCAAGCGTGAGCATACTACGGTAGTTTCTCCAGCCCGTAAGAGGTGTCAAACTTAAACTTACCAAATAAGACCCTAAAGTTCTCCTAAATGGCTGTCTGGTAAAATGTGTAAATCCACTCTCCACACACACAGCAAAGTAAAAATAGCTGACTGTACTCAAACTGTACTAAACTGATTTTAATACCACTGATGCTTGTGGTGAAACAATATCTTTCAATGACTTTTATTAGGTTTTCTCTTAAAGTTATTACAACCAAGGATCAACAGCACCAGGGATGACACAAGGCATTTGGCTTCCCGAGGCAAAGGACAAGTTGATGCACACTGTGTCTTTTACATAAAGAGAGCAACTGCACTCACGGTTCAGTCTTACTTCCCTTTTGTCACTGGGAAAGCATCTGAATCTGGTAACAACAGAAGGCTAACTTGGAGATTATAAGACAAGCCAGAGAGCAGAAGGAGGGTAGAAGGCTCAGGAGGAATGGCCAGGAAAGCTGTCATCACTGATCCTCCCCCTCACAAAACAAAACAAAACAAAACAGCAGCATGTGTTGCCTGAAGCAGATGTCTCAGTCTGTCTTATGGTATAGCCAGCTCTATACATCATGTTATGAATGTTTATTACAAGACTTATAGAATCATACATCTGGAAATTACTCCGAGAGTCATCTAGTCCAATCTTTGCCAGTAAAGGAGTCCACAGTTAAAGGATCTCTGGCAGGTGGCTAAGCCCCACCATCTTCTAATGTAGATTATTTCATTGTTCAACAGTGCTTCCCATAGGAAGCTCTTTCTAAAATTTACTCAAAATCTCCTTGCTTACCATTTGAATCCATTTGTTTGGATCCTGTCCTCTGGAGCAGCAGAAAATAAGCTTGCTTCATCATCCACATGACAGCACAGATGTTTCAAGATAGTTATCATATCACTTTTGAGTGTTCTATTCTCCAAGTGAAACATACCCATCTCCCTCAAACATTTATCCTAGGCCTTGATTTCCAGACTCTTTGCCATCTTGGTTGCCCTCTTTTAGGCATATCTCTGCTTGTCAATATCTTTCCTAAACTTAGGGCCCCAGACTAAAAGCTAAAAAAGAGTTGTGCACACAGAAGGCCAATCATCTGAAGCAATACCCTGCAAAAGTACAACAATTGTAATAATGTCTGCTAGGTAGCTCACTTCTTTCTTTCTTTCTTTCTTTCTTTCTTTCTTTCTTTCTTTCTTTCTTTCTTTCTTTCTTTCTTTTCATATCCAGCAATTCTCCTGGCATGAGAACTATCAGCTCATAAAACTGCAGTGTCCATGTGCAAGAGTGCACTTTACATCAACAGTTACTTTCCTATGTGGAAAGAGGCCTATGAAATTCCATCTTCCTTTGGTGAGATGGCAAAGAATTATTTATTTCTCTTAAGTCAACATATTTTTAGCTTGCCCATTGGATATTTTACAATTTACTTCCCTTACAAAACTCTTCCATGTGTCATTTTCACATAATGTACCTTCACTGTGTCTCAGGCTATGTCATAGTCACAAATGGGTTAGGCCTATAGGTGTTTTTAAATGTTCCCATAAAAATCGGCTGTTAAATCCAAGTGCTGGAAAAGCCACTTTTTTACATGGTATAACTCAGGAACATTTTTTTCTTACGATGCCTGCTGACCACTTGGAACCTGGATTGTTTTCAACCTGTGCTTTTTATGGGTAGATTTGAAAGTACTCTGGCACAGAGGCTCCCTGCTGGGGATGTTGGAGACAAACAAAGTGACGCAGCAAAGTTACACTGTTAAGCCACTGATGCAGGGATACACATAATCCACACTTACGCACACATACATCAATAACAGGATTCCAACCTTTTTCTGTTTTTAAGTGTACTTTATTAACAAGAATGACAATGGGGGTAAGGATGATGTAACCAAACAGTAACATATTGGTAGCTTGTTACATATAGGTTATTTTTAAAGTTACTAGTAATAAGTAATGAATTAATACATTACTTTTTCAAAATGACATTCCAAAGATTCCCAGGACCTGGAGTAGGTGGGGGTGACAGGCTGCACTTAGTGACTTTATTAAGTATTTGTTGTTGTGTGCCTTCAAGTCATTTCCAACTTATGGCAACCCTAAGGCAAACTTATCATGGGGTTTTCTGGGGCTGAGAGTGTGTGACACACTCAAGGTCACTCAGTGGGTTTCCATGGCTGAATGGGGAATTGAATCTTGGTCTCCAGGGTTGTAGTCAAGTGGTCAGACCACTACTTCCCTACTAGCCTATATTTATAAATTTAGATTAATCCATCCTTCCCTACCAATCAGTATGTTTAGCTAAACTCAGTGGAACTGTGGGACATACATGGGATTGTTATGGCTTTTCTGGGCTTTGAGGCTGTGTTCTATTAGTATTTTCTCCTGACGTTTCATCTGCATCTGTTGCTGGCATCTTCAGAGGATCTGGTGGTATGGAAGTGAGACAGAGTATATAGACTTGTGTAGTCCCCGGGGTAGGAGGAAGCAAGTTGCATATGTTAAGTTGACCTGTGTGATGGCCTATTGTTAAATGGAATATCCCCCAGAGTTGAGTTGTTATTCAGGGGATATGCATAACAGTGTGTTAAGTATATTAGCAATCCATTGTATTGTTTCTTGTGGAGGGACCTCCAGAGTCTGGGTGCTGTTCATTGGCATATTTTGAGTCTTGATTTTAGTGTTCTTCAGTACTGGTAGCCAAATTTTACTTTCTGAATTTCTTCATTCCTCTTGAAATTGTCCATGTGTTTATGGATTTCAATGGCCTCTTTGAGTAATCTGACATAGTAGTTCTCAAAATGGTCCAGAATTTCTGTGCTTTCAAAAAACTTTCTGTGTCCAGGTTGGTTTATAACATGTTCTGCTACTGCTGATTTTTCTGGTTGGATCAGTCTGCAGTGTCTTTCATGTTCTTTAATTCATGTTTGGATATTGTGTTTTGTAGTCCATATGTAGATCTACCCACAACTGCAAAGTATGAGATAAACTCCAGCAGAAATTAGAGGATCCCTCTTGTCCTTTGCTGAACATAGCATTTGTTGAATTTTCTTGGTCAGTCTATAGATTGTTTGGAGGTTATGTTTCTTCATCAATTTCACTATGTAGTCAGTGACCCCTCTGATGTATGGTAAAAACACATTCCCTTTGGTTGGCTGCTTATCTTCATGGGATTGCATTGTAAGAATGAATTTCAGTGATATGTAGATGGTGACTGGGGCAACAAAGAAAGCTATTTTCCTATTGTGGGGATTTAAACCCTGGCCTTCAGGCTCATAGTCTAACACTGAAACCACTATACCATCCTGGCTTTCTTAAGTATACTAGCCCAGAAAAGACTGAAGAAACAGCCACAAATTCTACACCTTGTTTGGGGAAATTACTAGGGAAACTGTCAATTGGTTTTAAAATAGGTGTCCTTGTCAGTTTGCAGTTTGATGTCAGTATTCATGCAAGATAAAATTCAAAGGAACGTCACTTTATTTTGAGGTAACATTACCAAGTATTAAAAGCACTATCAATATTATCACTACTATAGTTTTTTTTAAAAAAATAAATTGAAATTATAAGCTGCATGGGATAGGAAGTACACTTTGCTCAGAAGCACAGCTTCTCCTAGGGCCATCTCTAGTTATACCACATGCATCATCATTTGCAGTGTAGCTTTTTCTTTATCTTGCTTATCACCAAAACAAATCAACAAGACACATCACTATTTTCAATTTGTAAATAGGGAACTAAGGTAAAGGATTTGGTGGCTACAGCAGTGAGGCTTATTTCCTGGAGGAATGTGTACAGGATTTCAGGTTTATTCTTCTATACTTTTCAGCTTTGCAGATTCTGGAAGTCAGTGGCTTAAATTTGCCAATAGGAGACAGGTGTTGCGCAGCAGCATCTGTGGGCCACAGGAATTTAAAGTTAAATTTTGCTATACTATTTCCCCAAACTCCACACCTTCAATTCCCCCTGCCCCCTTCAGTTTGGCAGCTGCTATATATAATACCAGACTAGTCAATAAAGCTATGATTTTTGACATCAGATAGGCAACTATGAAACAACACTTGAAAAGTTTTATCAAAGATTGATGAGACCAAAATAAGTGAATTATTGCTGGGCTAGACTGGAGTCCAAGCAACTAATGGCAGGGTAGGGAAAAGGATTTCTGAGCTTGCCTTAACTAAGTCCCCTTGCTTTTCTGCACACTCAGTGCAGAAAAAGAAACAGAGCAGCTGCATGGAAGAAGTCTCACAAATGATAGATTTGCCTTGGGGTGGGGGTGGGCTGCAGTTTAAATGTGTGAGAAAAGACTTAAAGAGCTAAATGTGGATGGCAAGCTCAGCTGAGTTCCTGGGGCAAACATAACACTGGAGAAGTATTTGGGCCACAAATACCAAAGAAAGGTTATTTAAAGTGGTGCAAAGCAGCTAATGGAACAAATACATTTAAGAACATTTCCTCTATTGAATACTGGAGGAATGAAGATTCACCAATAATATCAATCTTTTATGCAGCAATAAAGTGAAATGCCAGATTAATATTTTTCCAGTGTCCTATGAAACTGCAATATTACTGCAGCATTTTGGTACTTCGCATTGTCAGCAACTCTCCACAAGACCAAAGGCACAAGGGACAAAAGCACCCCCACTCTTGAATTCCCCTCCCTTCCCCAGGGCCAGAGATAAAGGACAAAATGTTGACTCCCCCACTATATATATAAAAGCAAAGTGGATTGGAAGTTCAGTTTTTAAGACTATCAAGTGTACAGCACCCTCAACTGCATATAGAAGATCACGAGAACACAGCTTCAAACAAAAAAAAGATTCCATCTAAACATAAGAAGAACTTCGGCCATTTCCACACTACACTGTTATAGTGCTATTATCGCACTTTCGACATCCCATGGAATCATGCAGTTTAGGGAGGGGCATTTAGAATTCTCAGCCAGAGATCTCTTTGGCCTCAGTAAACTACAAACCCTAGAATTCCAGAGGATGTTGAAAGTAGAATAATAGCACTATAACAGTGTAGCGAGGAAATGGCCTTCCTGGTGCTAAGCGCAGTTCACGAGTGGAATATGCTGCCTGAGAGTGTGGTGGAATCTCCTTCTTTGGAGGTTTTTAAAAAGAGGCTGGATTCGTCTGTCAGGAATGTTTTGATGGTGCATTCATGCATGGCAAGGGACTGGACTTGATAGCCTCAGTGGTCTACTCCAACTTTACAATTCTATGATTCTGGGGTAGTTTCCTCGCAGGGCCTGACAGTAAGATTGGTCCTGCCCCCTCTCTTTTTATGACCAAATTATTTCGAAACAATTATACACAATTCAGTGGTTTACCAAGATTAGCTCAAAGATTCTTAAACTGGGACCCAACAATGTCTTCAGGGCCTTTGGCCTTGATGCAAAAAACTGGGGGAGGGTGTCTTTCTAATTTTTTTTCCTGTTCCTTTAATTTTTCCTGTCACACTGAATTTTAAGATAAAATTAAATATTTTCTAGTGTACAGTGTATTTTTTTTATTCCAGACTCCTCTGTGTGAAGGAAATCAATTTCCAATGCAATAAAATTAACTGTATGCACATCTTTGTGCATATGTGTTTAGTCGTCTTTTGGGGAGGAGGGGGTACACAATTTTCCTCAGAGTCTCACTGGGGTCCATGACCAAAGAAAGTTAAGAACTATTGCATTTACTAAACACTATAAAACAGTGGTTCTCAACCTGTGGGTTGTGACCCCTTTGGGAGTTGAACGACCCTTTCACAGGGGTTGTCTAAGACCATTGGAAAATACATATTTCCGATGGTCTTAGGCTCCATTCCCTCCTTGGTGGTGTGCAAGCACGAACCACGCGCTTGCGTCCTCCTGCCCCCTTTGGCGGGAGCGTGTGTGGCCACACGTGCTCCCGCCAAAGGCAGCAGGAGGACGTGAGCACGTGGGTCGCACTTGCGCACCACCACTCCTGGGCCTTTTCCGCATGTTACCTTATCGAGGAGGTGGGGAGTGCGTTCGCGCAAGCAGGTTCTTGCACAAGGCGCTCTCTTTGCTGCTCCTTTGTCCTGCAGCTGGCTTCCTGGTCCCACGATCGCCCCACCCCTTCCTTCCTGCAGTGCAGCCTAGGAGCGGGAGTGCGTGCGGCCACAGCGTCACCACAGCAGGAATGGTGGTGTACAAGCACAAGCCACGCACTCATGTCCTCCTGCCCCCTGTTCAGAAGGGACTGAAATCACTCCCCTTCTCCGCTACCGGGAGAATCTCCCATCTGACGGGCCAGCTGGGGGGCGGCAGCACAGGGGGCAGGCCCCCTTCTCGCCACGGAGGGGGGCACTGCGGAAGGGCCGGGGGTGCAAGGCAGCGCTTTTCCAGGGGGGGCAAATTGTGCCTGGCGCAAAAGACAAAGGTGCTGGGATTCCTCCCCCCCCCGGCCAGGGTCGACACTCTGGAAACTTTTCCCACACTGCCCCCCCCAGTGGAAACAAGAGCGAAGCAGAAGCAGAGCCAGGGGGGGGGTTGGAGTTTTTTCCCAGGGGAAACACACAGCTCCTCTTTCCCTCCCTGCCCGCTCCCCCCGTTCCAGGCCAGCGAGGCGGCCTTTGCCGGGGGGGGGAGGCATTGTAAATAATAAATAAATAATTTTATGGTTGGGGGTCACCACAACATGAGGAACTGTATTAAAGGGTCGTGGCATTAGGAAGGTTGAGAACCACTGCTATAAATGAAGAGTTGGCATCCTTACCCAACACATCTGTATCCTGTTCTTCTTTACATGTAATTTTCCTATTGAACTCTTATAATTCTGTGGCACAGGTTAGACTAATTTCAATATTGTTTATTTACAGTATGCATAAAGTGGCATTCAGGACCATACTTCCCAAGATAGCATACTATGATTTTTTTAAAATGCAGTAAAAAATATCACTAAAGACAGAAAAAAAATGTGACTAAAGACAGAAATAAAATAAAACAAACAACAGCAATAGTGATACATTACCGATGTTTCTTTCATTTTTGTTATTTTTAACAATTTCTGGTTCCATCTCTCTTTGTAACAATATTTTATAAAATCTAGAAATTCTCTTTTTCTGGTCCCCTTTCATCAATACATCCAGTTCATTTTCATTTCTTTCAAACTCATATAATTTTTGATCCATTTTGATCCATTTTCATTTTTGTATGTTTTTAATTAATTAATTAATTAATAAGGTACTCCCACTGACTTTTACTGATGAATCCAAGGCTTGACAAAACAGAAGCGATTTTAGAACCTGCTTAAAATTCAGCATTAAGGAGCCAAATAAGGTCCCTTGAGATGAGGAGTTGCAAAGATGGACATGAGTAAGGGATGGAAAATACAGTCCTTGTGGATGGGAGATCCAAAGATACACTGGGTTCCTGATCACATTGGGCACCGACATGGATCCTGGGAGTGGGAGTAAGCCAACAGGGTATGGCCAATGAATGTGATCCTGTCTCCCCCTTCCATGCATTAGTTTCTAAGGATGTCCGTCTCTCTATAGTCCTCATCTGTAGATTTGCTTCCTTTTCCATCTCCATATCTGGTCCCTGACTGTGATAATGGGGGCTTCCCATTATCTAGACTTAGCTAAAGGGGGATACTTCCCTCTTCAGGTAAACCAAGGGTTAATGAGGTGTTGGGATTAGATTACATTTTATTGTGGGTCAGCCTCATAGGTCACAGGGTGAGAATTGACCAATCAAAAAGGAAAGAGGTGAGCATCTTTGGGATGCTTCGAGATGCTTCCAAGGAGAAGTTATAAAACTCCTTGGAAGGCCATGTGGAGAGAGATAACAAAGGGATAACAAAGAGAAAACAAAGGAACCTCTGGAGATGAGTTCTGGGCCAGTAGTAGGCTGCAGGCCGTAGGCCTCACCTCCTGGCTTCATTCCTCTTAGAACATCTAAGCCTGTGAACCAATGTGAGTAACTAGAATAAGGTAGTTAGCCGCATTAGGGCTTTTTATTATTTTGGAGGCTGGCTGATCTAAAGAATGTATCTGTGTTTTTATATCTGCTTTTGTAACTACTTGTAACTTAAGCGTACCTGTGTATGATTGCCTTGTTTATTTGCATGCCTTGAATAAATACTTTCTGTAAAACCTCTGTTTCCTCTCTATTCCCACGCCAGATGCTAGATAGAACTTCCTCACTCAGAGAAGGGTGGGACGGGAAGGTCCTTAAGATTAAGGATTGTCAATCTACTGAGCAGAGTCCCACTGTGCTGTTCAATTTATTCAGAATTCAGTGGGTGGTGGCAGCTAGGAAAATTAATAGCGCTGGGATAATTTCCAGACCCTCTCAGGAGTGGAAATCTGACTTGGGGGAGGGACTAGAAATGAAGTTCCAGTATGACACTGACCAGTTCAATCAACTTTTTAAAAAATGTTACAAAATTGGTCCCTCCTTTATTTATTTTTTTGCACCTCTTTAAAGATGTGTGTGTTTTCCGCCAACTGCTTAAATTGTACACATTGCTTGAATACCCCTTCCTTCCCTTGACTCAAGTGAGCTTAAGCAATGTTTTGTGCACATTTCATATTTTTTATGCACAGATTTCAAGTGTGCACATTTTCCTCCAGATACATAACAACTATCTATCAACAAGCTGGTTGTAGAGTACACATTTAATCCAGCTTGCAGTCAACCTAGCTTTTACGCATGATCGGGAATGTCTGAAAATCAGAGTTCCAAGTTACATGGAGATCCTCCACAGATAGCAGAGGCTGTCTTGTCTAGATTGTCAGAAATGATGATAGAAAGGACAAGGTTGCTACACACCTTTTCTCACATGTTTAAACATGCTTCTAAGAACTTTTGCATGGGGGCAGGGGCTATTTGTCACGTCCAGTTAGCCAGTATCTTTTTCCATGGTTGTCAGGCTAGACACAAGTGGGACGTCAGCATTTCTTGTGGGTTAGGAAGCCTTTGGTTTTAACCACTCAAAGATGATTAAAAAACAACAATGCAGGATATAAATTAACAACTACAAGCTTCATGCTGTAACCAGGGCCTTCTTTCCCAGCAATTTGTACAGACCATCATCAAATGAAACTGTAAAACAAGATTTTGCTTTACCAAAACAATAACAGATGGATTGTAAATGTTCCCAGACTCAAACACCTTGGAAAGTTGGGGGTCACATTCATTAAAATTAAATGTGACCACATCTTAAATGGTCTTGATGTAAATTCTTAGGCCTAAATTGTCTGAAGAAGTCCGTATTTAACCAGCTAAGGTTAGCTTTTTGTGTGAGAAATAATGTTTCAGTTCAGTAAAATGTTATAAATCAGTCTAATACCTTTAACAATATATATCACTGTCTTATTGTTTGAATATGCAAAGTCTCTCAATATATATATGATTTGTAAAAAGACCTTTTATTTATTTTAAAAAATAGTTTATAGCAGAATAGTTCACAGAGCTTATATTATACTTTTTGTTCCCCAGAACTTTAAAGCAATCTATATCGTTTTAATTTTAGGGATGACTTACAAAATAGTAATGCACATCCAAGATACTAAACGTTCCCTTACAGTGGATATGACTTTTTTTAAGAAAATCTTTATGTATGCCCAAACAGTGGCATTGCTGTATTTTTCTTCTTCTTAATTTCAAGTCCCTATGCCATACTGGTCCCATCCTCAACAATTTTTTTTAATATTTTTCTTTCTATTTATTCTGTATTATATGTTTCATGGAAAAGTTATTTTTGGGGGGCTACAACTTTGGATGGGGATTTCTGGGGGCTGCAGTCCAAACAACCTTTCTAAGCTCTACTATTGCATGAATTTGTTGGCTTATAGAATAATCTGCAAGTTACTTAAACATATAAACCTGGATATTACAATAGTCCAGCAATGTCACATGGACTGCAATCCTATATATTCAATCATCTGAAAATACACAGGATTTCATAAGCTGCACTGTTAGTTCCACCTAGAGTAGATCCACTGGATCAACTGGGTTTAAGTAGGTGCTAACTCACCATTCATTAATTGGTTTAATACATTTAGGCCTTTTCCGCATTTTATTTTTGAAATGGGGCAGTGCGTCCTCCAGCAAGGATGTTCACATTTGGGGGCGAACTGGGTTCGGACTACTTACTGTTTGTCCAGACTTCAGCCCGCTCCGGAACACCCAGAACTGGTGGTTGCCCGTGCTATTGAAAGACCGATTAAAAGAGGATTTTCAATAGGCGGCGCACCCCAGTGCGTCGCTGTGCTAAAGTATAGATCTACAGGCTCGTGCTAGCATGAGTCTGCAGATCTTCCGGGGGCGGGCTTCTGGCTGGTGAGCTTCTCCGGTTGGTGGAGAGCCTCCACCAACCGGAAGCCTCCATTATCATCGCCAGAGAGTGTGTAGCGCAGGCACATGCTGCTCCGGACTGTCGTGGATCGTCGGGGGGAGCATGCCAGTCCGGTGAGTAACAGACTGCCCCATTTCCCCTCCAAAGTGCGGAAAAGCCCCTAGTTGGGGATAAACACAAGACTTTAGCCAGTGTGTTATAATTTAAGATGTTACCTTCCTGTGGAGTGGACAGGCAAGTTATTTGGCACTTAATGCAGAAAATTTCACTAGTACCTTGCTTCTTTCCTAGAGGTAAAAATATGCAATCATATCAATTAAATAACTGAGAGCCAAAGTAGTATAGTGATTTGAGTGTTGGAAACCAGGGTTTGAATCCCCACTCTACCATGGGTGGCCTTGAGAAAGTCACACTCTCTCAGCCTAAGAGAAAAACAACCTTCTCGGAAGAAATCCTAAAAGAGGATTACAGCAGACTTGATGACACATAGCAGCAACAACAAATTTGAATAAGTAACCATTTGTTGCCTTTTAGTTACACCAAAAGACCAAGGCCATTTCCGCACTACACTCTTATAGCACAATTATTCCACTTTCAACATCCTATGGAATGCTCGGGTTTGCAGTTTAGAAGTGGCAGCATAAGCAGCAGCACTGTACTGGGGTAAAGTGGATGATGATGGAGGAAGAAACAGTAGAAACATACCCTCCAACATTCTGTTGTTGTTGTTGTTGTTGTTATTTTCTTATCCACCTCTCTCTAAGGCTCAAAGCAGGGTACAACATAAATTAAAAATGCATTATAGATTAAAATACATTAGAACACATAAAACCACTTAAAATACATCAGTTTAAAATTCATAATTAAAAATCGACTGGGTAGGCATACTGGAAGAGATAGATTTTTAGAACTTTTTAAAATTCAGACAGCCTATTTTGCTGTCAAATCTGCCCTGACAGGTCATTCCACATTCTAAGGGTGGCCAACGAGAAGCTCCTCTGGGTGACCATTGCCAGTCTACTCCTGGCTGGTTTAAGTAAATAGCCCCCAGAAGATTAAGTGGATTGTATGAGAGGAGGCAATCCTGCAGGTAAATTAATAGATGAAAACAGAGACACACAAGGTACTAAAAGCTGTAACAGATTCCTTTTGTCTGAGCCTACTATGAAAGGCAAGACTTTTCCCCCTCCTTTCCTCTTCCTCCTCCTGATTTAATTGAGTGCAAACTACTTTTGCAATTTGAATTCAGTTTACAGCAACTGAAGTTAGCTGAGGACAAAAGGGGAAAGTGGAAGGGGGAAGAGAAACTGAGGCCCTTTCCACACAAGGAAATTAAAACGGGCCAAGGCATCCTGGCACGGAGATCATCCGCACCTTGGATCAGACTAGGTCCAGACTACTTATCTTAGGCCCTTTTCGCATTAGTCTTCTCGCGCGAGCGGGGGAGGGTGGCTTGAGCATGAAGCCTTCTCCGGGAGGCTGCCGCTTCCCCCTCCTTCCTTCCGCAGGAGAAGGAAGGAGCGGCGAAGCGGCAGCCTCCCGGAGGCGGCGGCAGCTCGCGCATCCGTCCATTCCCCCCCCGCGCGCACGAGAAAGGATCCTGTCCCCTCCATCCCCCCCGCGCGCGAGAGAGAAAGGCGCTCCTCCCGTCGCCCCCCCCCCGCGCGAGAAAGGAGCCTGTCCCCTCCATCCCCCCCGCGCACGAGAGAGAAAGGCGCTCCTCCTGTCCGCCCCCCCACGCGCGCGCGCGCGAAGCAGGAGGTGTCGCGCGAGCGCCCCGCCCCGTCCCTTCCTTCCGCAGGGGCAGAGGGAAGGAAGCGCGGCCTGGCCAGCTCCCGGACGCTCCGCACGAAAGGTAAGTGCGCGCGGGCGCCGGGAGCGTTGCGCGAGCGCAGGTGATTTTCGCTTGGAAGCGAAAATCAAAAAACCCGCGCTCGCGCCGCTTCAGCCCCGTGAGCCCGGCGGAAGTGGGAGTGCGTCGTGCGGAGCAACGCTCCCACTCCCACGAGGCTCACGGGGCTGTCGCGCGAGAAAAGGCCCGTGCGAAAAGGGCCTTAGTCCCGCACCTTAGTCCGATCCAAAACACCCCGAAGTGGTCCTCCAGCGCCCTAAGTGAAGACCGGAAAAATCCAGTCTTTCAATCTTCTGGAGCATGCCGTTGCATTCCTGCTGACTTGTGCAGATGCGCAGGCTCGCACCAATGCGAGCCTGCGATCAGCGGAGGGCAGGCTGTGGGCGTAGCCAGCGTCACTGGTTGGTTCGCACCCACGAAGAAACAGGAAGCTGCCATTTTCAGTCAGAGCAGTGCGGATCTAAAGACCTCACACTGCTCCGATTCGCCCTGGACTAATGGAGGAGCCCTGCAGAAGGGCTTAAGGGAAAGTCCATGTTACTTCAGACCCAGAAGACCGGTAAGTAACGGCACGGAGAGATTCACTCGCCTCATGCGGAAAAGGCCTGAGACAGTTTAAAAGTATCTGAAAAGTGGGACAACAGAGGATTAATTGGGACTGTCCCTGTTTAATCAGAACAGTTGAAAGTTATGCAAAAGCCGTTTCTTTCAGGAGAGGATACTGCCTGCCATCTCTCAACCAACTCTCTGCCACCCTCCCACTGCCACTATGCACTGCTCAAAGAAACCACTGGCATAACCATAATTAACACAGACAAAACTCATCAGAAGGATGTTGGCCAAAACCTCACTCTGCCTCATGGTAGGGCTGGCCCTTCAAAAGAGAAAAGACTGCAGAAAGGTGGCTATGAGTGGGGTAATGCACATTGCCATGTAAGGATTTTGAGCAAAACCCTCGGTTTTTTGATAATGTCAAACTACATGATTACGTAAAGATTTAATCATAACCAGCATACCCTCTGTAAGCAACTCTGTAATCAGTTACTAAGTGTGGGGCCATTACATTAAAAAAGAGAGGGAGCTTTTGAAATAATCTTTTCGTCTTGCTCATCCAGTTCCTTCATCTCATTCTTTGAAACAACAGCTTGCATTCAGTACAAAAGATACATGATACATTCTACTTTTGGTAACTTGAACCCTCCTGCTGCTTTTTTTTTTAAACTAAGAGGAATAAAGCCTTCATATAGTATATTTGGCGTTCCTCCTAATCCTCTGAGGAATTCCATACACGTTTTGTTTATTATTGTAAAGATTTATTTAAGAGTATGCATTGGCAGCCAGTTAAGTAGACATGGAAGGCTAAGAAATACACTCCTTAGTCTATAGCTTTATAGAGAATATTGGTTTAAGCTGCTCACCTCTGCCTTGATCATCAGGTGTAATAAAGTATGCAGCTAGGCCTGTGCTTGCTTTAGTTTGACTTATCTTCATAACCAGTATCTCATTTACAAACATAAATGACACTAATATATACTATTTTTGACACCAAGGTAATATTAACATAGCCAGAACCAGCCCTACTGTTAGCCAAGGTGAGGCATTGCGCTCAAGCCAGCAAGTGCTGAGATGGTATTAGAGAGCAAATTGTCAAGTATTAACTCACCATATACTTTTTGCACCATTGTGTGTGCAAGAATACTATTTCTTTTATAATACTAAATGTCTTCAGTCATTTATATGTACAGGAAGATCTTCTGAAATAGCTGTCTTGATGCCAAATGCATCAAGTGCCACAAATCTGCCAGGACAGCCATGGTAAACCCTTTGCATTCTTGTTTTCTCAGTCGGTTTTAAAATGTCCCTCTCTCACTTACTGTGCTGCTCACCTCTCTTGTTGTTATTTGCTGTTAGTTACTGCAAACATCCACTAAGGACTGTAGTTCCCCCCACACACACCTCTCCTCCACACATTTGCAATCACCGTAGGAAGAGAGATGGACAAAGAAGGTGGCAACAGGAGTGCTAGCATTGATTCCCAATGCTACTGCTGTTTCACCTTTCCCAGTTTTCATGTTTCCCAGCAACTCCACCTTCTTTGCAGGTAAAAGGGGATGGCTGTTAAAATACTGCAAAGGAAAAGCAAGGAAAAGAAATCAAGGGGAGGGGGAGAGGGGGGCTTGGAAAGCAAAGTATTATCAAGAGTGACCTTGTGTGAATGGCAATCCTTATGCTTGCAGTGTGGTAGAGCAACCATGCACTCTCTTGCCTCTTGCTCACTCTTTCCCCTCCCATGCCGCCACCACCACCGCCGCCACCACTGCCGAATCAAATGATGAAACAAGACTTCTTGAATGTCTAGGTCTTCAGCAGCAGGCTCCTTGGAAGTGGAATTAGGTAGCTGCGGAAATTGTCTGCACCACAAGATAGGTAATTTCCCAATTTCCCCTTTCATCTCTCACATAGGCCTTTTCCAAATTTTGTTTTTGAAACGGGGCAGCGCGTCCTCCAGCGAGGACGTTTGCACTTGGGGGTGAACTGGGTTCGGACTACTTTCTGTAGTTTCAAACTTCAGCCCACTCCGGAATGACCAGAACTGGTGGTTCGCCGTGCTACTGAAAGACCGCTTAAAATAGGTCTTTCAATAGCCCAGTGCGCCCCAGTCCGTCACAGTGCTAATGTGTAGATCTGCAGGCTCGCACCAGTGTGAGGCTGCAGATCCTCCTGGGGTGGGTTTCTGGCTGGCAAACTTCTCCAGTTGGTGGAGAGCCTCCACCAACTGGAAGCCTCCATTTTTGTCCCCGGAGCAGTGTGTAGTGGGGGCACGCACTGCTCCAGATCAGTGTGGATCGTCGGAGGGAGCGTGCCAGTCCGGTGAGTAACAGACTGCCCCGTTTTCTTCCCAAAGTGTGAAAAAGCCCATAGACTTCTGCAAGGACTCATCTTCAGGAAGCCACCAACTCTGTACAGGAAAGCTGGTTGTAGCAATGGTGATTCTCTCTTCCACTTAGGAAGGGGCAGGGTGATTACATTCTTGTTCTGTCCCAGTTTTCATCTGTGAAATGTTGAAGGATATGAAGTGCTGAATTATTTTCAGAACTGGAAAAAGTTATTTTTTAAAGTCTGTGGTTTCCAGACTGGTTTCCAGACCAGTCATAGTGACTAGAGGAGTCTGAGATATGTAGTCCAAAGAAGTAACTTTTCCAAGCCCCAGTTGCTTACATTCTATATGAATTTATTATTATGTTATGTTTTATTTTTGTAATTATAATAACTGTGTGTCATACCCTCCAACATTTCACAGGTAGATATCAGGACATATGAGCCCAAGCAAAGTAAGATTTGGGTCAAGATGGCAAAAATTATTAATCAGGAAGAGCAGACCAGCTAGGACAGGCTGTAGCAGTTTGCTTTTGCCTGAACCTCCAAGCAAGAGCAAGATTCTGTCCCCTCCACTCCTCTCTGCAGAGTTAACTGAATGCAAATTACTGCACTTTGAACTCAGTTTGCAGCAATTGATCTAAGCTGATGACAAAGGGGGGAAGTGGGAAGAGGAGAGAAAAACTGATGGATGACAGAGAATTAAACAGAATTGTCTCTACCAAATCGGGATATTTGAAGGGTATGTACATTTGCACAGAAAGCCCGTATATATGTCTGAGCACATATGACTAAATAATTTCCAGGCCTCCAATGTCTTGCAGGCTGTTGTTAACACCATCTCCAGTATTTTACCAAGTATTGTGTTGCTTGCTTTAACTCTCACACATAAAAACTCCTCATTTAAATGCAGCGATGACAAGTGTTAGCTTTCCACAAGGCTCATAAAAGTTGAGTTCAAACAATTGGCGCTATCAGATTATTCAATCAGTATTCAATCAGGAATGCAGGAGCTCCCCAGCTCCCTGAGGCTCCCCCCACCAGTTGTTTTTATGTTTTCCTTATTTTGAAGTGGTTGAATGGTTCATCTACCCACCGAGTTGTTTCCTTACAAGTTTTCTTTTTAATTAATAGACTTGTGAATAACCACAATTGCCTTGTGGGACATACAAAATGCTAAGCAGATGACTAAGCTCACAGTGAAACCATCCGTTCAGTACAATCTGCCTTAATATAATCCATACGTGATCGAAGGCGGTGGAAGGAAAGAGGCAGAGACACATGGTAATTACATTGCTGAATATACAGCCCAGGCACTGCTTTAAATTAAAGGGACTCCCCAGCGTATAGAAAGAAATGTTCATAAAAGTAAAAGCAAAAGTATTTGATTTATTGTCACCTGTTTGCGTGATATTGACCTCAAATGTTCGATTAGGATACACTTCAGGTCAGCAACTTGTGCTTCTTTGGAACTGTAGCTAAGGAATTACACCATAATTATTTGAACTGAGAAATGTTACTTTTGTGGACTACCACTCCCAGAATCCCCCAGCCAGCTTGTCCAGTGGCAGCATGTACCTTTATGGTAAAAATTATTTTAATGGGGATTTTTAAAAAGTTTATGGTCTTATTTGTAGAGAAAGATGTCATTGTTCATATTTAATTTGTCATTTGTTTAAAATAAAAAAAACTTTTTGAAAAAAAGATTCATCAGGACAATTTGATATTACTCTTCTCTTTGGGTGAAAAGTCACATTCAACTACTACAGACTACTACTACAGAAGAACAGTCATCTTGGATCAGACCAAAGTCCATCTCAACCAACATTTTGCTCAGGCAACGGCTAATCAGCTGTTCACTCAACAGCCAATCAACCACTACACTGGCTCTCAACCTCAAGATCCTTTCTTGGTCAGTTGCTGCCCAAAATGAAGTTTTAAACTGGTAAATCTATACTGTTCTGCTAGGCTGTTGGTAGATTTTAATATAATGCTTCTTGGCTTTAAAGGGTGTTTTACTGCTTTTATTCTGTTGAGATTTTATTGTATTGTTTTTATATATCTTTAAAATAGATGATGAAGACATAGAAAGAGTTAAACATGTTCCAAACCTTGGCTCAGTCATAAATCGGAATGGAGACTGTAGTTAAGACATCAAGTGGACTCAGCTTGAAAAGATAGTAGTGAAAGAACTAGACAAGATCCTCAAGTGTAAAGATATATCACTGAATACCAGAGTCAGAACTGTCCCTGCCAAATCTTTCTGATTTCTATGTATGGTTGGGAAAGATCATGAAGAAAGCTGACAGGAAGAGAATCAACTCATTTAAAACCTGATGCTGAAGGAGAGTTCTAAGGATTCCCAGGGAATGTCAAAAAGACAAATAAATGGGTCAAATAGCAAATCAAGCCTGAAATCTCCCTAGAAGCCAAAGTGACTAAATTGAGACTATTGTACTATGGGACATATCACAAGAAGACATGATTGCTTAGAAAAAAACAATAATGCTTGGCAAGACAGTAGGAAAAGAACACCACATTACAAGTGGATAGACTTGATCAAGAAAGCCATGACACTGAGTTTGCAAGATGTGGGCAGAGCTGTTGATAACAAGGTTACCTGGAAATCTTTCTTTAATAGAGTTGTCGTAAGCATTTGTTGATTTGATGACAGTTAACAACAAATTGTTTTCAAATTGCAATTGCTTTGAGATCAGTGATGTACAAAGAAGCAATTGACCTGGGAGTGGAAGCTGTAGGCCAAATTGCTTTGTTGGCCAAGGATTCTGGGAACTATAATCCAAAAAAGAAATATTCCAAGCTCTAGCAGACACAAAGGTTCTAATACAATCTTTATAGAGTTAAGCAGTCAAGGATCTGGGCCTGGCTGGATGAATCTGCTAGTTCCCATTTCAGCCACATCTAATTTTTTTTTTTTTACATCTTATGTTCTTTCTATTCTGAACATGAGAAACATTACTATATTCTTACCAATACCAAACAGAAACAAATTTCTCACCTACCTTTAGTAGTGGGAGAAACTATGCAATAGCAAAAAGTAGTATTTGCACTTGGTTGCTAATAAGGAATGCTCTACTATTAGAGCCATCATGTTCTTGCCCTACCAGTGGACAGAAACTATCTTTGGAGGGTTCATTAGAAGCTAGCTGGAAGGCAGTCCAGCTCTGTAAACTACAGCTGTCTAATTGCTTTTGCTTGTGTGTACTGTCTGCTTTTATTGTGGGGGATACTACATAGCCCTTCTAATTAGATTGTTGAATGTAATAGCCCAACAGTGCAGCCATAAAGAATGTGGTTCTTCTACGCTTTGTTAAATGTAGAGCAGTGTTCAGCAAAGATCCAGGATCTTTTTCCAGCCCATTTCCTCTCATCATCAGATTTGATGGTAATGAGACTGTTTATTTTTTTCTTCTTCAATTAATGCAAAAGACTGCAGTCTTGATGAAGTCCAAAATAAATGTCAAAACACAATTCCAGTAGTGAACACATATTCTCCTTTATCCTGTCATCCTTTCCTTTATTTGTTTAGAATACTGAGGCCATGCACTAATTAGTGCCCTTGTTGACTGTCTCCATACAAAGGACAAACAAGCTTTGGAAACTGAATTACTCTCTCACCCTTGGGGTTGGCCTCTCTGAACTGGGCTTGAGGAGGCACACTGATGGTGTAGTGGCAAACGTTCCCAAGGTAGTATCCATAGTGTGCTGGATTTTGAGAAAAAGAGGTAACAATAGTATAGAAGTGGAAAAGAGCTGTCAGGACAAGAGAATAAAGTGCATCACAGATTTCAGTTTGTTCATCCCAAAAGTGCTCTTTATACCACCCAACATTTCACAGATGAAAGCCAGGACACATGTGGCCACACACCATCAGTGCGGTCAAGATGGAAAAGAGTATAAATTAGGAGGAAGAACACACAAGCTAGGAGAAGCTACAGTAGTTTGCTTTTGCTTGAACCTACTGGTAGTACAAGATTTCACCATCTGGCCTCTTCTCTTCTCTCATGTCTGCTGGATTAAGCAAGTGCTACTTACTTTAGCACTTTGAACTCAATTTGCAGTAATTTACTGCAGTAAGCTGAGGACAAAGGGGGAAATGGGAGAAGGAGGGAGAAAGTGGAACATTTGAAAGGCAGCTGAAAAAGTGGTATGACAGAATTAATGAGGACTGTGTCTGCCAAATGAGAAGAGTTCGAAGGTGTGGTCTCTCTCTATTACCCCATCTATACTAAAGATGCACATGTATACTTTTTTGGAACCCTATAAACACAAAAAGTAGTCTTGATCCAATTATGAGCATATGAATAATTGCATCAAGATTAATGGTGGGGGAGAATTTCAGTTGGGCTTAGATTCTTTTAATAACAGCATTCCAAAATGTGCACATTTCTTTATAACTTGATGAAAACTACTTGAGATTTTAGCATTCAAATGTGGAAGAAAAGGCAAATGACAGATTTGCCAATCATGACAGAGGGCTTTGAGAACTTAAAAGTCTTGCTTTGAATTCTTGGGCATTCAACCAAATTAATGATGCTGAACTAGGTCTGTCAACTCTTTTTCCCCACCCTTGCCAGGCTCTTCACTTTTAACAGTTACATGGCAAGCAGGCATGACATGGTCTTGTTCGTAATGGAAATAGCTATGACTACTGAGTTTAGTTGGTGCGAAAGGGTGACAAAATATAGATTAAAAAAAGAAAAGAAAAAGAAATAATGAAAATTCTTATAGTTCTGCACAATTGGCATAGAAAGAAATAAGAGAGTAAAAAAAAACCAAATCTGGGAGAAAATGGAACTTGGAAGAGTCTTTCACACCTCCCAACATCTCACAGTCAAAATCTGAGACACATGCGGCTAAGCACTATAAGAGTTAGATTAAGATGGCAAAAGTTATAATGAGGAAGAATACACAAATAAGGAGAGGCTGCATCAGTTGCTTCTACCCAAATCTATAGGGAAGGGCAAGACTTTGCCCTTCTTCCCCACCCATACAGAAATAATTCAGTGCAAACTCCCTTTGTACTTCACACTCAGTTTGCAGCAACTAAGTACTCTGAAGACAAAGGGGGGAAATGGAGGAATAGAGAGAAACTGAGACATTTTAAAAATGGCTGAGAAATATGAGATGGCAGATAATTCCTCAGGACTGTCCCTACCAAACTGGGACACTGGAAAGTATGGTCTTTCAGAGTAGCTTTTTATCAATGTATCTATTCATTAATAATACACATTGTTCAAGCATCCCGAGGAAGCAATATTAATATGATTATATCCATATTCAGGAGTTTAAATTATCATGCAGTCAAGGAAAACAGGGACAAACGTGCTACATCTAGCATCCCTAGCTTTACCTGATTGAGGCCAGATCCCGTTGCTGCGTGACACCTACAGAGGTGATGAAGGCAAGGGTCATGGGCACAGCAGCCATGAAGGAAGTAAGATACTGGAGAAATAGGAGCTGGCAGAGTTTGTCTGCCTTGTGATGGAAGAAACAGCTACTTCTGCACTTGCTCTTGCGTCTCTCTTGTCCGCTAGGGATGGGATGGCTTAAACAGAGAGGGGTTGATTAGGATCTTTCAGTCTTTCTTTCCTGCTTGCTTTTCCTTCATGTTGGACACCTATAAGTGCTATGGTCAGATAATACTGTCTGGTTCAGTCAGAGTTAATTAAGGGATTGCCCTCTGTCCTCAAAGGCCCCTCCCTAAATTGCAAACTCCAGGATTCCATAGGATGTTGAAAGTGGAATCATAGCACTATAACAGTCTGGTCCGGAAATGGCCTAAGAATAAGGCTTTGCCCCTTAGTCTTAATCAGATAAGGAAGGAAGGGAACACTAAACTAGAAGCACAGAAAAACACAAAAATGAACATGTTGCGGAGAAGCACAGAAAAACATTCACGTGGAAGACTTCCTTATTAAATTGCAAGTTTACAAATTATTATTTTGAAGACGTTTCGGTCTCCATGTGCCATTCATATGAACTTGCTGAACAAACAGGTTTTGGTGCAAGATGCAGGCTAGCATGTATAAACTAGGCCTCAGGCAAATTCTCTACCCTTTCTTAAGGTACATACCGAAACATGTTATTATGTTGTTAAAGATTAAATAATTAGCAGAACATGGTCAAGATCAAAAGGTTCCTCTGTGTCACTGGCAATTTGGAAGTTACCCAAAATATGACATCTAATGACTCCTGCTGGTAGGATAACCTGCTCTAGTGAACCATGTGTGTGTTTGTGTCCTCCCCCGCCACCACACTATGAAATCTTATCCTCCAACACTGTGTTTTTAATTCAAAATCTTTGTAAGATGTTAATTTAAGAAACAAAGGCATTTAACCAGGCCCAGCCACACAAGGTATAGTAACCGAAAAAGAATATAACTCAGTGAACACTAAGCAAAAACAGCAAGCAAGACAGCTGGCTTTTGACCTCTGACACAGGGATCATTTACTGGGAGGGGAGAGAAAGGGAATGCACGCAACACATAGTCATCTTCTCCCTTTCCTTAACAGCACTGTGTGCAAAATATTCCCACCAGCATCCCTACACTGCCCTGGATTTCCTACTTACCCTTCAGAAACAATCAATCAGTCCTGTTATTAGTCAACAGAACATTCTGGTTAAAGTTTTTTTTTCTTTTTCTTTTTCTTTTCTTTTCTTTCTTTTTTTTTTTTTTTTTTTGAGGGGGGACATATACTGAAAATAGGATTTCAACGGGAAAATAAGTTTATTTGGCACCATTCAAATAGATCTGAAAAGCTTTCCATTAGAATCCCCTACTTATTATGAAGGGGGAGGTGGAGAATTAGTCACTGGGCATATATGAGTCATGTTTAATGCTCTGATATGCAAATGCTGATAATATTCATTCTCAAATTATTTTTACGATTGAACTGCAAACCTTTTATGCCTTGAGGACATTACTTATGCATAGTGCTCACATATTGGTTATTATGAGCAAAATGCTGTAATATATTTTCACTTAACAGGAGGGCTCCTATTCAAGGTTGCTGGCCCTCTCCAGGATATTCCATTCCTTCCTCTGAATTCTGCATTTTTCTTTTCTAACTGACATTCAGTATTCCATGGCTATTCAGTTTTCACTGGGCTACCTGTTGTTGTCATCTTAGGTTTTCTTTTTCAAATATTTTTGTTACTCTTCCAGATCATGGGACTTTTCTGAGTGGGCAGAGACCTTCCGCTCACTTTCAGTGGCCCCATATGGATACCAAGTAAATAGAGAGAGAGATGTAGATGTAGATATAGATAGAATCTTAGAGTTTTAAAAGACCACGAGGGCCATCAGTTGAACCCTCTGCCATACAGGAATACACAACTAAAGCACTTCTGAAAGATGTCCATCCAATGTCTGTTTAAAGCCTTCCAAAGTAGAGCCCATCACCCTTCAAGACAATCTATTCCACTGTCCAAAACCTCTTGCAGTAAAGTTCTTCCCCAATGTTTAGGTGGGATCTCTTTTCTCATACAGTACTTTGAATCCACTGGTTCATACTGTAGCCTCTGGAGCAGCAAAGCTTGTTCCACCTTCTACATAACAGCCCTTCAGATATTTAAAGACAGTTATCACAAGACCTCTCTATTTTCCACCTAAGTTTATTGTTAGGAGAAGTGTTTTCACTCCTTTTGAGTTGTTATAGCAGGGTAAGTTTCAAACTGAGAGGTTAGTCTTGGGCAAACTGTTCTCAGTGGATTCCCCTTCCCTGAGGGAGAATCTCTTCCTTGCCACTGTTGCTAGTTCCTTTTCACTTGCCTCTCACTCTTGATCTGGTTAGTAGTGTCTCAAGAAAAGAGTAGGAAAACACAGCATTGAGAAGGTTATTGCTCTTACTCCCATGACTTGTGTACAGAAAAGGCAGCAATAAGAAGCAGGAGGAAAGTCAGTAGGCTCCAGAGATTGCCAGTGAGCCTCTTACTGCAGTGTGGAGTGTGGCCCAACAAGACCAGTTGTTGATACCACCACGAGCTGCCAGGATTTCTTCTCCCTTTCTTTTTACTGTTTCATCCTTATTTTCTGTCATTTTATAAGCAGTGGGAATATGCTATAGGTTTCGTCTGTTTGCAAATTTACAGACACTGGGAAGTGCATTTCAGTACACTGGGGAATTTTTTTCAAAGGAACCTTTTGCCTGCTGTGCATATTGCTAAGCATTTTTATTGAACATTAACGAAAGATTTCCTCTGTGGAACACAAAGGAAAGAAGTTTCCATCCTTCTTCTGAATTCAGATGACTGGAGATGAAAACATTGACTTTGATTTTGTCACGAAACCACTTTTTCAGACATCTCTTAGGTATTTCTTTTACTTCTTTCTATAAGGGGTTAAGGTTTGAAATGTATATCTTTTGAATTGACTGCTGGGACATGCAAATTTTTATGCAGCTATGGTATACAAATTTCACCCTCATTTCTTGTAAATGCTGCAGATTGTTGAGAAATGTGAGCAAAAGTATAGGATTGCTAAAGCAGAGTAAGAAAATTGGCAAGACTGAACGACAACCAGTCCTACACCCCACCTACCCAGGGTCTAGCAGAGGGGGGAAACCAGTTTAGCTTTCTAAGTAACACATATTAAAGTGGCTTTATTTACAAAACTTTGTGCAAAATCAAACACATGGTGTATGGAAGAAAGACAGTGAAATAGTAAGACAGAAGATGGGATAAAATAAGCCAACAGAAAGTCACCATAAATATATGCAGTGCCTAAACTCCTCTAGAGCAGCATGCAAATTAACAGTAAGGGAATACAGGGAAACAAAAGATGCAAACAAGAGCTTTTCCCAGTAATCTGATTAAGGAAATCTTTGGGTTCCTGTACTGCTTTTGACAACCATAAGAAAGGTTCAGATGCATCCTTTTCATAGTAATAGGATCTCAAGATGTGTTTGAGTTTTGCAGAGATTCCTTTTTCATTGCAGATAATTCCTGCATCTGAGTCCAGAATAAATTGCTTTGATCACAGCCTGTGGTTTCATTCAAAATAATTAACAACTGGTTCTGACTATTTTTTTTTTTACCCAAATGTATACATATTAATGAAAACCTCAATTGTTGTATGATTCATCATTGGAGAAACGTGTCTAGATGTGGACTTGCCTGCAGCAGAGGGGAAGAATCATGGTCAGGCACTCTCTAAATGACCTCCCTTTCCTCCCTCTCATTGCCATTCCCGCTTGCAGTTACCCCTTTTTTCCCCTGCTTGCTTTTCCTTCCCCAAGAGGGGTTGCCTGTGAGGCAGCGATACCCTTTGATAGCTTTTTCTCCTCATCCTTAGCCTTCCCTGGCAGCGTACACACTACTGCGGCAGAGCTGGGGCTGGTCAGGAAACTTTTGGCTCTTTGCTCCTGTTGCCAGAGAGAGCAGCTGGGAAGGAATCAGAGCGTGTGCCATTTGGTGGAGGAGGGTGCAGTGAAACTTTTCATTTTTTTGTTTCCGCAACAAGTGGTTTGCTGAACCTGATGAGTTTTAACAGCCAGTTCACATGAATTGTTGAGAACCAGCTGAATGACACCACTGATCACAGCTTGTGTGATCCCTGCCACATTGTACCGCCTTTCTCTTCCACTTTCAGGCCCTTTCCGGACCAGGAAGTTAAAACTGGCCAAGGTGTCCTGTCACGGAGGTCGTCCGCAGCTTGGATCGGACTAGGTTCGGACTATTTACCTTAGTTCCACACCTTAGTCCAATCCAAGACACCCCCAATGGTCCTCTGGTCTTTCAGTCTTCTGGAGTGCGCCATTGCATTCCTCCTCATTTTTGCAGATGCGCAGGCTCACACCAATGCGAGTCTGCAATCAGCAGAGGGCGGACTGTGGGCATGGCCAGCATCAGCGGTTGGCCCAGACCCACAAAGAACAGGAAGCCGCCATTTTGTAAGTCTGAGCAGCGTGGATCTACAGACCTCGCACTGCTCCGATTCGCCCTGGACCAAACAGAGGAGCCCTGCAGAAGGGCTTAAAGGAGAGTCCACATTGCTTTGATTTAAGAAGAACCAGTGAGTAACAGCACAGAGCGATTCACTTGCCTTGTGCAGAAAGGGCCTCATTCTAATAAACCAAGCCATTAAAGCTCATTATCTTTTAAAACTCATTTTGCGTTTTTGCTAAGAGCTGTCAATTTGCTCCATTATTAAAAATCTCTCCTTTCCGTGATAATTTCTTTCTCCACCAAAATTTTCTTACCTCTTTCAACTTTTCCTGAAAATGGGCCCCCAGTAGTTTTACTTTCTCATCATATCGCCCCTGCATTCACTCCTTGGTTCCAAGACCAAACGTCTCTTCCAAAGCAGGAGGGATGGAGGATATGTTATTGACTGAAACCTATTCAATAGCAATGCACAGAACTTACCAGGATGCAATATTTACTGCAAAACCAAACTAACCACCCTAGCATCTGCCTTTTTCCAGAGTTCTATTTAACTTCTCTTAACGGCACATCATCTTCTTAACAATCAATGAAGTTAAAGATTCTAAAGAGAAAAAGTAAGGCGAACTAAATATCTTTTCACACTTTCATTGATTATACTACTTTATCAAATGCATGAAGTCCAATACCAGTGTTTCGGGAATGTGTGTGTATGTCTGTGTTTTATCTGTGTCTTCTGAAGAAGTGGATTATAATCCAAAAAAACTCATGTGAAACTAAATGTGTAAATCTTAAACATGTCCCAAGACAATTTAAGATAGTTTATTCTAAATGGAGATTTTGTCCTTCTCCTTCTGGGATATATAACTGATGCCCTGACATTGCACTCTTTGCATCTAATGAAATGAACCATCATCCACAAAAGCACATGTCTTTTAGTCTTCAGTGTGTCGCATGACTTTGTAGTTCTGCTGAAATAGACTTAACATGGCTATGCCTTTGGAAAGCATTTTCCTGTAAGAAACAACAGAAATAAATAGATATAATAGTGATATAGTGAAAACAAGAAAAGAAACAGGAAAAGGAAAGAAATTATAAGGAACAGTTAAAAGATATAGATTGTGTCCTTTATCCAGCTATTTTGGGGAAATGTATTTTAATTTCCATAAAGAGAATTAAAAAGTAGTGAGTTTTCATTGTCCCTCCATTCCTGCCAACAGCCTCCTGAGACTGTTTAAGTTATACACATACACTTGTGTGCAACATCTAATGACTTCTAGATACACCACAAGTTACACAATCACTATTTCCAGCTGGATTTTAGCCAATAAATAGAAAGAGCCCGTTCACATGCTAGGAGTTATTCTTTGTGCTTGCTTAAATCTACTGCATCTGCTGTAGATACACCTATAGCCTACCTAGCATGGCATTGATGTACAATTTCCTGACCTTTGGGTGATCTGAATGGACATTTCATGAGCAAGGGAGAGATACTGAGAACAAAAAAGTCTGTGGTTGGCTAAATCACTTCTTTAGCATCTGAATAGCCCTTTTTAATCTTCAAAGTGACTTTCAGACCATTTCTGCTGCAATGCCACCAGCATCGATGTAATTCTAATCTCCTCAGCAGATGTTTTGCTGAACTCCGATACTGTAGCTCTGAAGCTGGTGACACTGAACACACTTGGAAAAGCAACACTCCCTTTGAGTCTATATTGAGACTACTGAAATTGAAGATACATGGCAGAAAGCCTTTGTGTACTGTGGCCATTTGCTGTTGTTTATGTTTCTCACCCTGAAACTTTAAACTGGCTGATGACAGCAGGTAGACACTGGTAGGGCAAAGGAGGGAAATTACACATCCAAATAACGGAATACAGGGAGTTTCAGCATTAAGGCATCCTGGTGAAGTGAAGACTCACTAACAAGATGAGAAAAATTTTCCAGCAGGCCTACATAACTTTGAAATGTTACATTTTGGGACCACGGCACTGAAAGTCACCTAGACTGCACAGCTAAGCTCTGACTATGATCCTCCAAAAAGAATAATATATTATTGAATATCACTTCCTGGAACTCATAAACAGGAGAGAGCTGGTGACCCTGTGCCACCCACTTCGGGGCTTCCCAGAGGCATCTGGTCAATAAGGATGCAAAAAGAAGAAAGAAAGAAAGAAAGAAAGAAAGAAAAAGAAAGAAAGAAAGAAAGAAAGAAAGAAAGAAGAGAGGTTCCTGCATTGTTAAAGATAAGGAATTTCAACAGGTGGAGGTTGCATAATAAAAGGGCTTCCACTATGTCCCACTGCCATCAGAGATACACCTGATGGGAACATGGCAGAAGACTCCCTCGTTGACTGCTCCCAAACTTTGGAACTCCCTTCCTAGAGTGATTAGACCAGTGCCCTCCTTGCTGTCCTTCTATAGGCATGTGCAGACCTTTTTGTTTTAACCAGCCTTTGAAATATGCAGCCAGCCATATTGGGAGGAGAACACTATGGCTGAAAGTTGGATTTTAGAAAGTGTGGGAAGACATGTACCTTCATCCTGCTTGACAGAGCTTTACACATACCTTATCCCACTGGAAAATCTGTTAAGGATTAAAGTTACAGGAGCCCCATCCCAGATCGAATCTGGCAACCTTAGAAGTTGGGGAGTTGAGCCCCTACCAGGCAATACTGCATTTTTGACTGTGTTCAGCTTGAAGGGCAAAAAGTAGTAAAGACTTTTCTTCTACAATAAGTCATAATTAGAGCTTCGAAAAGCTACTTTTTGGACTGCAGATCCCAGAATCCTGCAACAGTATTATGTGATGGTTTCCAGTCCTTCAAGAACACAAGGAAAAGTAAATAATTTTTAAAAATATGTAAGAGGAATCTCTCCATTGATTCTCCCCTTCTTTCCATGCAGCCTGCTCTGAATACCCTTCCAAGCCTTCCCAGAAGGTTGAGGGGTCCAGAGAAAAAACCTGAGAAGATATTAGGTGGGAAAAACAGGGAAAGAAGAAACTCCCAATTATTAGTGGGATTGAACTGCTCTAATATGCACTATAAGGCTGGCTATTAGCCTCTGAGTCATGTTCCATTTTTGTTAGTCAGAAAGCCTGAACAAATTGGACCTAACATTGACCAATTAGATCTTTCAAGATCACCAGAGCAGGTCCCTGCTGACTTCACTGCTTCTGAAGTATTATTTGAGAAGAACGTGGAAATGAGGGCCATTTCTGTGGTAGAGTTTATGCTTTTCAATAACCTAATCCACCTCAACCCTCTTATTCAGGAACAGAGTTTGGAAAAGCTACTTTGGGGATTACAATACACAGAATCCTACACTAGCTATGTTGTCTGGAGAATTCTGGGCAGTTGCGTAGGGATAGGGAGTAGTGGGATGGTTTGCCCCAGGCGGCAATGTTTTTGGGGGCATCCTGGCCCATAGCTATGCCCTCGCGTGCCCTGGCCATGCCCCCACGCACCACAGCCACACCCCCATGTGCTCTGGCCACACCTCTTTCATACTAACCCTCACTCCTGTGTTTGTATATACATCCATCTAGTAAGCCTCTTTCCATATATCCAACAAAAGGGATGCTGAAATTGATTGATTGATTGATTGATTGAATTTATGAATGCTGAAATGGATGGACGGATGGATGGATGGATGGATTGGTTGAATTTATATGCCACCCTTTCTCTTGAAGTGGGACCCAAGGCAGCTTCCAAAAAACTTTTTTAAAAAAGCATTTAAACAATTAAAAACATTAAAAAGCATTTAAAATTATTAAACTAACAGTAAACTAACCAACAGTAAACTAACTAACCAAAACTAACTAATCTAACAATATGCCACAAGACTCCTTTTTATCCAGGCTGGTTCAGGAGACGCCAAAAGTAGTATGCTTCTAACTTTTATAAACTACATGCACTCCTTTGCTCAGGCATTCTGTATTAACACTGATCCTGAAGCCCTGTGTTTTGGTGTGTGAGTGTGCATGTGCACACATACATGCAATGACACATGTGTGATGACTTCTAATATTTATATTTATTATAAATATTTTTAAGGTACATTTTTGCACTAGGATACATGGCCATTTCCACCTCAAGGCCCCTCCCTAAACTGCAAACCCCAGAATTCCATAAGATGTTGAAAGTGGAATAATAGTACTCTAACAGTCTAGTGCAGAAATGGCCCATGTCTGAGATTTTATTCTTTATTGTAAGTGGTATTTTAAAAATTGTCTTTGCAGAGGCCTGTGCCAATGCAGCACCAGCCCCCTTTATACAGAGAGGTTTAAGAGGCATGGAATCTTAGTTCTTCAGCACATACTGTTTTTCAGTGTTCTAGCTTGGCATACAGTTCAGATTTGGAAAGCCTTTTTACGAGATCTTAAGGCTGAGAGGGCACAGTGGGAGATTCACCATGGGGACACCATTCTCTGAGGCAGAGGTAATGTCCACAGCACCAGCTCTCCTATCTCAACAGAAATCAAAGGTGCTGATAGCACTTTAAGTGACTGAACTGCATCTTGTATCTTGAAAAATGTTCACAAAGCTGGGAACTTTTTCAAACTGTCTAGAAACCATATAACACCATCAAAGGTTCTTTGTGTTTTGTTCCTCCTAGGGCTGATGACTAATGCCAGCAAATTGCTGATCAGTTAAAATAAAAGCAAGGAATATTATTTATTCATTGCACTTAGAAATAAGTATGGAATTTTTGATTTAATGATTCCCAGTCTGATACATTTTAAAAGATGCCTGAAGGCTTTTCTACACAGCCGCCTCCCTCCATCTCACCTCCTCCCCTCAGCAGAAAGAAACCTATGGAACAATTACATGGAACATTTTAGGAGCATTTTACAACCTCATTACCATGCTGCTCCCTTGGAGTTAGGATTTCCTTTGTTGTCTTCTCTCTCTCATTCTCTCTCTCTCAATCTCCCTCTCCCTCTCTCTGTCTTATCATTAAATAGAAAGGAAGAGGAAGTAATGAATTCTTGCTTTGCAATTTAATCTCTGCATTTACCCTCCCCACAAATTTTCCTGGAATCCACGTGTCTTTTTGTATGTGTGTAAATCTGAGGCTGTCTTCCATATACTCCAGGAAGATGAATCTTCCCAATATTCTGTTCCTTTACAATAAAAATACTAAACAGTATCATTAAAGTGTCAAGCTGAACACCATGCATGATCAAAAATTGGGGGAGAGATTTGGTTGGCAAACTGATGTGTCTACAAGTAAATATACCTTTTGGTTTGTGCCTCCATGTCCTTTCTGACCTACGTTGATCCTAAGGCAAACCAACCATAGGGTTTTCTCAGCAGAATTTGTTCAAAGGAGGTTTGCCCTTGCCTTCCAAGACTGAGCGAGTGTGACTTGTCCAAGGTCACCCTGTAGGTTTCCACGGCTGAGCAGGGATTCAAACCCTGGTCTCTCAGTATCCCAGTCCAGCACTTACACCTCTACGCTACACATCACAATGTTTTGTCAAGTTTTAAATTGGAAGCTTGTAAGATATCTCAGCCCCAAGCCAATGTCAGCACATAGTATTCTTGATGAACTGCTGCAGTCTACACAAAAATTGATGTCAGACATGGAATCCACTGGCATTTGGCTGTGAGCCACTATTTTAATTTCCCAGAATTCCTTAGTATGTTTAACAGAACACCATTCGAGCACATTATGTTAACTTAAAATGGCAGCTGCTATTTCCCCACTGAAGAGATAATAAACTGACTCCAATTGGAGAAGTATTTCCTCTGAGCAAGCCTCTTGGGTCATAATGATTAACCTAGGTGGGGCGGTTCATCAGCAGAACACAGTGTTGAAGACCCCATGACTCTAGAGATGGCTCTACCTCAGCCTGCCTGCTTCTTTCTTTCCCTTCTATCAGTCTCCATTACCCACAGGACATTAATCACAATTCAACAGTGCAATGTTTCCCCTTTTGTCAAGCCAGTGTAATGAGTAAGAACCACACAACACCAAAGCAGGGTTTGTTTTCAAAGTTTGCCTGTTCCCTCAAGGTTTCTTGAGTCTTCGTAGGGAAAAGGGAACACACAGTCACAGCCACCTGCAACCAGCAATACATATCCCTGGAAAGCTGCCCTACCTCATTCTTTGATACACACCCAGAACCCCCCACCCCCCCGACTCCCATATCACATTGGCATCCAATCCCAGACAGCCAGGAGATATTTGTTCTCAGAAGTGGAGGAGCTCATGAAGAATTGGCAGAACTGCTCACCCAGGTTGTGAAGATGGAGACGCAATTCCTTCTCCATGCATCTGAGATCATAGGTGGACTGATCACCTCCATGTCTCTGTTTGCAGCTGTCACCACCAGTATCAAAGTTCTTGCATTTTACCTATGTCTTCTTCCAATGTTGCCTCTCATATCCTTCTTCTCTCTTACTGATGCTATTGTGTTCCTTTACTCATTCACAGCTTCCTTTAGACCCCAGTCCTGCTCTTTCTTACAGCAAGAGTAGACCAGCTAAAAAAGAGTTAGTATTTTGTAATTCAGAATGTTGTATATCGCTATTATTTTCTTTGAAATTCATCAATTTTACAATGCCTCTCAAAAACAAATAAAAATAGTACAGAGAAATCCAAATACATATGGAAAATAGTTGGGTCTCAGGCTCTTTTTTCTGGACTGCCAGCCCTCCTCCTCCTCTCCGGCCCTCCATTGGCCCTGTATCAAAGTAAAAAATATTGAACTACCAGGATTAGACACTCAGTTTCTTTTGAACTGTGAAGAAATACTTCTAATTTGAAGTATTCTTTCCCTTCTTAAACCTGAAGGTTGGCGGTCTGGAAAGATTATCATTAAATTATCAAAAGCAGCAAATCCAGACTGCTTTTATTTGGCATTCAGATTGTATGAAAAATTGTTTTTATTAAAAGGGCTTACAAAATCCATGAGGAACTGGTAGCATCTTTAAGGAAACATGTGTCTTTCTCTCACACACAAAAGGAAATAATTCTTTTTCTAAGGTAATTCCTGTCATGACATGTGCACTCATTAGCTAAAAAACAAAGGATGCATTTTCTTTAGAACTGTTGTTTTATTTATATACAAACTTCAATCAATTGTGATTAATCTTTGGATTAATTTGACTCGCTTCACAGGCCTTTGCATGTCTGCTCTGAGGTAAACCACATTGAATACAATGGGACTTACTCCCAGGTAGGTGTGAACGGGATTGCAAACTAAGAACACAATCCTCTGCAAGTTCTCTGTTCAATGTGATTCTATTCAGACATTAAGTCAATGGTAAATCCGACTGAACTCACTGGAGATCAGGATGGGACTTACTTCCAACAATGATTTCTAGTATTGTACTGTAAAATATACTGTAAAAGTCTTATGAATTGAGATTATAGGGATGGTGGTAAACCATGAGTAACCAATTGACATTTATGACAGGTTCATGATTCAGTAATACAACATCTAAGAAACTATAAGCCATAAAAAGAATAGTTTGTTTCCTACTTCACATTTTCATAAAGTCACAGATTGACATTTACTGAATTTTAAAAGCATATTTTGGATTACTTACTTGTAGACTCTCTTTTGCCCTGGTTTCACTGGTTACACTATAAATTCTTACAATTCATACCAAAATTGAACCTGATTGACAGTTTAGCCTCTGCTAAATCAATTTCCACTGTATTTCTTTCACAGCACTACTTGTTTTTCTTCTTTTTGGCCAACATTAAAGAAGAAAGTGTTACTGTAGTTTCTAGTCCGATCTTGTGGCATATTAGATATCATTTGATATCAATAATTTGGCCTTCTTTACCCATTCCTCTCCACGCGCTTGCGAGGCCCCCGGACAAGCTTGCACACAGGCACAGCCGAAAATAGCTGAACCATTCAAAACCGATCCAGGCAAGCCAGTAATAGCTGGACTGCAGCTTTAGGAGACCACCAGGCAAGTACTTTTTAAGATCACATTATGTATGCACGCTGTTTACAAAAGACTCCCTGCCCCGAGCAGGCAGCTTGACGAGCCGAATACTCAACTATCAAGCACTCCAAGTTTGCATACTGTCTACTCTATTGACAAGTCTGTCATAACTCAATCATCTAAAGTACTGACCTTTCGGAGGCTTTGTCTCCAGCCCGAAACTCATTGTTTTCCCCGGGAACGGACTAGCCTACGGGCACATTTTCCCCTATAAGACCCCCTGATTTTGAGAGTTTCTCCAGATCGCTCCAACTTCCATCCCATCTTGCTGTTGTTCCATTCGATGAGCCTTCCCCTCAGTTCCACATGCTGAGAATCTCCACTTCTATGGACTTTTCTTCAGACTACCCAGGCTTCAGGACAGGTGTAGTATTTCCCATGCAAAAATCCCTCTTAAAACCCTCTATCCAACTCCTACCTTTCTTTCTATAGGTCTGTGGGAGTGTTTGCACACATACATTTTGACTGTGTTTATCAAAAATAAAGAAAACAATTATTATTTACTTCTGTTTGCTCATTGACTCGGCCTGACCCCATAGACATTGGGTTCAAGATCTCGAATGGTTGCCCTGCATCTTGTATTGCTTAGCTGGTGCTCTGCTAATTCCCATTCCCCATTGTGAGCACATTGAGGTGTCCCTCCCGGGACCCCAGAAATCAGGGTAACAAAAGTCAGACACATTCTGACTTTTCAAAGACAATCCTTAGGCTATTTCCACTCTACTGTTATACTGCTATTATTCCACTTTCAACATCCTGTGGAATTCTGGGGTTTGTAGTTTACTGAGGCTAAAGAACTCTCTGGCTGAGAATTCTAAATGCCCCTCTCTAAATGACAAACTCCAGGATTCCATAGGATGTTGAAAGTAGAATAACAGTGCACTATAACAGTGTAGTGCAGAAATGGCCTTAGTTTATTTACAGAAAGCTAGAATTATCTCACAGTCCCTCTTGCACATCCTACCAACTTGTCCTGTTCCAGTAATGGGGATACGGGGAGTCAGTCTTAGGAAATATGAGACATAACAGCAAATCTCTCAAGCAGAGTAATCAATTGGTCAGGCAGAAGCTGATCCTCTGTTCACACACACAGGATCTAGCAGAGAAAAGAAACAGCTTAGTTTTTTTTTTGTAAAATATCTAAAAGAAGCTTTCCCTGCAAATTATTTGTTCATAATCAAACACATGGAGGAGAGAGAGGAAAGAGAAAATGGCTACAAGTTGGAGTGATGTAGAAAGAGAGGGGGTGTAGAAAACCAAACCAGCAGGAAGTCCCTGTAAATATATGCTGTGTCTAAACTTCTACAGAGCAATATGCAAGCTACTAATTAATAAGTATGAGCACGCAAAGCCTGCTAACTTCAACAGGGAGGAAGGAGAGAAAAGGATGGAAAGAGAAAGTTCTTCCATATTCAGATTCCCTCATCCCAACCACAGCAAGAGCAAATATTTTTGAATGATAAGAACTTCATATGAGTATCTGAGTAGCTTGGCCTTTTCATCTCAGACCAGTGTTTATGGCAGAGCTTGGAACTATTACTCTGGTGGACTACAACTCTCAGAATCCCGCAGACATCATAGCCAAGTTACTGGGAAAATAACATTTCAAGTTTGAGTAAACAAGGATTCTGGTAAACTGCACCCTTGTAAAATCCCTTGCCTAGCATGACTAAGCAAAGGATTCCTCTTTTTCTTATTTATGTGGTTGTTAATTTTTTGAAAACGAATCCATGCAGCATGCATGCTATATTTTAAAAAATGCAGAAGCAGCGGTTGGGAACTGCTGGGGTCCAATATCATACAGATGATAATTCTGTCACCCAGAGAAGATACCAAAATGTTGGGGTTAATGGTCCAAAACTGACCAATCATTCATGGGTGAGTGCCCCAAGCCAATCAAGTTTTTAAAAAAAAAAAAAAACCTTTTCTGTGTTGCATTGGGAAGACCTTCAATAATCTATTTGCAGATTTCTCTTGATTATACTTTCTGTGCCTCATTAGTGACATTAAGGAATGTGGATCATGGCCAATGACCACCACCCAGTTTGATATGGCTGGTTACAACTCACACGTTAAGATAACTGCAATCCGACCCCTTGATGATAAACTGTCCTTAAGAATTGAGCTGTGACTCAGCTATCACATCTAATCACTTCAGAATTCGATTGCTTACTCATCAACCAGCAGAATATGATTGTCACATCATACTCTTCTCTCCCCCTGCCCAATGCTGGCATTCATTAACTGTCTAATAGAACTAGAAAATCTACTATATAAAAGTCAAAGTTTGTGAGTTTTTCTGTCTGTCTGCATCAGACAGGCAAAGACCTCATATGATTGGCTGGTTTTGAAGATTCTATGGAATCCTGGGGTTGGCAGTTCAGGGAGGGGCCTTTAGAATACTTAGCCAGAGAGCTTTTGGGCCTCAGGCCAGTTGCTATGTAGACGAGGCCCAGCAGCAAGAAGAAGGGCAGTGTATTCCCTCAGGAACCCAAGCTCTGTATGTTAACAACTCTGAATACAGAATGGATTGGGGAATATGTGGGAAAGTTACAGGTACTGGAATAGGCTGGTTGCTATGGAGATGAGTCCTAGCAGCAAGAAGGACAGTGTACTCCCTCAGGATCCCAAACTGTGTATGTAAATAACTCTAAACACAGACTGCATTGGGAAATATGGGGAAAAGTTAGAGACACTGGACAAGACAGTTTGCTGAGTTCTTAAGAGGAAAATAAAATCCCAGACAACGGCAAGTAAATATGCTAGTAATTACTGTTAGCTATTTGTTTCTGTGTCCTCTTCCCATCCATTTTGCCCCAGCATGGAGAACTCGCACTGAAGCAAAGTGGAAGGGAATGGAGTATGAGGGAAGGCTAAAGAGCTTTCCTGTGAAGGGGAAGGGGGGAACTCTGGAGTAGGAATAAAAGGATCTTGGGAACCTTGCCCCCACCCCCTTCCCTTCTGTTTTGCATGCGAATGGGAAGTGGGGGTCCACAGAGAATGGGAGCGGAAACAGATGAGGGAGTTCTTCGAGATTGTTCCACTTTCACGAGGGTTCTATGTTCTGAACCCTTGTGAATGTGGAGGGAGAATTGTATTGTTGAACTCTAAAAAGGATAAATAAACTTCTTTTGAAAACGGAATGTATTTATTATTCACATCAAGTATATCTCTGCATTTTACAAAGCAGGTTGTTGGCTCAAAAATGCATACAAAATGCATATTTTATAGGGAAATGTGTAGAATCAAAATGTGAATTATAGATAGTACAGTGGAATGGGTTTATGACTGCACACAGCACATGTGACCAGGAATGGATGGAAACAGACTGACCCATTCAATCCCACTTTACATCAGTGTTTGTTCTTCTGTGACTGGTCCTCCATAGGATTTTCTTGGCAAGATTCATTCAAAGGAGGTTTGATATTGCCTTCCCTATGACTGAGAGAGTGTGATTTGCCCAGTGGGTTTCTCTGGCTGATCAAGGATTCTCACCCTGCTCTCCCAGAGTTCTAGTCCAACACTTAGGCCATTTCCGCACTAGCCTGTTATAGCGCAATGATTCCACTTTCAACATCCTCTGGAATCCTGGGGTTTGCAGTTTCGGGAGGGGCCGGCCAGCCCCTCCCTAAACTGCAAACCCCAGGATTCCAGAGGATGTTGAAAGTGGAATCATCGCGCTATAACAGCCTAGTGTGGAAATGGCCATTGATGACTACATTATGCTGGCTCTCTTCAAATTAATATTTCTCCCCAATAGTACTTCACACTTAAAGAGGTACCATAAGAGTTAGATAACAGCCAGGATGTCCTGGTTTCTTTTATTTGATTACTACTCCTTCTGTTGTTCCTAGATGTCTAGTCTGTTTGTATGATAGAAATAGCATAGGGAATGAACAAATAAAAACCGGCTGTCTCTATTTCATAGGGCATATAAAGCTCATTATACTAGAAATTGAAGGGAAGGGCAACAGAATTATGGGGAGGAGGAGGAGAAAGAGGAAGAAGGAGAAAGAAAGAAAGAAAGAAAGAAAGAAAGAAAGAAAGAAAGAAAGAAAGAAAGAAAGAAAGAAAGAAAGAAAGGCAGGCCTCAGAATTTATCTCCATTAAATGTTAAATGTATGACCAGTAGTCCTGAACAACCCCAGTGGCATCTTTGTGGTTAGCCTTCATCTGAAAATAGTCATATAAGCCATCTTAGTTCCCAGATAGACAGGACATAAAACAGAAGAGAAACACAAATGAGAATATGAGTGTTTGTGTGGATTGTTTGGATCGATGGGTGGTTCTGTCATGGACTTTCTATATATGGATAGATATAAGCTGGGATATCGTTGGATAGTTCCAGCTAAAGTAGACCCACTGAATGGTGAGTTATCGCATTGGTAAATTCAATTGATTCAATGACTTTAATCTAGATGCAGTGGCAGAGCTTAGAGTGTGTGGAGGGGGGCAGGAAGGGGGCTAAGTGGGTGGGGGTGTGGCCTCAGTGTGTGAGGGCGTGACTACTGTGCGTGGGGCATGGCCATGGTGCATAGTGGCATGGCCAGGGCATGCAGGGGTGTGACTACGATCTGGGATGCCCCAAAAACATTGCTGCCCGGGGCGAAGCGCCCACCTGCCCCCCTGTTCCTATGCAACTGTCTAGATGGGACTAACAATAGGATTTAAGGCATAATTATATAGATTTAAATATAGATACACATGCACGCACATATACACAAATACAAACACATGCTTAGAAAAGTTTTTTTTTTTTACTGTTTTCAAAAGGATAGCCCTATTAGTCTGATTTCAGTATTAAAAAGCTAAGGAAAAAAAATAGCCTTGTAGCACCTTTTAAGACCAGCTAGTGTATTTCAGTGTAAGTTATAATAGACTGCAAAAAGTATCCTGCAGTTCCCCAAAACTTATGATGAACTAAACTGGTTAGTCCTATAGGTGGGCCAAGGCTAATTTCTGATTCTCTCTCTTTTTGAGGGGAGACTAGCTTGCCTTTAAAAACTCTATGACATTTATGGGGTCACCATAAGTCTATAGGTGACTTGAAGGCACACATACACATGCAGGCCCACGGCTAAGCTTGCTGGGGAAATCTGGGAATTATAGTCCCAAAAAAGCAAATTTTCCAAGCTCTGACATAGACTGACAGACACACTCCTTGACCTTCAGAGATTCTAAACTCTCAGCCTGTTGGGCTTATTTTAAATCAAAGGCCAACATGCCAGCAGCTGTGCAAGTGAGGAACGCCTAAGAAAATAAATACTAGTTAGAGTGCCATTTAATGCCGTTAACTACAGTGGGTGGAGGCTGGAGGGCAGTAGCTTTTCACAAGTTTTATTTAAAAGACTAGCTTCGTGTGGTTGTCACGACAGTTGTCTTTGCGGCCAGGGTTGTATTGCTAACAGATGGAAATCTGGCAGCTTTTTCTAATTTTTGCAGGCACTTTGCAGAAGGAGGACCCAAGTTAAGTGATTCTTGTATTAACCTTTACACAAATCTTTGTTGTTATCTTAATAAACAGAATGCTTGAGGGACCATTCAGAGAAGAAGGGGCTGCACCCTAACTAAAATACAGAAGAATGACTCCATTGCATCTCAAAATTGATTGAGAAAACTGCTAGGGATCAGTGGCCACTAAATTCCAAAAGGGTCCATCTCTACACAACAGTCCATTCCAATACTGATTTGGAGGTTCTGATGTACATACAGAGTTAGTGCAAGAAAATACTTCTCATTATCTTTGATGTTCAGATCAACTCGATCACTGTAGATACAAATGCAAAACTCAGGCCATTTCTTCCCTACACTGTTATAGTGCTGTTATTCCACTTTCAGCATCCTGTGGAATTCTGGGATTTTAGTTTACTGAGGCCAAAGAGCTCTCTGGCTGAGAATTCTAAATGCCCCTCCCTATACTGCAACCCCTAGGGTTCCATAGGATGTTAAAAGTGGAATAATAGCACTATAACAGCATGCTGCAGAAATTAGACCCTAAGTATGGCAGCAAAAAATGCTAGTTTAGTCTCAGAGATAACGGTCAGTATTCCACATCATCTGCTTAGCTGAGTATACTAAGTATACTTAGTTAAGTAACATCTCCGGTTCCACCCACCCCACCACCAAACCTGATGCAAACATTATTCAACCATGTTCCAATCACCAGCAAAATGGACCTCCTCCTCCTCCCTGAGGCAGGTGATGTCCAGTAAAGTAAGCTGATGTCCAGTAAAGTAAGTGGGGAGTTACAATTGTGGCAATAGTGTCACAGTCATGGCTCAGTAGAGATCATGAATATGGATCAGTTAAGGAGATTTACTCATCTGTAACTTTTTCATATTCATGTTCACTTTATTGTTCTTGTTTTGTGTCTTCAAGTCATCTCTGACTTATGGCACCTCATTTCTGACTTATGGCAACCTATCACTTGGCAAGATTCCTTCAGAGGGGGCTTGCCATTGTCTTCCTCTGAGGCTAAGAGAGTGTGACTTGCCCAAGGTCATCCATAGGTTTCCATGGCTGAGCAGGGATGCAAACCTGGCCTCAGAGTCATAGGCCCTTTCTGCTTCACCCTCCCAACCCACTACAGGGACAAGAAAAGGACAGGACCGTGATGACGCTTATGCACAACATCTTTGCGGTTCCGTCCTTCTCCTGTCCCCAGGCAGTGCAATCACACCACAAATCATTGACAGGTTTTACCTTCAATGAGCAGTGATCATGCCGCCATCCCACCACGTGCCCACATTTACCTTCCCTTTGGAGGCCCTGGAAGCACAATGGCTGCACTTCCTGCCCCGGCACAGCCTGGGATGCTACCTGACTGCTCTGCGGCAGGAAAAGGCATGGCCATTGTGCTTCCTGGATCCTGGAGGCAGCTGGTGCAGAGGGGAGCACTCCTGTTGTGCTCCCCTCCCAACAGGACGACTGCCACACCAGATGTCTCTGGGACAAGGTAGGGTGTGGAAAGGGCCATAATCCAATGCTCAAACCACCACACCATGCTGGCTCTACTTAGTCACAATAGCAACGCTACTGCTACAATCATGACTCCCCTCTCCCCCAACCTACTTTACTGAGCATCAGCTGCATTGGGGAGGAGGGGTTCATTCTGCTAAGCCATCAGAACATGGCTGAAAAACATTTCCATCAAGTTTTAGTGGGAGGTGGGTCAGGCCAGGAGAGATTATTTAGTTAAGTATATTTAACTAAGTAGCTGATGCAGAACACTGATCATGCCTGTCCCCCCACCACCAACAACAATATTTTACAACTGTTATTTGGGCCAAAGCCCAGTTTTCTTGTAGCCTCTGGTAATCTGTCAGAACAAGTAGAAAAATCCCTTGGTGTGACAATATTGGTGATCCAGTTCTATATATAGAGAATTCTCTCTCCTCTCTTTCTCTCAAATTCATTCTGTAGTGTACATTCCTCACATATATATTTGCTGAGAGAACAAGAAAAGGGAGCAAAGCATTTGATGGCATCCAGCCACTGCAGCATGAGCTAGGTATCAATTGTCCTTGGGAGTTCTGTAAAGTCATTGGGCTGATAGATCCTGCTGTATGACAGCTACACCTTATCACCACCCACGGCTGCTAACAGAATTTGTTGCTATATTTAGCACAAGATTTAGCCAAGCTAGTTCTATTTGTACTGATTAGCCTGGCTGTCTCTTCCTTAGCTGGCTCCAGCAATCAACTAAAACTACTCACACATACAGTAGGAGACCCACTAAAAGGCTGTTTTCAGCCTTTTTCAATTAATGTGCATTGGAATAATAATAATTTCTTCCAATCCAGTTCAGAAATCTGCTATTGTTCTTAATGTGCAATTTACTTTCTTCAAGGGAAGTCCACAGGGCAGTGATCCATTTACTTAATTGGTTTGACTCTTATGGCAAAGTTCTTTCATAGCACTGGGAGGGGGGCTTGTTCTTCTCCAGTGATAAAAGTTAATCAAAAATAAAAGGTTAAGTGCCCAAGAGAGTAGAAAATCAAGTTCATTTCAATCATGGAGTAACAATGAATATAAAATTCTGATGTATCTTTCCATTTTGTTTCCTGGTTTACTGGAGCGATGTTCTCCTGGGGGTGGGGTGCTGGTGAAAAGAAGATCAGTCTGAAAAATAGATTTGTCAATGCTTGGTAAAACTTGGAGCCCCATTCCATAATGCTAATGGCAGTGATGTAGACTCAAGTAGATTGACTAGGACTCAAGTCAGGCCATTTCCGCATGACACACTTATAGCGTGATGATTCCACTTTCAACCTCCTATGGAATCCTGGGGTTTGCAGTTCCGGGAGGGGCCGGCCGGCCCCTCCTGGAACTGCAAACCCCAGGATTCTATAGGAGGTTGAAAGTGGAATCATCACGCTATAAGGGTGTTGTACGGATATGTTCTCAGACTTAAGTCACTTCAGTGACTCAACTTGGACTTGACTTGGCAAAAATTACACACTGACTCGACTTGACTCGAGACTTGTTTATTTTTAGTGACTGACTTGCTGCCCTTGGTTCAGTAACATAACCCATTCACCCAGAAACCTTACAACTTACTAGTCACATGACTATCTGTCTCAAGACACATTTCTCAGAGGGAACAGCAAATGTGTTAGGCAATGGACTTGAGGAGAAAGGATCCTTCCTTCTAAAGCTCTTGAAGCTTCAGTAATGGGGAATAAGAAGGATCCTATTCCCCATTTCTGAAAAAGCCTCCAACTTTGCAAATAAGAAGGATCCTATTCCCCACTTCCGAAGCTGCAGATGACAAATCACAAAAATGGAGGGGTCAATTCTGCTTACATTTTTAAAACTGACTTTATTTGACTCCGTCCAGAAATTCTAGAATACAGAATACAGGTTGGGTTATGAGTTGGCTTCCAGACTTGAGACTTGACTCAAGACTTGACTTGAAAGTATCTTGCAAGGACTTGAGACTCGACTAGAGACTTGAAGGTAGAGACTTGAGACTTGACTTGAGACTTGGAGTAAAAGACTTAAATACATCACTAGTTAATGGGCATTTTAAACAGAACTGCTATGCATTTGGGAACCGAAGGAGGGATCTGATTCCTGTGCTAGAATAAATCCTGGGCAAAAAAGTGTCCCAAACCTGCCAGTGCATAAAGCAATAAGGTATTTAACAACTGATATTACACCTGTCAGTCTAGCTCTATTCAAATTTCCCTAATTACATTGGGTAAACACTTAAGGAAGGAGACTGCTCTTGCTGTTCCTTCTTCTGATGACGCTCTGCTTATGAAGTGAGTGACATGCATGGGGCCAGGGTTACACCATTCACTTCAGCTCATGTTTTACTTACACTTATAAGAATACCTAAATAGGGGCTATAGTTTTCCGCACTATACGGTTATAGTGCTATTATTCCACTTTAAACATCTCATAGTATCCTGGGGTTTGCAGTTTAGGGAAAGGCATTTGGAACTCTCAGCCAGAGAGCTCTTTAACCTCATTAAACTACGCACCCCAGAATTCCACAGGTTGTTGAAAGTAGAATAGTGGCACTATAACAATGTAGTGTGAAAAGGCCCTATGACTGCCTGTCTCCCTCTGTCCTGGGGCTTTTCCACATTGGACTGTTATAGCGCTATTATTCCACTTTCAACTTCCTATGGAATCCTGGGGTCTGCAGTTTAGAGAGGGGCCTTTGAGGCCCTGGAGTGTTTGCAGAAAAATAAGAAATAACGGGCACGAATATGGTACCACTCCCTGGCACACTGGAGAGAAAAAATGCAGATCTTCCACAATCAGATAACTTAAGAAGCCCCAAATTAGCAGACTCAGGAGTAATATGCATCATCCAGTATAAAGAAAAGAATCACCAAAGAACTGGACAAAAGAGTGCACAATTTTGTATATACTAATTTATAGCCCATAAATGCAAATTTAGAAATAGTTTAGAGCCATATCACTATAGTATGAAAGACTGACCAGATAACTTGTATGTCTTGTCTGCATTCCAAGTGTTACCTACCAATGCATAACTTCAGGTCCCTTATACCTTCAGCTCTCTATTGTTCGTTATCTTTAAACTGAAATTTGATTAAGTATCCCTTTAAGCAGAGGATACATTCAATTAAAGGAAGACTTTCTTTGCAAAGCAAGAGATATGGCCACTCTACTAAGGAGTTTAGGGTCATCAAGACTAATGAGAAAGAAACCAACCAGAGGTCTATAAAATCTTTAGTTATGAGAAGGGAGAAAATCTTTCATTCTCTCTTTAAATTACCAATAAAAGGGAGCTGCCTAAGAGACATCAGGTTTAATAAAAACAAAAGGCAAGATGGTTAGGGAATGGATGTCAATTTTCTTTAAAATGGAATAGCTGAGATGAGAGTTGAACAACTTAAGGATAAAGCAAAAAAGTAATTAGGAAGAGGGAATTTAAGACAGTGGATTAATATATTCATTAAACTAATTGGATTTAAGCATCACAATCTCCCTGTCTTTGAAATCTTGGCCTTATCATTTTACATTCCATGCTGTTCTTGCTTACCTGATTACCTCCAAACTCTTTTGCCGAAATAGTCCAATTTGTGATCCTCCAAAACACAAAAGGTTATGCAAAGATCTGCAAGAGAGAGTCTTGCTAGAAGATACTATTTGCTCCCATGCCTGGCTACTCAAAATTGCACTAATTATTTCTGGCTCTTCCAGTGCTGTGTATTATCAACATAACTTGAGGAAACTTCCACTGTATCTTCCTGGCATGTTTGATCTTGGAAGCTCTCCATTAACATTGTCTGGTAGCAAAATCTGACTTTTTGTATTAACTCAAAAATCAGATCTGGCCCATCCATTTGGCAGAGTGAGATAGCTTTCTTAGATGTGTCATGAAGGATGCTGTAAAGAGACAACAAATTCTTAAATATCCGAAAAGCACCAGGTCCCATCTGATCTTAGAAGTTAAGGAGGGTCAATTTGGTTGGTACACCATCAAATGCCAGGTGCAGGAGGCTACATTTCAGAGGAAGGAACTGGCAAAGCCAACTCTGAATATTCTTTGCATAAGAAAGCACTATTAAATTCATGTGGGTGCCATAAGCTGACAGGTGACTTGAAAGTGCACACATCCACACTCAGGCCATTTTTACTATCTGTGCAGGGAAGAATCATTCTATGTCATGTGTGAAATTTAAAGCCATGGGAAAAAACTTATTTTTTGGGGGGGGGGTCTGGAAAAAAATGGAAGTTGTTGAAAAAAAATGCAATATTGTAAACCCTCCTCCCCCATGATTCTGTTGGTCCAATTGGCTCTAGGGTAAAAAATAACATTGTACCACTGCTGTTTCCCTGTGTAACATCTTCTTCTTTGCCTTTTGGAGCCTAAGAGTCGACACGAGGGTAGACAGAAGGTCACAGAATCATAGACAAGGCAGGTTCCTCCTCCAGGGTGTGGGTGGAGACCCTTCTTGGTACCCTGGTACCCTTCTTGCTATCTTTTCATTGACATACAAAGTCTTTTGTTTTGTTTTGGAAGGCTTTTCAAGATTGACTGTCCAGGAGGAAAAGGCCTTTCATGTGCTGTGTTATATTGCTGTTTTCTTTTCAGTATTTGTTTTTAACTGCTTTTATTTTTATTCATAGGAAAAGTATATTTTAACTTTGTACATGATTATTTTTTTTAGTTGTATCTATTTTAAATTTGTAAGCTGTCTTGAGTCCCAGACAAACTCAAAAGTGGGATATACAGAACAGCAGCAGCAATCATGGTGGATGTGAATTGGATTTGAGGGTTTTTCAGGGAACGCATCAACACTCAAAATCATACCTTTGACCTAAAACTAGGGAGTAACATTCTAAGTGTGAGTAGACTTAGACCAGAATGCTGCTGGTTAGTCATAACTGTGACAGGCTCATGGAATCAATTCTTGAATAGTGAGTCTGCCTATAGGAAATTTCAATTTATTTGATGGGGCTACCCTGGTTGGGACAAATCACAGGATTTGGACCATAGACTCCAATATTCTCTTCATCCTATTATACAACAGAACGTCTTGTACCTCAACGATTTATTGGTGAAGATATTGGCCAGAATCCTCTTGAGCACTTAGGAATGCATAACCTCCATAGTGACACAGCTATACAACGATTCCTGGACCACACACACACACACACTAATCACCACCTACTGGGTAGCAACCATAACAATCAATGGGGGTCCATTCCCCTGTCATTTGGGAAGCAATAGAGTGACATTCCCATCGACTGTCATGAGCAGTCTTTGGTGTGATAGAGTCTCTGTCACAATTCTGCCTCTCACCAGAGATCGCTCACATGAGGGGGGCAGGAGAAAAATCTGTCAGCTGCTTCCCAAACAGACCCCCATCAGTTGCAGTGGCTATTGCCCAGTAAGTGGGGATTGGGAAATTTTCATGGTCCCAAGGCATTCCCTGAATTAGGGAATGTGTGGGGCTGGTGAATATGAAACAGTCATGAATGCATAACTCTAGGTTACACATTTGTAACTGCCCAAGAAGATTCCAGCCATACTTTTAATTGCCTGAGACACTGGTTCTTAACCTTTTTTTTACTGGGGACACCCTCTAAATATAACTTGTTGCCAGGGATCTCCAAGGCTTAACTCACGATTTAAATATTTAATTTAGATTTAAATATTCAAATATTTATTTATTTATTTATTTATTTATTTATTTATTTATTTAAGGCTTCTGGAGACAAAGATTCAAATCCCCACCCAGATACTTGGTGGCTTTGGGCAAGTCCCTGTTGCTGCTGCTGCTGCTGCTGCTATTGGTATCCAGCTGTTGGTATCTAGCAGCAGGACTTCACGGACCGACCCCATGTGAAGGCTCTGCAGACACCCAGGGGTCCCCAGATCCCAGGTTAAGAGCCACTGTAGATATATTTTAAATGTGAATATTTCCCTCATTCATTCTGTTCCTGCCACATAAATCTTATAAACCTCTATCATGTTCTCTTCTAACCATCTTTTCTGCTAAGCTACAAAGACCAAACTGTTTAAGTCTTTCTTTATAAGGAGATAACTTGTGTAAGGGAAATAGTACATAATCATATGAGCCTTGCAAAGCCCTTCTTGATACAGGGATCAAAAGCACAAAAGAAGTGCAGAGATCGAAAGCAGTGTTTTTTTTAAATAAAGAAAATCTGAATGTGCGTGCTGAGCAAGTTAACAGCGAAGCAAATACTTCAAGAAACCACAGAAGTTGGCCCAACAAATTGCAAGACTCTGCGTCAATTTTGCAGCCTATCTCTGAGGATCAAAGAAGCAGCAGCCATATTTCTCAATATTAAGCAGATTCGTAAATAGTATAACAAGCCCAGAAACTTTTGAGTATGTCATGTCGCAATACCCCAGGAGACTGCAGGGGCACCTTCTTTGTCCTCTAAACAGAAAAGGCTACACGCTAATAGTATGCTGGCACTGAGACCAATTGCAGCACAGCTACAATAATCAGCACATTTTGTCAAATAATTGACAGTCTGATGGTTATGGGAGCTGACACTGCCAGTATTTCATAAAGGCTGAAAGAAATGTTTCTCGATTCCATGTTGCATAAACAAAGCATGCAGGAGAGCCCCGGGAATGCTAATGATCTCCAGTACTTAACAACATTTAATTGCAGCATCAACTTAGTGCAGACCAGGGGGAAAAAATCAGAAAATTCTTAAACAACCAGGGTGTGGGGGAGAGGGAAATACTTTAAAGGTTTTCTGTCTTTATGGGCAAAATATAAATATATACATCATTTAGTCCATTCCTGTCTCTTCCCACTTTATCATAATTTATCCAGAACAACTTAAAATGTTCAAGTGATGAGGCTTTCATTGCTTTCCCTAAGGGGATTATTCCATAATTCAAATAGACTTCATTGTTGGACATTTTTGCCCTGGCGATCAGCCTCAATTACCCTTCATTTCATCCCATTATATAATGATAATGTGGGTCGCACTTACAAGCAGGGCTACTGTATCTTAGAAAGCGAGCAATGACACAGAAACAAGAAAAAAAATGCCAGGGAACACAGTCCTGAGCCGACTGACACATAAGTAAGCCCCAAGGCACTCAGCATAACTGACTTCAGGGTAATTTTGTAAAGGAATGCAGTGTTAGGTGAAAGTTTCAATGACTGCTTACACTGCCTTCTCATTGAAAATAATGCAATTACAGCCGTGTTAAATTCTCCCTTAAATATTGTGGTAGGTTACTGACTGAAGCAAGTACCTCTAGCCTTTCTCATTTTTTTTTACCCCAGAAATAATTTTCAGATCACAGGTAACCCCTGCATAAAAATTATTATATTTAGAGCTGAATGTTAGACCTCATCTGGAATACCGTGTCCAGTTCTGGGCACCTCAGTTCAAGAAGGATATCAACAAGTTGGAGCATGTCCAGAGGACAGTGACCAAAATGGTGAAGAGTCTGGAAGCCATACCCTCTGAGAAGCAGCTTAGGGAGCTGGGTATGTTTAGTCTGCAGAAGAGAAAGTTAAGAGGGGATGTGATACCCATGTTTAAATATTTGAAGGGATGTCATGTCAAGGAGGAAGTAGGCTTGTTTTCTGCTGCTCCAAAGATTAGGATAAGGAGCAATGGATTCAAGCTGCGGGAAAGGAGATTCCACCTGAACCTCAGGAAGAACTTTCTGATGGTCAGAGCTGTCTGGCATATGCTGCCTCGGAGCATGGTGGAGTCTCCTTCTTTGGAGGTTTTTAAACAGAGACTGGATTGCCATCTGTTGGGAGTGCTTTGATGTGGGTTCCTGCATAGCAAGGAGATGGACTGGATGGCCCCTGTGGTCTCTTCCAGTTCTATGATTCTATGATTCTATTAGTGCTGAATATTCTGTGTTTTAAAATCAGAATCTCATGCAAAACCCCTAGTGACCTATCACAGAACCTTAAGGTTCCAGGGAACCATGGTTGAGAAACCCTGTCTTAGGATAATGCTAATCAGGAAAAAGGACAGCATTCTTGAACTTATTATCATGGCCTATCACTGTTGATGAGACCATAAATGGAACAATTATAGTGCTTCTGCCAAAACTTCAGTACTATTCCTGAATTCCAGTACTATTCCAGTGCTAGAGTTGTTGTGTGCCTTCAACTCACTTCTGATTTATAGCAACCTTAATGTGAACCTATCACAGGTTTTCTGGGGCTGAGATTGTATGATGCACCCAAGGTCCCCGAGTAGATTTCCATGGCTAAGAGAGGAATTGAACCCTGGTCATTCAGTACTCAAACCACTACACCATGCTGGTTCTCTCTAGCTAGAGTAAGCTCATGTAAATCCCAGTGATTCAGTAGGCCTAGTGCAATCCTGGGACAGGTTATTGGATTTAGGCTCCTATTTCCGAAGTGCTAAATACAGAAGGAAGCCTTTGTCTTTATCTTCATCTTGCAGTGAATCCCTCTCTGATGTCCTGAACTCCATTGCTTGCACCACTCTCCCTCCCCTCCTACAACCTCATCTCACATTACCCCCTTGCTTGTCATGCTTTGCTGCTTTCCTTTTTCACTCCCTCTCCCTCCTGCTCTGTCCTTCACCTCACACCTTCACAATGTATCTCTACCTGTAGCGCATGCATTGTTCTCTCACCCTTCCCTTCTAAACTCTCACCTCACCTCCCAATGTATAACTCCCTTGCTTCTCTCATTCCACCACTGTCACTTCTCACTTTCCCTTCCTTCTGATTCCTTCATTTCATCTCCTGCCTGAAAGGCAAGAATTGACTTGTTTCATATAAAACAATTGGATAGAGGAGTGAGTATGCATTTTCCCCCTTATTGTTTTTCTTATAACAGCTAGAGACTTACTTTAAAAAAAAATGAAATCCTGACATGTGAACCAGATAATGGTCTAAATGAGTTCCAGATGACACTCCTGGAATCCAGGAAAAACCTGGCCAAACTGGGGGATGGAAACCCTAGTGTTATATCTAGTTTTATTAACATATTATTTATTTGCTTAATTAGTAGCTCACTTCCCAGTATGGGACCCAAGGCAGCTCACAGCATCACTGCTTAAACTAAGGACCTTCCCTCCCCACAAATTTGTCAGGTTATTTATTTATTTATTTATTTGTGTACATTACAAACTGGTATACAATAACTAAAACTGCAATATTTAAAAAAAAATATTTAAAGAAACATTTGAAACCATGGTTGTGCAATGTCTTTATTAACACCAAGCAAAATGCCAAAAATTAAGCTTTCAAAACTCTTAATCAGAGCCTGGAAAGTTACCTTTAAAATAATTACAGATAAAGCTTAGACTCCCAAAAGTAATTAGTTACAATGAGTTACAAAGTATGAAAAGGAACTGTTTTCTTTCTCTGTGTTCAAAAATAACTAAAATTTTTATGTAATTTTAAATTATTTGCCAGTTCATAGAACATGGAATCTTGGACTTGGAAAGGGCTTCAAGGGCCATCTAGTCCAACCCCCTGGCAGGCAGGAATACACAATTAAAGCACTCCTGAATGATGCCAATCCAACCTCTCAAATCTCCAAAAAAGAGTTCACCACTCCCTAAGGCAGGCTATTACACTGTCAGTCAGTTGTTATAGTAAAGAAGTGCTTACTAGTGTTTAGGTGGAATCTCTTTTCTTGTACTTTGAATCCACTGGTTCATGTTCTAGTCCTTGGAGCAGCAGTAAACAAGCTTACTCTATCTCTGTCAGATGATGTGATGATGATGATGATGAAACTAGATGTATGGATATATAGGCAGGCAGGTAGACAGACAGACAGGTAGATGATTGTTATAAGAGAGATCTGATTCCTGGACAAGAAACTCTCTAGAGCAAAATGTAGGCAAAATGGACTAAGGGTTTTATTAAATGAGGCAGAAAAATCAGATTTACAGCAGGATAATAGCATGTTTGGCTGGGACTTATCACATGACGTCATTCCTGTTGTTCTCCCAGTGGGAGATCATTTGGAAAGTGTTTCTCTTACAAAGGAGATCATTAATTGGTTAACTCCATAGTGCTTACATTTGGATAAATATGCATAGGATTGCACTCTTAGGGGAAGGTTTCAATGAAATCTTACGCTGTTATCTTCTCACTGGAAGCATATTCCCCAGCTCTTTTTTTTTCTTTTGTGGCCCTCAACTCTGCCGAACTCCCCCAACTATCATTTTTTTGACCAAATAAAAGGGTTGATTTTCTGTCTGCACAATCAGAAACTCACTTTTTAAACTAGGTGCAGCATTCCCCTTCAGTGTTTAACTCTTCTTTTTTTAAAAAAACCAGAAAGGGAGAAATCAGAAGGGGAAACAGTAGGGTTGGTCATATTGGGGGATTTATTTATTTATTTATTTATTTATTTATTTATTTATTTATTTATATAACTTTGTTTTATTCCAACAGTGGGACTCAAGACAGCTAACATTAAAACAGTACAAGTTAAAACATACATAGAAGTATAACTACAAAATTAAAAAAACACAACTAAACAATTTATAGAGTTAAAATATTAAATGTTAAAATGTTAAAAATAAATGTTTTAAATGTTAAAAATAATACCAGCATTAAAACAGAGTTGTACATCATTAAAAGGTCCTAACCTATCAATTCATAAAAGCCCGCTGGCACAAAAATGTTTTAACCTGCCATCAAAAGGATAGTAAGGATGGGGCCATACTGGCCTCAATAGGGAGGGAATTCCAAAGTCTGGGACCAGCCATCAAAAAGGTCCTCTCCTTTGCTTCCACCAAGTGCACCTCTCCAGATAATTTTAAGGCTCTAATGGGTTCATGCAGGGATTTTTGGCCACTTATGCGGCTCCTAGAGGATTCCAAGAGCAGAAATGTGGCCTCTAGTAACGTTACAGTATGCAGAGACCATGTCTATGGGAGACAGGTATGTATCTTCAAGCATTCTTAAACTGTGTAAATGTGCAAGGAGGTATCTGCTGCCACCTTCCTCCATCACAATGACCAGAGTTCTGTTCAGCACATATACACGCATAAGTCATGCAATGTATGCAGGACAAAAAAGTCACCATTATACAACAGCTGCATTCTGCTGATAGGGGAAGTGGAATAGCACAGGCACGAAGTTCATCTGTGCCTGTTCTTGCAAGTTGTGTGTTGTGCATGTTGTTGCTGTGCATCCTGTACTTTGAATTGTGGTTGTGCACTGTGCAATGGCACAATAGCACAATGTTGCTATTCTGCATGAGAATTGCATAGAAGTCCTGAAGCATATCTCCACATGCTATGCTAAGGTAATATTGGATTGAGGCCCATATATTCCACATATGTAAGGCAACTTTCTGAAGGGAAGAGATTCTTCTCTCTGTGTGTGTTCTTCCTAAGATTTTGAACAGCAGCAAATCGAAGTTCCAAATTATATAGTGGTCTACCACAGACAGAGGATTTTCTGCCCTTCAGGAGAAACTGTAGTTTTGATCCAAGGTCTGTCTTCTATGGATGAAAGGGCTCTTTATATGCATCCAGGACTACACTGAGTTTATCTGGAGCACACAGTCACAATAGTTTAATCCCACTTTAAATGCAATGGCTCCATCTCAGAGAATCCTGGAATTTATAGTTTTACAAATTCCTTAGAGAGACCCAGTATATCATAGTGGTTTGAGTGTTGGACTAGGACGGTGGAGACCAAAGGTTCAAATCCCTGCTCAGTCACTGGGTAACTTTGGGTAAGTCACACTCTCTCAGCTTTAGAGAAAGGCAAAGGCAAACCCCTTCTGAAGAAATCATGCCAAGAAAACCTTGGAATAGGTTTGCCTTAGGGTCACCATACGTCAGAAGTAACGTGAAGGCACAAGACAATGACGACAAGAACAACAACAGCAACAACAGCAACAAGTTCCTTAGAATTCTCTGTTACAGGGCTCTGGCCCATTCACATGAACTGCAGTGCTAGATCTCTCTAGGAGATAATTCCAAGTATCTCAGAAACTGCAGATCCTAGGATTCTGTAAGGTGAAACTATGGCAATTCAAGTGGTATCAAACTTCCATAGAGTTGGAGTATCAATGGTGCATTTGGAGCACATGCTCCAGTGCCCATACTATTCCTGGCACTGCACACATCCATATCCATATACTTCTTGTATGATGCTATGAAGAGAGAAATGCTCTTGGTGTGAAAGATGAGAGATCAGAGGTCGAGGAGGAATTTATCTTGCCAGAAACAGAGACTGTACAGCCAATACCTGTGGTTGTGTTGGTAGCATTTACAGCCCAGCATATTTCCTAGGTATAACGTGAGGAAAGAGGCAGCAGATGCGCTGGTGTTTCTACCTCTGAGAGTCCAGCCTTGATCATATCAGCTGGGACACAGGCAAGGGGGATGTATCTCTTTCCTGAGACCTCAAAAGGGCTGCCTCTGATCACAGGGAGGGTTCCCCCCGGGCCTGGCACCCAACCACCACTCTCCAGCAGAACAGTTCACACATGTACACATGCAGGGTACTATTTCTGGAAATGTTTCAGGGCCCTAATCATGCTACTGTGGCCTTGGCCATAACTGTGCCATATAGACTGCAGTGGGGAGGAATTCTTTTCTCTATACTCCAGCTCATCTCACTGAGCAGGGCCTCAATTAGGACAGAAAGCTACTGACACATGTTCTGCACCTAATATTTGAGTCAGGACGCATCAGAAGGTCATATTAAAACTAGATAGTGTGTGATATGTACAAATTATTAAAGAATGTGTTTTCTCTCCTCTGTCAACTTCAATATAGTGTTTTTCTGAAGTAAAGCAGATGTTCATGCTAAAAGCCATCCAAATATTTGTGTCTGGCTTATTAATCATCACATTGTGTGTTGGTGTTGATCTCTCTCTCTCTCATTCTCTCTCCCCCACACCTTTTCCTCCCCACTTCAAAATATGACAGTGTAAAACAACAGTGTTGGTTGATGTGGGTGATAGAATTATCATCCATGCTTACTTTGTGGGAAATAAGAGGAGAGGTCTCACAAACACGTGGAGAGGCTTGGTGGAAGAAAGCCAAATATTATTGATATCAAAATGATATCTAGGGGTCTCTCCAAGGAGGCCTAAACTGCAGTAATAGTTTTCTTTGTCAGAGAATACTCAGAGATGGTTTTGCCAGTTCCTTCATCTGAAATACAGCCTACACCACATGATATTTGTTGGCAGTTTTTCATCCAAGTACTAATGAACCCAAATCTAGACCTGTGCTGGGGACTCAGGAGATCTGCAACTAATCCAAAGACACTGTGGATGGCAAACTGGTTCCCTTCAGGTATTCTAAATTAAAGCTCTCATCATTCCTGACCATTACCCATGAGGGGTTGGACTGAGGAGAGTTGTACTTCAAAGCACTTGAAGGGCAACCCATTACATTCCCTTGCAGTGGGTACTAAACTAGCAGGGTGAGTCTGACCTCCTAAAAGCCAGCTTCTTGTGTGTCTATTAAGAACCATGAGACAATCTTTAAATCGTTTGAGTGAAAGTGTTAAGTAAAGTCACGAGCCAGCCATTAGGCATAATGGGGCAGTCACCTCAAATGGCAGGAGACCAAGAAAAAAGGACCGGATAATGCTATGTTAGACCATGAAGCCTGTTCTAGGCCCACTAAGCTAGTTTCCTTCACTCATGTGCAGTGAATCATGTTGTTCTGAGACTGGGGCTGAGGAAACTTTGGTCATTCCCACACTACACTGTTATAGTGCTATTATTCACTTTCAACATCCTGTGGAATTCTGGGGTTTGTACTTTACTAAGGCCAAAGAGCTCTCTGACTGACAATTCTAAATGCCCCTCCCTAAACTGCAAATCCCAGGATTCCATAGCATTCCAAAGTGGAATAATAGCGTTATAACATGTAGCATGGAAATGACCTTTCAGTCCAATTGCTAAAGTATATGGTAACCTTCTTCAACCTGGCATCTTCAAGCTGTTTTGGACTATAAACCCCAGGCATTGCCAATGGCAATCAGGGCAACCTTCATTGATCTCTTTTCAGCAACCACGGCAACTTTTGTACAATACCTCAGAATCTGGAAAAGTTTCTCTTTCAAATTACAATTCCAAAAATTCCTGTGACCGTGGTAGCTGAGGGACTGTATAGTCCAAAAAAGTAATTTCCCGAATCATCAACCTTATCTGTTTTTGGTTTGCTGTTTTTTAAGATAATAGCAGGAATCCTTTTAGTTAGTCCCAAATAGAGTAGACTCACTGAATCAATTGTTGAATAGTGAGTCAACTTGTACGTAAAATTCCACTGATCCAGTGGCTTTCCTTTAGTTGAGACTAACAATAGAATCAGGCCCACTGTTTTAAAGGCCCATTTTAGAATGCCTACCAGGATGACCAAAATAAAAAAGGTGGCAACTCATGTGCATTTGAGTCCTGAACCAACGTCCCTGGTTGGTTGTAACAGAAGAAAAAGTTGTCGATCCAAATATGGATTTGGTGAATCCATTCCTTTGACAAATGCTTTGATATTAAAAAGCAGGTTATAAATGTTCAAAACATAATAATTATACTTTTTTATTTAAAAAATGCAATGTGATTTGGCCAAGGCTAAGTTCCAAAGGTTTCAGAAACTAACTTTAAAATTTGAGAGACTTAAAATTAGAGGGACTTTAAAAGTGCTGTCTTTCACTAAACGGTGCCCAAAGGTTTTCTCTGAAAGAGTACCACTAGTAGCAACCACAAGCAGCTTTGTAAGCATGTGATCACACTTTGCAACAGCGGACAACACAAAGACTGGGTATCACTGTGAGGATTCATATCTGGGGACAGCTATTTTAATGTGCATCAGGGAAGACTTGCTGCAGTACCACAATTTGATCCAAAACCCTTTTGTAATACAAACACCTAGGCCTGGAGGTGCCTAGGTGTTTTCACCAGGTTTTCTTCTCACTGTTCTCTCGGTCACTTCTCACCAGGTTTTCTTCTCAATGTTCTCTCTGTCCTCCTTCCAACTTCATTGAAGTCCATGGTATATCTGGGACCTGCTCCTGAAGTGTCTCTAGGAAAGAGAGGGCTTCTGTAGGTTGGCAGTGTTTCTCTACATATAGCAATCCACAAGGAAAGGAAAGGCTTTGGATCTAGCCAAATTTTCTCCCCCATTGTAATCCAAGAAAACTGAGTAGCAGAACATTCAAGATACCTATTATGAAATCTTTCTTTACACAGAACTTATTTAGAGTGTAGAGTTTGTTAAATATAAGATGTAATGAGTGGCATTAACTTGTAGCTTTTAAAGGGAATTATACAACTTCCTAAAGAAATTGGGTATTGATGGCTACCAGTTATGATGGATGTATTTTCCCTCCCCTACTCACTCAGTATCATTTGCTGGGAAATATGAGCAGGAGGATGTTGCTGCACTTATCAGACATCTGGTTGGACATGGCAGCTTTGATCCGAGAAGCCACAGTACTTCCTTGGTTCTTATAAGAGTTAGCAACCTTTGCAAACCTGTGTTCACTAGCTTACATGTTTGGTGACCATCTGTTTGCTTTTTTTACTACATCCAGTGTCTTCCTGAAATTATTCTAACCTGCAGCTTTGTTTCTCTCCATTTCTTCTCTCTCTTCTCTTAGACCATGCATCTGATTATTTTCAAGTAATTTGTAAGTAAAGCTACATTTATATGTTTTACAAAGAAGACCAAGCTGCTCTTTCTCTGCTAGACCCTGTGTGGGTATGAGTGGATGTGGGACTAGTTGTTCTGCTTCTGCCTTGCCAACTTGATTACTCTGCTTGATGGACCCAGCACTGTCTCTTACACTTCCCATCAGCTATCAATTAACTTGCAATGAACTGTTTTGATAATTACTGTTGGCTATTTTTAGTGGGAATACCAGCAAATGCTAGCTTTGTACATGTGAAGCCTAACAAAATATCCCACAACACTAGTGGAATCCTTCTAGTAAGTCAGCCTAGGGGTTATGACTACACCATTAGAACATAGACAGTAAGAGACCTTTCAGTCTCTTGGTGGAAAAATTCAAACACCTCCATGGTGACATAACAATAAATTAAACTAATGGTAGAGATATGAAATGCTTTTGGTCCAGAAAGCGCATCAGTTTGAAGGGCTGCATATGTACGCATGTGTTCATACAGACACACATGTGTACCCTTAGGGCCTAGGCCAAGATCCTGTACATTTTAGTGTAGTGTAATATATATCACTGTAGTAGTGCTTGATCTCACATTTACACACTCAGGCACCAAGGAGTTGCACATACTCTGAAAAAGCACAGCTTGTGCTAGCAAATATTTTTACTCTACCATACTGTCCCAACAGGGTTCTAGCCACAAACTCACAGACATACTAATCTCAGCATGGAAGAATAGGGAGGGTTAAATCTTCTCCCCTTGCCTGCTAAAATCTCTTGCTTGCTTTACTACAGTGTCAGTGTGAACATGCGTATGTGTAGATCAAAATCTCTCTTATTCTGCAGAATTCTCCAAAGCAATAGGAAAACTGTGCCATCACCACCCATTAGGTGGGCTGAACAGCTAGGCTTCAGGGGCAGATGAACCAGATCTCTCCACATTTTGGAGTGACCATGCAGAGGATTCCATTTTTTGGAAAACACAAGAATTGTAATGGGATATTAAACAGGAGAATTAAAGTACAACAAAATGTAAAATAGAACGATCCCCAAGAATCATGGAGTGGGAGAATGGCAAGAAGAAAATATCTCATAGAGAATGAAATGGAAACACTAGAACATTTGAAACAGGCAGACAGAGAAAGGAATTTAACCTAAGTGTAATCACAGCACATGTGTGGTCCCAATATTTCTGGGATAAATTCTTCTGGGGCTGCATCAGAGCTGTGTCAGGGTGCATTATTTCTCTTTCAGGGAACCCTACCAGCTGCCATCTGTCATCACCAGTATGCTATTAACCTAGCTTTTCTTTTCCTTTCTTACAAATCTCACCATTATTACGTTTCTCCAGAAGGGAAAGAAAAGAACTATTCATGTCTGGTGGCAGGATTGTTGTGGGTTTTTTTTTTTAAATAAAGTCAGTCACATTCTTTGTATTTGTTTGCTTGCGGTGATACTAAGCATGTTATAGAGTTACCATTGCATCTTACACATTGTCATGAATTCTTCACTGTATCAGAGGAGAGGAAAACCTGCACAAAGTATATACATGGCATCCTACCAGTATTGAGAGTAATCCCAAGGCTGCCCTGGGACTTCCCTGGTATTTGTTATATTTCTGTATCAGCTTTACACGATCAAAGCAAGAACATGGGAATGAATCTATTTTTGGCAGGAATGACACTGACATCCTCGCTGGCATGCATCATTTTAGCACTGTGATTGCATCCTTCTTAAGTTCCAAGGAAGGGAACATCTGTCAGTTTCAATTTCTTTTGTATTTTTTTTTAAGTGCTTGCCACCCTGTTTATGAAGACATTTGCATAGCTGGGGAAAGTCCTCATCAAAAAGATATTGAAATTAAATGCTCAGCCACCCCTATTCAGTGTAGCCTAGAGTGGCCTAATGCAGATTAAGTGGTCAGGTGATTGCTTTCAATATAAGTCTGGGCAACAGATATGGAGTAGACTGAAGGAACCAGGGTTCCCTTGAGAAAAACAAGTGCCCCCCCCATTTTCCTCCGAAGGAGGAGACTGAAACGCGTTCCAAACTTCCTTCGTCATTTTTTTTCCTTTTTGGTCTTGGCAACATTATTTCTATAGCACACGGTTGAGGAATTCAAGGCTCTGCAGATATTCTTGGATTCCTGCTCCCATGGGCATCCTTTACTACATAGGGACCCCCAGAGGAGGGTGAATCAAGTATGGAGGGCTTTCTAGTGGAGTCTCCACAAATAGCAAACATGTCTCACATCAGTTGTGGTGATACTCCTTTAATCACCAATATTGGGAACAAATAGGGATGACTGTTCTGAGAATTTGGAATTTAAAGGACGTACGTATTATCTAGGGTTTTAAAAAAGGTTTTTGTTTTTTTTTTAATTCTTCACTTAGTGACCTGTGAGGCTATTAACAAAAACATGAATGTTTTCTGCATTTCCTGTCATTAGGGGAAAAAACTGTAAGCATCAGATTCGGGAGAGATGGTTCATTTTCTGTGTTGTTGGTGTTGTGTGCCTTCAAGTCATTTCTAAGTTATGGAAACCCTCAGGCAACCCATTGTGGTGCAGTGGTTTGAGCATTGCACTATGACCCTGGAAACCAGAGTTTGACTACCCACTCAGCCATGGAAACATGACCGTAGGCACATCACCCACACTCAGCTCCAGAAAACCCAGTGATAGGTTCACCTTAGGGTTGCCATGAGTCAGAAACAACTTGAAGGCACACAACCAAAACAAAGGTGAACCCACCATAGGGTTTTCTGGAGGCTGAGAGTGTGCGACACACCCCAGGTCACTCAGTGGGTTTCCATGGCTGAATAGGAATATAACCCTGGGTTGTATTCCAGTGTTCAAACCACTACACCATACTGACTTTCAAAATGTACCTGTTCAAAAATGTTGCACAATCATCATTTATTAATGGGAGAACAATGTGTACATCAAGAAAAATGTACAAAAATGCACATAACATGAAAAGCACATACCAAAATGTCCACAAATTTCCCTATAGGAAGAAGACGAAAAAGATTTGCAACTCAACACAAAATTTAGAACTGACAAAAATGGTGATGAGATTTTGAGAAATGCAACAAAAATGAAACTTACTGATTTACACATCCCTACATAGTGAAGCGGCCTCCTCAGGCAGTTGATGTGGGATGCCATGAAAGAGTCACTGAAAACTACTTATTTGATTATACTCCCAGAGATGTGCTTGAAGGAATTACTGTTTCAAGTAGCAAAAATTGTCAAATGCCAAAATTGATACCTTGACATGGGAAGTGGCACCAGTTGCTAATTCAGGCACCAAAATGTTTGGGATGGCCTCAAGAAAAAATATACAGCCCCTCCAGATGAGAAGAAAATTCTCTGAAAGCCCTCAGTTTCATTCCTGTACAAACCCATTTTATTCTGGAGATCCACATGACATTTTCTTCATCCCAAAATATTTCCTGGGAACTCCTGGGAATTTTCAAGGACTTTTCCTTCTTACTTCCCAGGCCACCTTAAATAACCCAGTATTTTCCAAAATGTAACACAGGGCTACTTGAATGTCTATTTGTATTGTTTTGAAACTAGATAAGATGACCACCACCAGTAAAACACCACAATTGTTTCAGGGTCACCGATGCAACCGAGATCAAATAAGGCAAAGAGGAATGTCAACACTAAAACAAAACACACTTAACTAGTTTAGTATTGCTAAAGCACTTTAGCACTTTGGTTGTAATTTCTGAATAATAATAAAGAAGGCTAAGTGGAAATTTGTGAAAATCAATTTCAAGAAACATTGCATGAGTCTAGTTGTGACATGTGATCGGTGGGAGGAGGAAGAACACAAGGGATAGGGATGAAAGAATTTGGATGCAAATTTGGATAACCAGATAAAAATCAAAACAAAAAGAATGGCAAAGTCTCAATACTTCCTTTCTGGATGAGCCCATAGTCCCTTATACAAATGTACATATTGCAAATTTGATTTCTGAGAAGCTTTCCATAAGGAACTATTTCAGCAAATGGGAGTTGTTGAATGAATGGACAGCCATACATGTTTTTGCTGGACCACCAGAGAACAATGCACTGTTAAACTTTACTTTGCTATTAGGACCTTCTAGTTTTGAGTGTTTCCAATCTTTCTTTTGCTTACCATAACAGTTCCCTAATGGCAAAAGTAGTACGTTTTTTGCATACCGTAACTCTGAAGTACTAAAATTATACTACCTCTCATATGTGTTGCGCCTCATAAATACAGCATTCCATTTTTGTGGACACCAAAATGGGTGTTTCATAAAGCATCGTAAACAATTTAAGTTGTAATGAAATAAACCTACTGAATTACCTTGGATTTAAAGTCTGTGCTTACAGCTGCAGGCGAGGAGAGGGTTGGAAAGGTTGTAAGCCAGAACAATAGCTTTTTCCCTCCCTAAGTCTGGGATGTCTGGGGCCTACACTGAAATACCTTGATGATCCCAATCACTAGTTACACAGAGCAGAGAAAAGTTATATTATTGGACAGCAGCTGCCAGAAATTCCCAGCCAGCTTTGTAAATTCAGACAACTATAGTCCAAAAAAATTGCTTTCCCAGCTTCCATACCCTCCAACATTTCACAGGTGAAAACCAGGGCAAATGTGGCAAAGAAGCATCAACATCAGAGTGTGGTTATTAATGAGGAAGAACACACAAATGAGGAGAGAATGCCTTCTAGGAAGGGCAAGACTCCACCAGCTCCTCTCCTCTCCCCACCCTGCTGAGTTAACTGAGTAAAAACTACCTTTGCATTTTGAACTCAGTTTGCAGAAACGGAAGTAAACTGAGAATGAGGGGAAAGTGGGAGGAGAAGAGAGAAACTGGGACATTTTTAAAGCAACTGAAAAGCAAGATGATAGAGGATTAATCAGGACTGTCTCTGCCAAATTGGGACAGACAGAGAGTATTATTTAGTTTACTTAATTAAGCATCAAATGCCCCCTTCCTAGCAGCATCTTGGCTTTCATTAAATCTGTTCCGGGAGACCCCAGGTTCTGCTGATGGAAGGTGTCCTAATCAGCCAGAGAACCAAGTTTGGATACCATCTTACGTTTGTATTTAAATTATTAAGTTGAGTATTTCTTCTTTTGAGATGGTCCACAAATAACATTTAGAAAAAGATATGAAAGATGTCTGACAAAGAAAAGAAGAGAAGAGAAATGCAATCTATTAAAGGCAATCTAATAAAAATGGTAGTAACCAAGAAGAGAGGTCACAGATAAAATAGTTGAAAAGAATCCATCTGGCGTTACCCCAAAACATCAGTGCCACACGGGCCACCCTGTGATGCCACTGCCTCCTTGCAAAGACAGGGAATGAATTAGCTCAAAGAGGAGGCTTGAGAGAGTGGGGCAACTTAGCGAGATTTTTCCTACCAGCATTTACAAGCACACGCAGGAAAAGAACCAGCCAGAGATTCAGAAGTAAGCTAAAAATGTGTTTTATTGAGGGGAAATCACTCATGATGCACACAAGATACACACAATCACATATTCACACAAGAGCTAGCAGGGGTTAGGGGCTCAGGAGTTTCACAAAAGTGGAAAAATCACGAATATCAAAATGTGTGTGGGGGGGGAAAGACTCCAAGGTATGGTGGGGAGAGGGGGCATCCAGCGTCCAAAACAGATCAAGGAAAGGAAAGGGGTGGTTCAGCATGGTGGCCCTATACATCCTCTCTCATCCTTCTCCCTTCTTGGGTTGAGGGGCACTAGAAGAAGATCTGTGGTACTGAGACATTGGGCTGTAAACCATCCTTAGTTGGCCAGGTAGCAGCTGGTGGAAGAGGAGGAGGAGGACCAGAGGTGGATTTTTAAAGTGCCTGAAGTTGCGGGGGGGGTGTGTGCAGGGTTTGAGGAAGTTTGCAAATGATCACATCTGTGAAAGTGAAAGCCACAAATGTGGAGGGCCAACTGTATAAAGTTACCTAACTGGTATAATGAGGCATGTTTTCTGTTAACTGTAAAAAAAAAATTTAAGATATTTCTAGAGGCACATTGACAGGAATTCTTCAAGTTTTATGTCATTGTTCTATGCTACTTTTTCTTTAAAAAGTACTGGGAAGTAATGGAAGAGTAACAAGCAAAATAACAAATCATCAACTTAGTTTCTTTTTCTGCATTTAACACCTAATAGCTACAATCCTATATGGCTCAGCGCAGCATAGTAGTTCTGCAGGCAGACTTACACTAGACTGAATCATCCACTACTCCCTAGACTTACTGTACAGAGCCTAAACCCCTGCCCCCGCCCCCAGCATGGCCATTTTGTGTCTCATGAGGAACAGCCAGGACCTGGGAAGAATCTACCTGTGTCCCTGGAGACAGATACAAAATGATGGCATCAGTGCCAAGATGCACCAGGATACTCCAGAGGTTTCAGCATAGCAGTAGTAATTTCATTCTGAGTATGGGGACATAGCTAGATGCTTCTGCAAGCCTACCTGTTCTCCACAAGGCATGGAATGGGCATGAGAATTTGCAGGGACAGGGGGTGCTTCAGAGGCCTGTAATTAGTCAGGGGGGCTTTGGACACTGCAGAGGAAGGAAGGGAATACCTCCCTCCACACCACCCAAAAATGGACATATGTGTGTCTGTAAGGGAAACATATATGTGCACGTGCCACTAAAAAGATGCCAATCAATGATAACACAATATTTTTCAAACACTTCAATGAGTAACAAGAATGACTCTAATGATTTCTAAGCTCAAGTTTTAGGCCATTTCCACACAGGGTAATAAAAACGGTGCAGTGCGCCCTCCATGGCGGATGTCTGCACCTTGGAGCAGACTGAGTCCCGTCTACTTAGTGTAGATCCGCACCTCAGTCCACTCCGGAACGACCCCAAGTGGTCCTCCAGCGTGCTTTGAAAGACCTGATTTTTCCGGCTGTTAGAAATTAGAGAAGTAAATCTTATTCTGTTTCAACCTTACATTCAAGGATGGATAATTTCTGTACTTTTCTCTCCATTGTAGCGGGAAACATCTATTTATTTTCATATGTTTCCCCTGGTATTTACACATTCCAAGGTGTTGCAGAAAATAATTCTGCACAGAAATACACATGCTTCTTTGTTACATAAAAAGGGGGTTTGCACATTTTTTTTTTGCCCCAAAAACATTTTAATACAAACATACACACAGAGATTTTTTTTCTGAAACACACATGGGATGGTCGTGCAAAAAAAAAAGAAAAAGAAAGAAAGAACACAAAGCTATTTCCTGTGCAGGAAATACTATTTTCTGTATAGAAATACCATGGGCAAATTTTGCACAGAATAACTCTCAAATTCTAAACAGTCTTCAGAAACTATGCAGTTTTTGCAGGAAGAAAATTGCTAAAATTACTTATAGCTCCCTTTGAGAAGAAAAGAATTACATCTCTGCATGGAAACTCTGTAAATATAGTTCTTTTACCAATTCCAATCTGAAGTGGCAGCCGGCCTGTCTGGTGAAAAAGGAACAAAGAAAAGTAAACCAATATACTGTCCCCCGTTCATAAGATTATAGCTGATTCCCTCTCTCACCTGAGCTACCAAAAGCTAAATTTCAAAAGGGAACTCTGGGAGTTGCTGATTGTCTCCTCCTCTGTAACTTTCTCCCCACCTTCTCAAAGGGACATATTTTATGGAAGGGTGCAGCTTCTTTCTGTTCTACCACCTGCCCATCTCATTTCTGTCTATGCCAAAAGAAGACTTTTAATTTTGCCATTTAAGGTGGAAGAAGAGGGTCGGCATCCATATTGGAGGCATCAAAGTAGAGCAAAGAAAGCCGTAGTTGCAACTTCTTTCATTGCTGCAGAATTTTCATAAGGAGAAATGAGATCTCCAGGTTACTGCCTGGCAACTCCAACGAGATCCTAGGAACTGGAGATGTATTCTGATTTACAGGAAAGTCAATAGTTGATAAGTTCCTCCTTATCAGAACTTCATGAATACATGTCTGTGTTGAGCAATGTAAATCCCAAATTGTTTGAATTTCACCATCAGACTAGCCATCTGTTCTCATTTCATCTTCAGACTTTCCATCTGCTTTCATCCAGCCTTTCCCAATGCAATGCCTTGCAAGACTGCATAGCTTTCCCAGGCCCTTCTTTCTTGCAAATTTTATGGTACATAAGAAACAATAAAAATGTATGTTTTATACATGTTACCCCTGTTAATTAATTCCATAGCACACGTTGTTTCTAAAATGATATTGTCCAGAAAGTCCACATGGCAACATTTTACAGCTCTTTAATGCCAGGTGGATTGTAAGAGTTCTGACATTAGTGCTAATGTATTTTGCATCTACGTGCAGTCCTTGGGAAAGAGACATTCTAGAGAAAGGGGATTAAAAGGCTGCATTCTTACAATGTAGAGACTGTTTCTTTTACTGGAACTTACAAGAAGCTTAAATATTGCTTTCATATAGCAAACACTCTCCCAGCACTAAACAGTCTTTGTGACCATTTTGTGGCAATAGGCATAGGGAAAGTGAAATTTGGCCCATGGATATAGGGGAGTGATTGATACCACTTTGTAGCTAATGGTCTATTGATACTCCCAAAGCACAGTCCATGTGGAAGGTCTCTGGTGCAAGGCCCACCAAATGAAAGGACGTTGCACAAAATTCCAGTAACACATTGGGACATATTCAGTAAGACTTTCACTGGAAAATTTCTCAGCAGATTATGACCCCGAACTATCTCTTCCAGGATTAGTAGACAACTAACTCAGGGACTTCCAACACAATATCTGTGGTGTAAGCAATCCTAAGTCTAACATGATAACACCCAGAGCCTTGCTATAATCTAAACGATCAGCCTTGTTGTTGTCATTCACTGGAATCCTATATGAATATATGTAGTGCCATAACAACATGGCTATGGAGTGAATTTTGCTGTCAATCACGAAGCAGAAGCCTGATGTTCCCACCCCCTTCTGTGAGTGATCTCCAGCACAACAGGCAGAAGAAGGATGCCTGTCACAAATCCCCCTCATACCAGAGATCGCTCACACAATAGGCAGCTGCTTCCCAAATGGCAGGGAAATGGGCCCCTGTCGATCCCAGTGGTTGCTTACCGGTAAGTGGAATTTACGAGACTTTCACAGTCCCTCCATAGACCCTAAAACAAGTGTTGCATAGCTGTTCTGAACACATAGCAGTTGTGAGTGCATAACGATAGGTTATGTGTTCACAACTGCCCAACAGGATTCCAGCCATTGTTGTGTGTCTTCAAGTCATTTCCAACTTTGCCTTATAAGGCAAAATTATTACAGGGTTTTCTTGTCAAGACTTGTTCAAGAGGGGATTTAAAGCTGAAGTGAAAAGTTTTCTGTGCATGACAACATATACTTACACCTGATGTTCTGTAAGTCACTAAATCTTGTGAAAATAATTTTTAAAAATAAGGATAGTACATCTTTCAATTACAGAGACAAGAAAGGAAACAAAATACAATTTCGCTCTTGTCATTCTCTTTATGTTTAGTAACAATGTACCTGCTTCAAGTAAGTAAGGGAGCCGCTGAATATAGGCCTAGGAGACAGATGGTAGAGCTCTTGAATGCCCACTGTGATCAATTTGTGCTACACTTTGCAGATACAATCACCTGCATCTGTAACCTGAATGCCATAATTCTAACAGAGTCAGCGGTAGATGGCTTCATGTGGTCCTGTTGTAATGAATAACTTTCAGCTCCTGTAGCCTGAGGATGTGGGTCAGATACTCAGAGGATTAATGTACTCTGAATTCGTGCTATAAAAACCAGAAGTGGGCAGAGTTTGGCCCATATTGGGGAAAGATGAATCCTTATGTTTTCACATTAATTTTAAAAAAACAAACCTAAATCCAGTTTCAAACCCTGATCGGATCACTTTGCCAGGGAATGGATAAGTGGGAATACAACTCTCTTTTAACCATCTCAGCGACTGGTGTCAAGTGACTTCTGTTCAGCTTGCTTATGGGTTTCTGCAGGGCTCATTCTTCTTCCTTATGCTGTGTAAGAAACTCCTGGAAGAAAACACCTCAAGGGTTAGCCTGTGTCATGATCACTGGTTAAAGGTCACATATCTCTACTTCACATGTGTCAAACACAAGGCCCGCAGACCAAATCTGGCCCACCGGACCATTTCATGTGGCCCTCGCACCTTTCCTGCAGCTGTGGCACTCCCACCACCTGTCAAGTCTGATCCCCATATTGCGGGCCCCCAGCTGCTGATATTCTGAAGAAGGACCCAGCAGCCAGAAGCCAGGAGCAGTCAAAAGTGGAAGTAGATCACGAGTGCTGGCTGCTGGGCCCCTCTTCAGAATACTGGCAGCCAAGGGCCCGCAATATGGTGATCAGGCTCACCAGGTATAGAGAGGGGCAGGGAGGCAGAAAGAACCACAGGAGTGGGGGATCAGAAAGACACAGAGGAAGTATTTGTCTGATGATCAAAAAAAAATAACTTTCTGTTTTCAAAACTCATTTTTCAATAAACCGTACAATAGTTGTATACTTGAATATCTGCTTGCCATTATTTTTCCTAGGCTTTAGTTTCAGATCTAATGACTACTAAAACCAGTAATTTCCTCTGCATTCATTTAATATGATAAAAGAGTAGATATATTTATATAGTCTTACAGATACAATCAGCCCTTTGAGGGCAACCATAATGCTCATGTGGCCCAAGATGAAATTGAGTTTGACACCCCTGCTCTACTTGCCATGGAGGTTCTCTTGGGCTGGATGAGGATGAACAAACTAGGGTTTAATCCAAATAAGATAGATCTAGGTAGACGCTGAGCAGAGTAGACTCTACCTTGGAGAAGTATATGGCTATGGTTCTAGATGAATTGCATGCACCTTGAAGACCAGTTAGGATGTCTTTTAGGTTTAGCACTGTCTGTGGAAACACAACAGTTTAGGAATGCCCTTTAATAGCTTTTCTTCACCAAGTCTTGACTTGCTGAACTCAGCTTTTCATGCTGCCTGTTCACGTTAAATTATGCTCCTTCAGTTTAACTAGCGCAAAGTGATCAACTTTTAGCAGAATTATACATAGCCAAGTCTTAACTTCTTATCTCCTCTGGTTATACCTTAAAGATGGCTTATTATGGAGGATCACTATATATAAGGTAAAAAGAGTGACCAGCTTAAAACACAGTCCAGGGAATGGTTTCAACTAATAGCCAACACCAGTCAGGGAAATCTGAAGTACTGTAGATCTTTGAAAGATTTTTTTAAAATGCAGCACTGTCAATTCCAGGCTCTCTTCTGACACAGATTTTTGTTTTCTAACCCAGAAGATTGTTCTTCATTGTTTTTCTGCAAGCCTAGAATGAGGCACTATGTTCATGTTGAACATTTCCTATGTTCTGTATCAGTACAGTGTTATTAAGAAGATAAATGTGACTAAATGCATTCATTTAAGAAACGTCCTGCCTGCAGCTTTTAAAGCTACATTTATTACCCCCAAACAAGCAGCCTGGAATTGATTATCTGAAATGCTTGATGAAATACTTACGTATTAACTTTGCCTCTCAAAACTGATTCATATAACACTAGAAATTCAACAACTCCAAATACTGAAACCAAAGAAATTATTCATATACATGGGTGATATATATTGCATATACATGTTGGCTTGGTTTTACAGCCCATAAAGGGAAAGAAAGGAAGATCTACTTCTGGGCCTCCTCCCCCAAAGTATTTCTTCACACAAAACAGTAGTGGGTGCTGGCTCATTGACCATTTCTGCACTAGACTGTTATAGTGCTATTATTCCACTTTCAACATCCTAGTTTCAAACAAACCCCACCAACAAGGCCAGGAGCTATACTGCCTGGGGGTTTCTGATAACTATAGTCCAAAAATGTAACTTTCCTGAGCTTTCCTCTACAAAGCCTCCAATCCCTATTTGTTAACTTTTTATAACCTAAAATACATTACTATATACATTAGCCTCCATATTTACAAATTCTGGAATAATTTGAATACTGCAATGAGAACTAAGCATGCAAATAACTGAGTTGTTTAGAAACTTGGCTAAATCCTACTGTTTATTGAGATTTGCTGACAGATCTTTTGGTTTTTAATGTAGAATTCTTGGCTACCTTGGTCATGAAGAGACAACAGGCATTTCCCCACTAGCCTGTTACAGTGCTGTTAGGCCCCTCCCTAAACTGCAAACCCCAGGATTCCATAGGATGTTGAAAGTGGAATAATAGCACTATAACAGACTAGTGCGGAAATGACCAAAGAATGCTGCCCTCAAAAGCAAGAGACTCATATTTGATAGTCCAGAAGCCTAACTATGGCCCTTTTTGCACAGGGTTTTGGAAGTGAGAGGGCCCCTTGAGCACCCCTTGAGCATGATGCACTCACATTTACATGACACTCAAGGGCCGGATGCAGAGCCCACATGGATTTTTTCATTTTTGGCTTGAAGCCGAAAATGGTGCATGCTCACGCATCGCTCAGAGGCCTGGGGCATACTCACCTGCCGTGTGAAGCCTCCTGAGCCATGCCGGTTGTGCTTCCTGCCCCAGCACAGCCTCCAACTCCCAAGCTGCACTGCGGAAGAAAGGGGCAGGGCACAGGAGGGGCGCTCACATGAGCAGGAAGTTGCTGCAGAGCTGAAGCAGGAGGCTTGCGAGAGCGTTCCTCCCAAGCCTTCTCACACAAAAACCCAAACCCAGCAGCATGAAAAGGTAAGGTGCGAAAAGGGCTTATGTGATACCACTGCAGGAATGTAAGAAAGCAAACAGACAAACCTTAAACTAACAAATATACTGTTACACAAATTTTCATCTAGACCACAAAATCATATTATCACAATATATCTTTTCTAGATGCTTTGTTTCTAGTGTTACAAAGATTGTGACACATTATTGTATGTACATATGTTATTTATGATTGTGTTGAACTCAGATAAAAAAAAATTGTTTGCCAGAATCGTAGAATCATAGAAGTGGAAGAGACCACTAGGGTCACAGAGTCCAACCCCTCCCATGCTGGAATATATAATCAACACACTCCAACAGATAACCATCCAGCCTCTGTTTAAAACCTCCAAAGAAGGAGACTCCACCACACTCTGAGGCAGCATATTCCACTGTCAAACTGCTCTTAGCATTAGGAAGCTCTTCCTAATGCTTAGGTGGAATCTCTTTCCCTCCAGTTTGAATCCATTGTTCTGTGTGCTAGGCCATTTCCGCACGAGTCTGTTATATCGCTATGATTCCACTTTCAACATCCTATGGAATCCTGGGGTTTGCAGTTTCGGGAGGGGCCAGCTGGAAACGGCCCTAGTTTCTAGAGGAGCAAGAAATAAACTTACTCCATCCTCCATATAACATCTCTTAAAATATCTAAACATAGCAATCATGTCATCTCTTACCTTCTCTTCTCCAGGCTAAATGTACCCAGCTCCTTTACCTTTCCTTCTAGGGCATGGCTTCAAGGAGGCATGGGTTCCAGGCCTTTTATCATTTTGGTAAAAGACTCAGAAGCCATGCCTTATGAGGAGGGACTCAGGGAGGTGGGTATATTTAGCCTAAAGAAGAGAAGGTTTGACACTTTTGTAAGTGGACTTACATCTGTGGGAATTAGAACATTGGATAAAGTCGATATATCCAGTAGAGGGATGCTGCTGTGTTACTACACAGCAGCTGCCCAAGTGCTCAATGCACACTGGTGTGTAATGTCCAGCTGTGCCTGGTGCACACCAATGCACGTTAGTCACCAGTTCAGATCACACATTGATATGCATTGTGCACCAACTTGCGTCTGGCACCAATGTGCTTTAGTCCTAATGCGCACCGGGAGCTCTTGTTGGCATTCCTTTATGCATCTTCACAAATCAGTAGAGTTTTCTTAGCACCTCTGTTACATAGGTAGGAATGCACAGAGTTACATAACATAACAGTTCATATAGGATCCCAGTGACATTTTGTACAGAGTAAAGGTGGGCCAAGCACAGACCTGGGATTGTATGCAGCCCTCCAGTATTGTCCCTGTAAGTGCCAACTTCTTGGGCCACCTCTTTTCTGGGCAGGAAAAAAGTGAGTTGCCTCTCCTTTAAGAATAACAATTTGCCGTTTTAAACGGGTTGCAGGCTGCCAGGGGAAAAAAATCAAAATTGGAAGTGGACTTTTGGCCACTTCTGGTTTTGTTTCATTTGTTCTGTAGTCATTTGCAAAGGTACTGTCTTTCTTGTCCCAGAGAGTCCTGAGGAATAAGAAGTTATTAAAAACAGCTCCATTTAAACCAATTAATCACCCTCCTAAAAGCCTATTCTGTAAAGACTTCTGTGTTTTTAAGAGCCTGCCAGAATGAAAAGGCCTTTGACATTCTGGCCTCCCTGAAAAGAGAGTTCAAAAGTCTAGGGACCCCATGTCCACCCCCACCCCCCAAGCATGCCTGTGAAAATAGAGGGTCTGAGAGAAAGTTCTCTTCTGAGGATCTCAGGGTCCAGACAGGCTCGTATGAAGAGGCAGGGTCTGCCAGACAGCCTGGACACAAGCCATATAGGGCTTCATAGGTCATAATCAGCCTTTCAATTGTGCCTGGAGTAAGCAAAGGAACTGTTATAGCAGAGGAGCTACATGGTCCTTATAACATGCCCCAGTTAACACTAGGGCGGCAGCTCTTTGTAACAGTGAAGTTTCTGAATGCTCTTCAAATACAGTCCCATATTGTGTACATCACAGTAAATAAAGGATCTTCATAACAGGGGAAATTTCTACTTAGATCCAAGAGCTGTTGCTGCCAGTCTCATGCAGGAGTACGGGATTTAATAACCAGTGACTGCACCAGAAAGTGCCTTAAATCCTCTTATTCCTTATTGCCACCATTTTCACACCACTGCCTCCAAGGCCATTTCTGCACCAGCCTGTTATAGCGCACTGATTCCACTTTCAACATCCTCTGGAATCCTGGGGTTTGCAGTTTCGGGAGGGGCCAGCTGGAACTGCAAACCCCAGGATTCCAGAGGATGTTGAAAGTGGAATCATCGTGCTATAACAGGCTAGTGCAGAAATGGCCCAATACATGCTGCCTTTGCCTGCCTGCTCCTCTCTTACAACAAAACAAATAGGATGGTAAAACGACCAAATCTTCAAATGAAAATTGACCTTCTGAATGTGTAGGAAGGAGGCTGGTATTTATATGCCTGCCACAAGAATCTCAAATATCACTGAGGAAATTGAATCTTCGAAAGCATATACCTAGTGACAACATGGCCCCCAAATAGCAGGTCTGTAACCTAAAGTCAGCCTGGACCTGGTGTTTAAAAACCCGCGTAGGAGGAGAAGATGGCAAAAGAAAACTGAGTCCAGATGTTTATAGCAAACAAAAAGGAGACACTGAATCTGGATGACAAACCAGCAAAAGGAGTAGTAGTATTCAATGTGAAAAGTCTACAGATGGCTTTGTTTACCATGTTCTCCCTCACTGAACATGTCACAGGCAGCTAATGGGCAGTTACTAATCAAGGCAACTGTTGCAACTTTTTTTTCCTTAAGGCAGTCTTAAGAAAAAGGTAAGCAAAAACTAGTAAACCCTTTTACTTCTTGCATCCCTCAGCTGACAAAAGTTTCAACACCAGAATAGGTGAATGGCGTTCTGCTGGCAAAGGTATAACACCTTTTGTGAAGTAGAGAAAAAAAAACACTGCTGCTTGTATTTCCAGAGTACTTTATGGTATCTATTCGAGGCTGCATGATTTCTGAGATCTTTGGGGGAGGCTTTTCTCTCAGTTCCTCTACCTTCTCAGGCACATCACATGGGAGACAGCCGTCTTGATGGTTGCTCCAAGGTTTTGGAAAGATTGGATGGCTCCATCTTTGCTGTCTTTCTGTTGGCAAATGAAAGCTTTTTTTTTAGTCTATCATGCGTTTAGGAACTGACTACAAGCCTTCTAAAATAGCACTATTCTACTGACATTTCTCTTCTTGAATAGATTTGTCTTAGATGATAGAGTCAGCATGGTGTAGTGGTTTGAGAGTGGGGACTATGACCTGGGAGACCAGGGTGTGCTCAGCTGTGGAAACATGCTGGGTGATCATAGATGAGTCACAACTCTCAGTCCCAGAAAATCCTGTGATAGATTTGCCTTAGGGTTGCCATAAGTTGGAAGCGAGTTGAAGACACGCAACAACAGTATAGATGCTTTAATTGCATTTTTACTGTACATTTTTGCATCTCTGTGCTTAGCTTTAAATTTTTTAAAGCTCTCGTGAGTCCGACTTTTGAGGAAAAAGCATGATATAAGTAAATAAATCTTCTTCTTCCCCTCCTCCTCCTCCTCCTCCTCCTCCTCCTCCTCCTCCAACTGTGGCATGGATAATGACCATTGGACTGAACTGATACTAATTCATCAATCTAGTCCTTTTGGTAAGCGCACACCTGTCCAGCCACTGTTTTGGCTCTACCCACATTTGATGCACCCATCCATGAGGGGACAGAATATCTGAACACATGCAGAGCATATGTAGGAAAATTCAAAGCATGCAGGGCAAAATCCTGCAGAGATAACAGGAAATGAAGTATCAAGATTCAAACTAACAGACTCCTGTTCGGGTAGTTTAGCAGCTTGAAATAATCCGGCAGCAGGAATAGTCACGTAATTCTGTTGCAGTTAGTTTTGTAACATCTCAAAGACTAATAAATTCTATTTGGCTTAGTCTTTTGTGGATCCCTTCATCCTATTTCATCAGACGAAACGAAACGATTTCTATTCAGGTGGGCTTTCAGCCACTGAATCATGGTTAAGGATTTTAAGTTATGAGTAAGGCCCTGGATCTCATCTTAGAAGTTAAGCTAAGCTGAATGTCAGGATGCTGGCTCCTGTCATAAGGTATCTGTTGGATGTGTGTTAGAATAGATTGGATAGCTAGCTTAGGCATTGCTAGAAATGGCTACAAAATATTGAATGTCAATTGTTGATTGCAAGTATGTACCTGCTTGTACCTTCTTTGTATTCCAATGTACCAAATGGTTAATTGCTTTATTGCTCACTGCTACAATGTATCCAGGAGAGGATCAGAGGGGGGAAACAAAAGCACCAAAAGGATATTGTGAGAACTGGAAATGCTCAGAGTTAAGGAGTTAACCACATCGAACATGCTTTGCTACAAATTAACACTGCTGTTTAATTCTGAGAGAAGTTTGTGGAGTGCAAGTTATCCAGGGCATGATGCTGGGTCAACCCTGGTTAGTACTTGGATGGGTTCAGATAAGGTTTTTGCATAGAAGTGTATAACATATAACTGTCAACATGCAGATAGGAAGCACTTTTTCTTTCTTCTTTTTTCTTTCTTCATATAGTCATTATTTTTGGAAGATACATTGTCATTTTAGTTATGGATAATGCTATTTATTCTTTTTCTTTTTTGTTGTTTTATTATATTCCTTTAACCTAAGTAAAAATATCTTTTTAAAAAAGTACTTGGATGGGAGACTGCCAATGAATACCAGGTGCTGTAGGCTGTATTTCAGAGGAAGGAACTGAATATCCCTTGCCTAAGAAAATTCCATGAAGTTCATGGGATCACCATAAGTTGAGAGTGACCTGAAGGCACATAAGCACACAGTGTACTTGCAGTGCTGCTGCTACTACATTGTAGTTTTTGCTATATTCCTTTATGTTCTTTTCAAACTGTTTTGATTCCATGTGTTTTAATTGTATAACTTGTTCAATTGTGTTCTAATACTTTAATTTACTGTGGGTTTTTTGTTTGCTTGTTTATTTGAAGTTGTTGTAACTGTAGTAATTTTTTAAAACCATTTGGAGAGTTCCTTTTCATCCTACTTCTGGGAGAAAATGTAAGATATAGATCAAATAAATAGGTATAAGAAAACAAATAAAATTACAGAAATTATATAACATCCTGATAATGCAAGCTACTCAACACTGAACTGAAGACAGAGTGTATCTGCACTAAACAGTTACAGCAGTTTGATACCATTTGAATTGTCATGGCTCCATTCCACAGAATTCTAAAATTTGTGGTTACCGACTTAGAATTCTCCACTAAAGAGTTCTTAAAAGCTGGCACTTAAGGAAGTGGACTAAAACACCCTAGCAGACAACTCTAAGAATTTCATTGAATTACAAATCTCTGGATTCCAAAGGATGGAGCTTTGGAAGTGCTGTAGATGGCCACCATTTAGGGATATTGTAATAGCCAGAGCTGCTAGGATTACTTTTAGCATCACATCTTATTCTCTGAACCCCCAGGAAAGAACTGCTTTTTGATGGGATGAATCTGTCCTTTGCCAAAGGAACCAGGGGCAAGTGCACAGTCTACAAAAGAGAGGGGCAGAAAGGGAATGAGTTTGAAGTGAAAAATGGTGTTGATTATTTTTTTAAGAACATGAGCACTATGTGTCCATTCATTAAGCCCACATGACAAAGGTCCATCATCATAGCTAAAACTGATATTCCCTCCCCCCCCCAAAAAAAAATCCCTATTTTCACAGGCTGGCAGCACCCTGATCAAAGCATTTCCGAGATGTTGAAGATTACAGCATGTTCCTGGTTGCAAGGTGCCTTCAACAGGGAGTTGGACTGACTCCTCAGAGTCCTGCCACAACTGCTTGTCACAAGACATTTGCAACCAGGAGTGCATTGCAGACAACATTTCTCAGTATTCCAGTCTCCAGCATCTCAGAAACATTTTAGTCAGAGAGCCACCGGGCTGTGAAGATAGGTTTTTGCAGTCATGTTCATGAGTGCAAACATGGATCTCCCGCACTTAAGATATCATAAGTCCATTTTACAATATCATAACTGCTGGACAGGATGCCCATGTTAATTTTGTTTCAATTTGGGGGTTTTAGGGCTTGGTTTGGTTTGGTTTTGTGCAGAGGCAAAATAAGATACAATCTCCATGCTCACACCTGGAACATGTTTCTAAAAGAACTCAAAAAAATCCCTGTTTGGCTACCATACAGATCACTTCTAGATGTTAATTATGTTGGGATATAACAGGAAAAATTATGTGTGTTTATTTTACTAGTTAGACAATGGCACCCTTACTTTGCTGATAAGATGGAATTTTGATGTACTTGGAAATGTGCATCAAAATACTCTAAGCATGTTCATCTGGTAATATTCAAAATATATTTATTGTTCTTGTGTGTCTTCAACATTGTTTCTGACTTATGGCAACTCTAAGGAGAATGTATCATGGACTTTTCTTGGCAAGATTTGTTCACAGGAGGTTGCCTTTGCTCTCCTCTGAAGCTGAGAGAGTATGACTTGCCCAAGGTCATCCAGTGGGTTTCCATGGCCACATAAGGATTCAAACACTGGGCTCCAGCATCATAGTTCAGTGTTCAAACCACTACACCATGCTGAATCTAGCAAAAAGCATAGGCAATAGATTATTATAAAATTAAACGTGAAATCATTCTTTTCAATAAGCTACATATTGCACATTGAAATTCTCCATATATACTTTCACTATCAAGTGGGATGGGAAAATCTTGAACATCAGTGAAATTGAGGCCATTTCCGCACCTTACCTGTCTCTGTTGTCATCCTGTCACAATCCCAGCAGTTTCACTGACAAGATGGGAGCACTTCACAGACACTCCCCTCCACACCCAGATGGCTGCCTATGGAAGGGTTGCGTGAGTGACAACATCTTCCTTCCACAGTGCAGCCAGCTATTTCCTGTGCTGCCCTGGGGAAGGAAACACCTAGATCGTGCTTCCTCCCTTTCTACATGACCACTGGTGATGGAAGTGTTGTGCAATTGGGGTCCACTACTGGATTTTTTCTGGTAATGGACCATCCTGCAATCAGGTGGGTGGGGACATGTTGGAAGCAGGACTGCAATGACATCATGTGAAAGCATGACTTGTGGATCAGCAGCAACATGTTCCCATTGCGGGACAGTGACACTGTGCAGAAATCGCCTCAGATAACCCTAGGCATGTTTACTCAGAAATAAAGGAATGTCATGGTGTGCTTATGTAACCCAAGGAAGTGGTACACTTACTTCCAGATAACTATATGCAGGGCTGCATGAATCGGACTCTATGCCCACTTTCAAGACTCTAACGCAAATTGAAATGATCACACAAGAATACTGGCTGATTGTTTTGCTTCCTTTGATCCGTACCAAAGAACTCTTTCTTTTACTTCTTCTTTTTCTTTTTTTTCCTTTGTTGGTATCCAAACAAAAACTCTGACTTTTTGGATTAAAAAAGAGAGACGGTCAAATAAAAATTGTATATTCTTGGAAGCAAATGTTGTAAGATATTACTGTTCATACTTGACCATTCTGAGAATCTTTTGAGGACCAAGACTGTCTAAGAATTTGCCTCGACCTCTAGCTCACTGATGGCTCACAGGCGGGGTGCTCTCAAGTTTCAGCTTGGAATAAGACACATCTGTTCCATGAGGTAGAACACCAAAAATTAATGTGTTTTCTAGCTTTTGTCTCTCTGGGCTCAGTCACTCAGAGCAGACTTTTGATCTGCATCTTCTTTCTGCTCCTGTAATAAATCAAAAGATTGCAGTCTTCTCCAGAACTTGTCTTACATTGATATCTTTAATATCATTGTCATTGTCAGTAAGCTGTGTAAATACATTTATGAACTTTAGTGATAACCTCACTGATGACATGTAAGATCTCTCCTCTTTTTTCCCTGAGGGAAGGCTCAGTATAAAATTATTGAGCTAGATCTAGATGTTGTCATAATAGAGGCAGTGAAATTATTCAGATTTAAAATAGCCATGACAAAGTTAAGGCTCACTAGTTTCAGTGACTTGCTGTTGGGCAGTTACGAATGTGCAGTCTAGAGTTATACATTCATGATTGTTTTGTATTCACAATCCCTATGTGGCCCCTAATTCAAGCACTATGTAGGAACCATGAAAGTCCACTAATCGTTACTTGCCAGGAAGCAGCCATCATGATTGACAGGGGTCTACTTCCCTATCCCTGAGGAAGAAGCTGGTTAATAGTCCCATCCACCTTGCATGAGTGATCTCTGGCACAATGGGGAATTAGAATGGGATCTTGCTTCTGCTTGTCACAGGAAGAGGTGGGACCATCAGTCAGCTGTTTCCCATTGATCACAATGGCTGCTTCCTCATAAGTGGGGATGAGGGAACTGGAAGAGGATTCACTGCATAGCACTCTAACTCTGGTGTTTATGCATACTTACATTCCCAACAGGATCGTTTCTGATCTTCTCAAAGTATGGCTGGATTCAATCCATAATAAAGTTTCTTTCACTCAATCAGAACATGGTTCATCTACAATGCTTTGCAGAAGTGTTCACACACACCTTTCTGACTTTTCTGCATTTTGCTGTGTGGCAACCTGGAGTTAATATTGATTTAATTGGCATTTTTACCACTTGATGTAACCAAGATACTCAACAGTGTGCCTATGAAAAACGTATTTAGTGTTAAGTAAACACTATACATCTATAATACTATGAATCCATTTTGACTGCCATGGCAACATACTGCGGAATCCCAGGATTTTCTGTGTAGGAGAGATATTTAGACTTCTCAGTCAGAGAGATCTTAGGACTCCACAGGATGCAGTCACAGTAGTTAAAGTAGAATCACATTGCTGGCACTACAGCTATGCAGTAGCAGCTGTGGGCTTCCCTATAAGTATGGTGATGATTTCACTCTTGGTTTTAATTAGGATTTTAAATGAGCTCCACAAGGTGTTGAAACTATTTCAAAAACAGGGTTCACCACCCTAAATAGCTTCTTTAAAGTTCATAATAAAGCCCAGAGCAGATTCACTGCCAAACTGACATGAAAGTGAGCAGCAGCCATTGTATCTAAGCATCTGTGGTATATATTTATTTTAAAACACATGGAAGAGAACAAGAGGACTGAGACCCTCACTCTTTGGCCCAGGAAGAACATCAGCAAACTAGACAATTCTTATTGTTTCGTTATTTGTTTTCCTGGCTGCTTGTCAGTCCTACCCTAGGCCAACATTATCTGTGCCACAATGAGTGCTACAATGTCCAGACACCACATACACTCCAAATGTCCCAATTTGGTGAGGATAGTCCCAATAAATTCTCTGTTGTCCCACTTTTTCCACTGCTTTTAAAATGCCCCAGTTTCTTTCTCCTCCTCCCACTTCCCCTCTTTGTCCTCAGCTTGCTTCCATTGGTGCAAACTAAGTTCAAACGGCAAACATTGGTTGCACTTAATTAATTCAGTGGTTGGGGGAGAGTAGAGGAAGGGGCAGCATCTTGACTCAGGTGAAAGCAAACTGCTGCAGCCTTTGTTCTTCCTTGTGAATAACTTTTGCCATCCTGACCGCACACAGATGTTTCAACTTGTGTTGTTTAAAAAAATAAGAAAACTGCGGGTCATTGAATGTTACCTGGCTAGATGTGAACTGGTTTTGTTCTGTGAAAAGTTGGAGAGTTTTTTTTACCACTGATGAGCTGAGATGATATGCAGTAACTTTCAGCACTGCTCTATGGCTGATGGATAACAGCGCAAAAAGTGGAGGAACATTCTGCAACTAGAGAGGATGACAACAGATTGCTTAGGCAGTTCATTTGCTGGATGATATCATATGTTATTGCCAAGGTAGGCAACTGGAATTATTTCATACATGACTATGGCCATTATTCCCTTGGTAAGGCTAGGGCATTTGGCAGAAGACCTGCAAAGCTTTCTTCCCTTCTATTTTCTGTTCTCTCTCTCTCTCTCAGATGGTAATGGTCATGTGAGATTCAGGAGTGCTGCCAGTGATGGCTGGGAGTAATGAGCTTGGTGGATCACCTAGCTGGCTTATTTTTATGCTTATTTTAGTCTTTGACCTAAATTACAACTTATTAAAAGAAACTGCAGTCCCCTGAGGCTATAGGCTCATCCTCTTTTCTGGAGGCCACAGTTACTTCCAAGCACATTCCTAGAAAAGCAGCACTCCTATTTTATCTAAGCTTGAAGAGGCATCCCATCAGAACTGTCTGGGGGCTTTTTGCTATTTTGTAATGGGCAGTGAGAGCCAGCGTGGTGCAGTGGTTGGACTACAGCTTTGGAGACCAGAGTTCAAATCCCCGGTTCAGTCATGGAAACCCACTGGGTGACCTTGGGCAAGTCACATTCTTTCATCTTCAGAGGAAGGCAAAGGAAAACCTTTTCTGAACTAAACTTTGCCAAGAAGACCCCATGATAGGTTCACTTTAGAGTTGCCATAAGTTAGAAACAACTTGAAGGTACACAACAACAATGAGCAAATTAACAGCTATGGCAGTCCAAGAGCATTTTTGTACAAGTAGAGGATGCTTCTCATGGACACATCACTGTGACACATCTAAGGGTTGTGGACCACATCCTTTTCCTCCCTCCTTAAGTAGTGGTGAGGTCTCATCCCATGACAAAGATATTGGTACATATTGGCTGAGATTCTGCTTCATCCTTATAACTATGAGCTCTGTCATCACAGCTGATTAACAATGCCCACACCCACCCAAACTTACCTTTGCAGCCTCACAGCAACCCAATCAAAGTGTGTCTGAGGCACTGCAGATTGGAGTGCCGGGAAATGATGCCCACAGTGCTCTCCCAGTTGCAGGATTTAGTGAGAATAGACAGCTGGAGATAATCCTTGGGGTCTTATTACACCTGCTTCTCCCAAGGGCAACCTACAAGTAGGAACAACTGTAAATGTCATTTCCCAGCACTTCCATCTCCAGCACCTCAGAAACATTTTGGATGCATCATACTGCCAGGCTGTAAAGGCAGATTTTGGGGGGCACATTCGGTTTGTGACTGTAAAAGTAAATCTACAGAAGTTGGAATATCATAAATCCAGTTTACAATCCAGACATTGTAAGCCCAATATTTTTTTATTGTTTATTTTGTTGCAGTACAATTGTTTGGACAACCTTTACAAAACTGTTCTTTCAACTTGCCAGTAATTTGCAGTCCTTTGAGAAGTTGCATGCTTTTCAATTAAGATCTAGATATCTTTTTTTAAAACCTTCTAATATTTATGTTCTGGAAAAGGACAGTAGTCTGAGCCGTAGTATGCAAGCTCTTGAAACTTCAAAATGCCTGTTCCCTAGTTATCCAACTTTATATAGTTCTTTTCCAATTCACACACACACACACTTATGAGCATGCATACACGTGCACGCGCGCACACAGATGTTTCAACTTGTGTTGTTTAAAAAAATAAGAAAACTGTGGGTCATTGAATCCAAGAATGTCTCTTGTGCTATAAAATGGAATTATTTATGACTATGTCCTGCTAAAAATGCAAAAGCTTGCAAGTGAGTATGAATTATCATAAAGAATGTGAAGACATCTGCCAGAACTCACAAGAAACCAAGGAATGAAAGAATCTGCCTAATATTCTCATGGTTTCCTTCGATTTTTTGCCAGCATCTTGCATCAAACTCTAAGAGCTACAGTCTGATCCTATTAACTGATTCATGGGGGCAGAACTAGAGATGGTGGCAGCAAAAGTGATTCCCTCTCTCTTTCTCTGCCTCTCCTCTGTAAAACAATTTGCAAAACTAAACTGTGTGTTTTGACATGATGTCATTGTGCTGTGAATATCCTCACCAGCTGTAATCAGTGGTGTGGGACAGAGGGAAGTTCATAGGGCAGAGTTATGACATCACAGTGAGCATCAAAAGATGGTTCAGAAGTACACATGGTGCCATTTTTGGCATCAGTCATGTGTGCCTCATCAGGTATAGCTCTACTTTTACTGTGCCAAAATCATGGGTCCTGGGATCGTGGGTCTCAAACCCTGCTAAAATTAAGATGCAGAGGGGCTGAGCCACTCCTCCAGATTAATCAAGGTAATTGGACCACAATGGGTCTTTCCGCCCTATACTGTTCTAGTATTATTATTCCACTTTCAATATCCTATAGAATCCTGAGGTTTGCAGTTTAAGGAGGGGTCTTTAGAATTCTCAGCAAAAGAGCTCTTTGGCCTCAGCAAAACTACAAGCCTAGATAGGATACTGAAAGTGGAATAATAGCACTATAACAGTGTAGTGAGGAAAGGCCCAAGCCTCCTATGTAGCTGAGCCTCCTTAGGGATTATCAGTCAGAAATGTACTAACTGAGTGAGCACATACATACACACAAATGAAGATTATTGTATTGCAAGCTATTTTAATCGAGCCATCCCCAGAATAATAAAGCCCATACTCTATCCTGTACACACTTACTTGGTAGTAAACTACAGCAAACACATGGCATGAACTTCTCAATATGCATTGTACTTGTAAGACTTTTTCATATGTAAAGATGTGTAATGGTAATGGATTGGGAAAGTAATTTGTCCTCTCCCTATGTTCAAATCCTGCAAGTCCAGGTTTCCTGCACTTATCTGACAGGTTAGGGACTGGAGCACTGTCAGAAAATGGAATTGGTTGAAAAGCGGAACCCATGTACTGTACTGTAGGGAGCATGAAGGACTTACAGAGGCTCACTTGGGACTGATCTTGCATGTGCTACTTGCAAAGCCTCTCAGCCAGCTTAGCACTTTTTCGCTCTCTCAGCTGACTCTTTGCAAGTAACACGGACATGTGAGCAGTTCCAAGCAAGTCTCTGTGGGCAAGAAGAACTGATGATAGAGTTAAATTAAAGGAACTTACCCTTAATTTTGAAGTGTCAAAAGAGTGAGACATCAGATAATGGGGCCTCAAAAGACGGGGGTTTCCTGTAGGCAAAATTAATAACAACCTGCCTTCCAGTGCAGAGCCCTCTCAGTTTAAAAACAGCCCTGTGGTCCCTATTCAGAATCCATAGAAGAGCCATTTAGCCAGTGGCAGAGCTTGGAGTATGTGGAGGGGGGAGGGGGGCTAGGGCACTCAGGGCATGGCTGTGTTGCATGGAGGCATGGCCAGGATGTGCAGGGGCATGGCCAGGGTGCTCAGAGGTGTGGCTACGGGCCAGGAAACCTCAAAAACATTGCATCCCCGAGTGAACCGCACCCACCGCACCCCAGGCCCTACACAACTACATTATACTGCACCTAATGGAGCACCTGAGAATACTTCCTTCATCATTGTCTATGAATTCTGCTCCTTGAAACAGCTTGTGTAGAAAGACCACACCTCCTCCATAGCACAGCAGAACTGTTTTGTTTTGCCTCTGGTTTCTGAATGAACACCAAACTCAACACAAGAAAAAAAATTACTGGTGGTCTCCTGCAACTAAAACCAACCTATGTTTGCATAACAACATCTAGTAAGACTGTGAGATAATTCTTCTCTCATTTCATTATTCCATTCATTTTAATTATGAAAGACCACACTTCATTTATCATCATTTAAAATTATATTTGCTTTATTAATCATTTATAGAAATTCATTCATTGGTTGAAAAAATATATTCCTTTTTGTCTTTTCCTTCCTTATAAAGGTTTCTTGCTGCCCTACTCTCTCTGCTGGTAGATCTGGAGAAAATTAGTTTTTCAAATGATAAACTCCTAGCCAGCATGACCAGTGGCAAGTTACTTTTGGGGGATGGAGGTTATGACAAATTCCCAGCAGCAGAGTAATTTACTTTTTAGTCTGCAAGTCCCAGTATCCCCAACCAGTAAAGTTAATAGGAGGTTCGTGGAGTTGTAAAAAAAAAAAAGATCACACCCTTTTCCAAGCACTAGGTGGGAGCCCCAGAGGTACAGAGCATAGGGGCTGTAGAGAGGCTTCATACTATCTGGTAGTATTATGATGCCTCTCTATGGTCCCTGTGAAGCTAGAAGCCTACTTCTGATTATGCTGGCAGAGCAGGTAGGCAGGCAGGCAAAGCATGTTTGGCAGGATGCAAAACAGGCCACGTGCATGCCATCACCCAGATGCCAGTGTTTTCCATTTCATATTTTCAGACTGTGGAAAGCAAGACAGCAGGTAAGAGGGGATCCCTGTACATACAAATTTTCTCATCCTGTATCAGAAAGGAGGATGACTTTAATGAAGCAACCCATCAAAAAAATGGGCAATGGATACAAGACTGTGTGCATTTCATGGGGTTTTTTTGTGGAAAATTTGTTTGAGCAAAGAATATCCCATTTCACACAAAACATTTTTTCTGTGAAGAAACACTGGAGTTTGCACAGGTTTTTTTTAAAGCCCCAACTTATAGAAATCATTGGAAAACCAGCCAAAATTCTCAGTCTCACCCCATGAGAATGAAATTCTTGAAATTCCCTCAGTTGTGTGTGAGAATGAAAAAATCAACTTTTGGGTCTCTTACTGTTGGGAAAAAATGCTTTTCCTAAGCTGAAAATGGGTTCAGAGGATGCAAAAAAATGTAGCAAAGTTGCCTCCACACTCTTAGAGGGCAAACATTTGCACTTGGGAGCAACATTTTTCACAGAATTTGGGATGGTATAGGTGTATGGCCTTCCACAACCTCCTGGGGATTCCCTGACTTCCAACAGTTGCTCTGGTTGGACAGGATGATCTTTTGAGATTCTTCCAACTCCATGATTTTATGAAATCATACAAGTAAATATAAATTCAAGTAATTTAATTAATAGTACATGTTATTAACTGGATTCATTTCCAAATTAATGAAAATTGAAATAAAAAGGTCCCAAAACAAACATCTAGAAAGCCCTGCTATCTTTTTGTTTGTATGTATTGTTTATATCTTGCTTTTCTTACAAAAAGCTCAAGAAACTATCTCTACTAGATGCCACTGGGCCAGTTACTAATGTCAGTAGACAGTTAAGAGATGATCCTCTTCCATTATTAACTAGAGCATTAAATAGCCAAATAATAAAATTTGGAGGTCAGTATGGATCCACAATCTTACACACATTTTTGATTTTGTGAACAACTTCAAATTCAGACACTTTTATGATATTGGCTTCCTATTTCATTCTTCTTTTCCTCAGTTTGATAGTATACATTTTCTCTGTTTCACCCCTTCTAGGCTAATTTGAACCAAGGATTTGTTCATGAAGAGGAGGAGGAGGAAGAGGAGGGGAAATTCAAGATGTTTTTCTTTCTTTTTATATTATTAACTGTAATACATACTTTTTTACATTATTTAATTAAGTACTTCTATCAAAGGGGTTTTCTGCCCAAAGTCCTGAATGATTCAAGAATCTGGCTGCGTAAAATGAAAGCAAGGCAAGAGAGAAATAATGATCTGTTCTGAAAGGAAATAGCTGTACGTCAAACTTCATATAAAAATGACTGAGTTATAACAAATCTATTTGATTTTTTTAATTGTCCTCCTTCAGGCTACTTCAGTTCACTGCTGTATAGAAATGTCTCCAAAGAATAAGACTGATGAAGCAGACCACAAACTTTACAAGCATCTTGTAGACCTTCTTTTCCTTCCCAAGTAACCACACAGTGAGAAGTTCCCCCTTCATGTGGAATAGAACTATCTGGAAGTCTTGCCCATGAGACCTCAGAGAGGGCAAGGGTTCTAAGCTCTGGAAAGATACACATTTCAGAGGGAGACAGGCCTCTTTCTATCAAGGAAGTCATCACTTTTGGCAGATAAATGACCAACAATGATATCCTGGCTCTATCACATTTATGAGCCTCCTAGAAGAATAAAACTGAGACTTGCTTGCATTTTTAAAGTTCAGAGAAAACCAGGATGATTTTACCTTGGAAAAGGCTGGGGGAAATTATATTTGAACTCTAATTTTAACTGGTTAAGGACCCCTGGAAGATTGTTAAGGATGCTGTCACAAGGAAGATAGCTGAACAGCTCACCACTTCTCCTTCTGTTCTTTATTGACACAGAAACAGCTGCCATACTGAAAAGGTGGGGTTTGAGAGAGTCATACTAGGACACATACTGTAGCTACGGTGTCAGAGATAGCTACGTGGCTTCTAATATAGGATCTTGGCCAAAACCTCAGATCCTTGTTGGCTAGCTGAAAAGAAAAATGCTTTCCCAAAGATTCCTTTCATCTTCTTTTGTTTATTCAAAATCTACCCCACTGCAACCAATTTTGCATAATACTTTGCAGATAAAAAAATCACTCAGATCTGTTCTGATTTAGATGCTATAGTGCAGATCTGAGCAACTTCTGAGGCCCAGGAATCAATTTTGTCCTGCCACAGATGTTAGCAGGCAAGACAGACACTGCTAAAAGGTAGTTTCTTTTTTTAAAAAAAAGATCTGCCTTAAACAGTCCTGGAAGGAAGAAGTAAAATTTAAATAGTAACTGCAATTTTCTATTTGCAGGACATATTTTCATCTGGGGGGGGAGACTTTCAGAGTCTGGGGGTGCAGGAGTTCCCCTAGAGTGTGGAGGCAATTTTGCCATGTTTGGCCTTCACTGAGCCATTTTAGGCCTAGGGAAAAGAGGACCCAGAAATTAATTTCTGGGTTATTTTCCTCTTAGAAATGGCCACTGGCTGCACTTAGCTCACTCCTACTATAATTTATACAAGTCCAAGAGAAATGCTCCTGATCAACTGAAAGGCAGATGAGAAAATAGAAAGTAAACATGTATTGGATGTGGTCATATGCCCCTCAAACATTCAGGTAAACTATTTGGGCATACATCTGGATTCAGCCCTGACCCTGGTGTTACCAGGCCATATACCTCCACTCTATGATATGGTTTAATTGGCAAATATTAATTGGCATGAAATAAAAATTATGTCTTGCAATGGCTGAAAAGCCTTCTGGCAAAGAGGAACTGGCTGCACATGTGTGTTGCAAAAGTAGGTCAGATCAAGACCTCAGGGCATCAATAGGTCATAATCAGTGAAGCTCTAGTGATAATGGACTTGCAAATGTCCCCCAGTGACTCAACCTTTAGAATTAATAGGGCCTGAAACTGCCTCCACAGAATGACTGATTTGTTGGAACTGACAAGACTTACAGCTTTAGTCATTATGGGGTTAATTGGTCGATTGGTGTTATACAGGACCTTCACCTGCTACTGTTATTGGAAGCAGTTGTGAAGGCTCTATAAGAGTACCATTCTCTTAGTGAACACTCACTTCCTGATTTGCTGTTGCTTGTATCATATCTTGCTTCATTGTGGTATTGTATTATATTTTGATACATTTTGTATTTTCACTTGCCAAACTTGCTCATGTTCTCCTTTAACCTTTTGTACATTAAGAACCCATATGCTATTTTTATCTTTTAACTAGAATATATAAAAGACTATTTCTCTTTCCCTATTTTGTCTTCTGAATTTCCTTTTTATTTACCACATGATTGTCTACCAAACTGGACTGGACTATCCTTCTGTCTACCAAAACTCCCCTTTTGTCCCCTCACCTGTCCCACTATTAAGGACTTATTACAATTCCCATCAGTGTCATCTAATGCTGAGGCCATTAGCTTGTTCCAGACCCCACTGTCAACTCTGTGAAACCCATTGTCTTCTCTGCCAGAGAGCCATTAACATCTTCTCCTCAGGACAGAAAAAGAGTATTTAAACCCTGGCTCTGAGCCAGATAGCTCATAGTACTCTGGGTACAGCCTGTCATTCTGCTGGTGCTACCCTCAGACCCTAGTCTGAGCCACATTGCTTCATTTCTTCTCTCCAGATAGCTAAAGATTACTCACTTCACCCTGACTTCTTGCTATCCAATTTTTTCTCCCTTTTCTTCAGCTAGTCTTGTGTGATTTTGAGACTGCTTGGAGTGTGTGTGTGTATGTCATTGTTAATTCCCCCAATGAAACAAATACTCTTTGAATCTCTGGCTGGTGTGTGTGTTAGTACAGGTATAAAAGATCCTACTAGGTTATCCCCCCCCCTCACAGGCCTCCCTTTTGAGCTAATATTTCCCACTATTTAATGGAGGCACTGGCATTGCAGGTGGACCTCTGAGTCACCTATGTTTTGAGGCAACACTGGATGCCTAGGCTGTGACAGAAGGAAAGAGTCCTTTTTGCATAGTGGAGGCTTAGGTGCCAACTGTGTCCATTGCTGGAGATATCTAACTAAGTGGGTTGGTTACAATCCACTTAGACCATTGTAGCACACTATATGCAGGACTGCCTTTGCAAAGTGTCCAGAACATTAGGTTTCTGGTCCAGAACGCTATGTCTGGACTCCTTGACCAGAACCTGTTAGAGGGAGCAGGTGACACCTTGTCATAATAGCTCCTAGGTACAATTTTGTTCCTAGAAACAGTTCAAATTGTTGGGGATGACCAATGACTTGGGTCCAGGCTACATGAAGAATATTTTCCAGGAATCTTTCTGGAATCTTAGGGTAGGGGAAAATACGCTTCTCTAAGTCCCATCTCCCAGAGAGGCATGTTTGGAGGCCACCCAAGACATGGAGCATCCACTAGCAAGCAAAGACTTTTGGCATTCAAGTTGGATGGCTATAAATGGGGCTGTTCATTTGGGTAGGTGCTCTCAGTTTTTTATTGATTTTTAGCTTTTTTTATTAATCCTTTTCTTATGTCCTAGCTGCAGTTTTATATATTTTGTTGTTGACTCCTTTGGAAACTGAACCACTTTCAATTTCTTTTTGTGAAAGGAGTATAAATCAAACAAATAAATAAAAAACTATAGATCTCATTGGCAGATGAGGTGGAGTCACAGAAGTATTTTTGTACTGAATTATTGAGATCCTGCCCTGTATCAAAACATCTCAGGGCAGGGCTATGTTTTCACTTGGCATCAAAATAAGACTAGCATCAGAGCCAAATAAACCTACATGCAGAAAGTCCCTTTTACATGTTTCTGCATAGAATATTGCTCCCATAAAAGAGGCCTCCTTGGCAAATCCCAGTGGTTGGATAGTTATATATAGTAATCAGCACTCCATGACATATTGAAGTCCTGAGCTGTTTAGTCCCTAACCTGTAGGGCATATCATTCAGTACTGACAGATGACAGTGGAGATGCACACGTAGGTTTGTAAGGGGCATGGTCAAGCAACATGAGCATGCAGCTAAAGATCTGGTCAGTCAACCCAAAGGTATTGTTAAGTTACTAATGAGAACAATTACTTAAAATTCCAGCATTTTAAACAAAGAAATCTTTGGATTTATGTATTGCACTTCAGGATGCCTGAAAGAAAAAGAAAAACTCAAATCAGACAATAAAAAATACTTTTAAATAAGGGGTAATTGAATTAATTCTACTTTTTAAACTATTAATAATTTCATAAACATTGTACAGGCATACCACAGTTAACAAAGCCTCTGACAAAGAAGTTCCTTTTTACAAAGTTTCTTAATGCCTACTCAGACCCCCTTTTTCCTCATCTACTGTCTAGCTAGAAGGTTTTTAGTAGCATTCATATTAGGAACATGGTGAAGAAGGGTTGAAGAAACACAGATTTTCACTGTGAGGTTGCAGCAGCATGTCTGCAATGACCAATACAATGAAGATTTAAGGTAGGAAAAAGTCACAGTTTACTCTAGCCAATCTTACTGAAGCTGTGTGTGCCTACCCACAACAGGCAAAGTAAACAGCAGCTCCCGCTTACTGAGCATGCACAAAATGTAAAAGGGAAAAAACAGATATGGCTGCAGTATTAGCTCTCAATACATTAAAAAAAAAAGGAAGCACATATCTATATGTTTGGCCATCAAAACAAAAATCATAAGAAAAGTGAATCCTGGTGAAAGGAAACAATTGTTCCTGGATGTATCTTGCAAGAATCAGTCAAGTGGGCTTTAGAAGATTTAAAATGTTGTTGTTTTTTTTACTTATGCAAGGCTTACTTGAATTGGTTGATTCATTTCACATGTGCATATTCTTAGTTTTGAGTAAAACATTTGTTAAAACTTACTGAACTTCTCTTCTGTTTTTGTGATGTAGGAACCTGTCCACAGTCTTTCTATGTTATTCCTGTCTCTGATGCCAAAATTTCTGTTAAAGAGGGAGAGCCCAAGAACACATTTACTTTGTTAACTGAGATATACCTGTAATGAATTCCTCAATAAGAATATACTGATTTTTTTCTTTTTTTAAAGAAAGCATTCTTTCAGAACTCTGTGGTTGGTAGTTGCTTGGTGAGCAGATAGCCTTTCACCATAGAGTTCAAGAGTTGCCTATCTAGGCTGAAGAGAGAAAGTGAGCAGAGAAGTCTGCCCTCTATACACACACACACAGAGAGAATACACTGGCTTTCCCAGTCTTGGATGCATCACATAGACTAACTTTTAATAAAAATGTTTTTAATAATGACTTGTGTCTGTGTTCATTGCACTGGTGTAGAATCAGTTGGAGGGGAAAGAGAGGAAGTCTCTCCATTTACCATTACTAACATTGCCTTTGCTCTTTAAGTGGTTAAACTTTGCTGTGAGGGGCTCCAGAGGCTGGAGAAATAGGCTATGGAGGCTGTATTTTCCCCATACCTGGACTAGAGAATAACATCTTGCAGCCTGTTCAACAAGGAATATATGTGTGCTTACTACTTATCCTCTCTACCTCAAACACCTTACCTCCTTGAGTGCAAGTGATCCAGTATCATCTGAGCTGTTAGCTCCCCCCTTCCTCTAACAAAGGCCATATTTGCTGGGACTCTTTTTTTGTGTGGGGGGGTGTTATAGTCCAGGACACAACAACAGCAACAAAATTAACAGGCAACATGATACTTCACCTTTTTAATTAAACCATGATTTCTCTTCAAGCAATCACGAAGTCAGTTGGATTTCCCTTGACACTTCCAAGAGAAAGGAGACTATTGGAGGATATAGTAGGGCCTTAAATGCCATCACCAGCTACTTCTTGAGTTACTTTTTGTGCAAGAGGAACATTGAACAAAAGGCTCCCAGCTTCATCAGAATATTATGTTACAGTAGGTACATGATACCTAGGGTACCTAACACTGCCTTGCCAAAAAAGAGGAAATACACAACCAAACATACAACTAAAGGGGATGCAGATTTGTATAACATTTGTGTATTTTAACCTATATGAAGAGGTAGCACATTTTGAAATGATTACTGTAATTTAAATGGAAACACAGTGCATGGTGGAGTGGTTTGAGTGTTGGACCCTGGGAAAAAGAGGGTTCAAATCCCTGCTTGGCCATGGAAACCCACCGGGTGACCTTGGACAAGTCACACTCTCTCAATTTCAGAGGAAGGAAATGGCAAGCCCCTTCTGAACAAATCTTGCCAAGAAAAGCTCTTGGTAGGTTCACCTGAAGACTGCCACAAGTTGGAAATGACTTGAAGAGGTGGTAACAGGCTTGTCTGCTGCTCAGTTCACTATCTAGGTGGTAACTGTTGACAGGGAACTTTCCCTGCTTTCCTTTCTGATGGTTCTCCGTCAAGTCCAGACTCAAGTCTGGACAGCACTTTAAGGAGAATGTACCTTCAGATAAAGGACTGTCATGTAATAGTCTTTCAGACATCTGCCACAAAGATAGTTGACAGAGACTGAGGCCATTTCTGCACGGGGCAAGGGAATTGCCCCGCACCGCTACTTACCAGATCTTCTGGTGGGCCAGTTTGGTCCAGTTCTGGCGGTCCGGTTCGGCCCGGGGTGAGGAGGAGCAGTGCATGGTTGTCGATCTGCACTCCTCTGGCATCCAAAATGGCGACTTCCAGTTGGTCGTGGGTCTCGACCAACTGGTGAAGCTTGCCAGCCTAAAGCCCGCCCTCGGCAGATCGCAGGCTCGCATTGGTGCGAGCCTGTGAATCTGCTCAAGGGAACAGGCTCGCAGTGGCTTGCTCCGTGCCTTTGAAAGACCGGGAAAATCAAGTCTTTCAAAAGCACACTGGAGGACCGCTTGGGGTCGTTCCAGAGCAGACTGAGGTGTGGGTCTACGGTAAGTAATCCGAACCCAGTCCACTCCAAGGTGCAGACGTCCTCCGTGGAGGACACACTGCACCGTTTTAAATACTCTGTATGGAAATGGCCAAAGTCTTTTATATTTGTCACTCATTTCCTCTCTCTCTCTCTCTCTCACACACACACACGTCCACAGGAATAAGGAAATCTGTCCATTTTTCTCTCACCTATCTTTACAATTGTGTAAACTCTATCTTCTTTCCCTCCTGCATATGAAGAAATTTGTGAATTTGGGTAATTTCTCCAAAATACTCCCGCCGTCAAAAAATTAATTGCCCTCTGATTGTACCAGACGTGTTCAATAAGGGTAGCCAGCCCCATCATGGAAAGAATTATCTGCCTACTATATTGGTGTTAAAAGAGAGGAAGCATTCTGAAGGGGAGAAAAGGAGGTTGCACTTCTAATTCACAGTGATATAGAATTGAGTCAATTGACTCAGACTCAATCAGACTTAAGTCACTTCGGTGACTCAACTTGGCAATAAATGACACAGTGACTCAACTTGACTTGTGACTTGTATATTTTTAGTGACCAACTTGCTGCCTTCGATTCAGTAACATAAGACATTCATCCAGAAACCTTAAAATTTTGAACAACACTTCCATCTCTTTTTGCCTACTAGTCACATGCTGATCTATCTCAAGTCCAAAGTGTGGGTGAATTTCTTGGAGGGAACAGCAAACAGATTAGGCAACGGGCTTGAGGCAGAGTTAGGCCTGCTCAGCAGCCTGTCTTCACTGCATATAGGAAGAGCTTTCTAAAACTTTTCCTAACAGCAGAAGTCAAGATTTGCCTCAGAGCTCCAGGTGTGTTTCTCAGAGGGGACCAGCAAATTTGTTAGGCAATAGGCTTAAGGAGGAAGGATCCTTCCTTCTATGACTCTTCAAGCTTCAGTAATGGGAAGTAAGAAGGATCCTATTACTCACTTCAGAAGCTGCAGACTCTTGTATGCCTATTGACACAAAAGCCTCCAGCTTCAGGAAGGGGGAGCAAGAAGGATCCTATTCCCCACTTCAGAAGCTGCAGGTGGCAAAGTCACAAATATGGAGGGCCAACTCCCCTTAAATGGGTAAAAATGACTTTATTCAACTCTGTCCAAAAATTCTGGAATATAGGTTGGGGTATAATGTTGGCTTCCCAACTTGAGACTTCATTCAAAAGTATCTTGCAAGGACTTGAGACTTGACTTGAGACTTGGAGTAAAAGACTTAAATACATGGCTAATTCAGCACTAATACTCTCAGATATACAGGATTCAAACCCAGATGTTCAAAGGTTAAGCATTCAAAACTCTAGGCCTGGATGGATAGCTCTGTCAATATTGGTTTCTCCCTAATTCAGCTGCTTGAAATCTCAAGCACTTCCTAAACTGAAAATGAAGAAGTCTGTGAATTTTGGTAAATACTTTTCGAAAATGGACTGAAAAAAGATCTCTATACAAACATAGGATTTTGTATGGCCTGGAAATATAGTAGTGATGATGATGACGATGATGATGATGTTGGTAGTGATGTTATTTTCTTATACACCTCTCCCAAAGGCTCAAGGTGGGGTACAACAAAGATTAAAATACAACTAAAACGACATCATAGATTAAAACACATAAACTTTTTACAATACATCAATTTAAAATTCATTGATTGGGTAGGCCTGCAGGAAGAGATAGGTCTTTAGTATTTTTTAAAACTCACACAGCCTATTTTGCTGTTGAATCTCTTCTGGCAGGTCATTCCATAGTCTATGGGTGGCCAAAGAAAAGGTCATCTGGGTGACCATTGCCAGTTTTCCTGGCTGGTTTAAATAAGTGGCCCCCAAAGGACCTGAATGCATAGGGCCGATTGAACAGGAGGAGGTGATTCTGCAGGTAACTTGGACCCAACCAGCAGCTGTTCACCAGCCCATGTCTAGCTAAGATTAGGAACAGCACCAATCTTCTTAGCAGAAACAAGATAAAGGTGAGTGCCTCTATGGTAGAAACATCATTTTTCATAAAACACCAGGAGTGTACCTAAGGAGGCAACTGCTCTCCTGGATAAGAATTGTGTCACCCAGATGAATTTTTCCTTGATTCCCCAAATTTCTAGGAATGCAGAGCTTGCGACACTGAAAATTGTTCACACCTAGAACTCTTCTGTTTGCTATGCTTTCATTCCTTTGGTAATTTTGCCTGCCCTTTTTCTTTCAACACCTAAACTGTCATTGCCAAACGCTCAACTGAAATTTTACATTGATACAATGCCAGAAACTTGGGACTGAAGGAAAATTTCTTGGGAGGGGGTCTTACTTGGGGGCAATGCCCTCATCCTCCCTCTCATTGCTACACTCCTGTAAAGTAAATAGCAAGATGTGCACTCCCATAAAAAGACCTACTGACTTACAAACATCTTCTGGATCTATCTTTTTAATTTTATACTTTTTAAAGTATCTTAACAGTCTTCTTCACAAATTTTGAAGACCACACAGCTAGGGGGGTTTTTTCTTCCTGCCCCTTCCCCCCCCTTTTTTTTTTTGCAATGTTGTTTCTATTTTTCAAAAGTCATCAGAGGTGGGGGAAAAGATGAGGAGAATGGCTTCTTTCAAAACTGATGTCTCAACTGGAATTCCACATGTTTTAAGCTGGCCTGTTTCCACCAGTTCCATCTTCATATTAGAAGTCTAGAAACCTTGCCTAAAACAGGAGCTGTGTCCAGCTGGGGAGATGCCATTCAACCTCTCAGATTCCACTTACTAAATATTGAGAAAATTAAATTTAACAGCTTAAAAGGCTGGCTCATAATACACAGCTTGAAGTTTAAGTAATTCTATCTGCATACTAATAAGGGCCCTGCATGCTCTAAAGATTATTATCTTTGTCTTTAAAATTTATGTCTTCACTTCACTTTACTCAGTGGTGATTGCTTTGGGAGCTACTCAGAACTGCCAATGCTTCCCTTTCATAAAGAAAATCCATGGTAACTCAGGTTAGAGGAGAGGGTGCCATCTCTGAAATTTAGCAACGTGCATCAAATTTTCCAGGGAAAAATGTTCTTTGTATGTGTGTGTGTGTGTGTGTATTGGACCAAAAAACAGTTACATGAGGATTGTGCATGGATGAAACTTGATGTGAAATATTGTAAACCATTAAATTGGGAAGAATGTCTGTACCACAAGAATGTGCCAATTTGACTATTACTTCTTTGGATTCTTCGGATTACTGAAGAAAAAAGAAGATGCATTCTGCCTTTAAAAGATGAAGCATAAGCCAGCTGACTCCCATTTATTTCAGTGGGAAAGGCTGAATCACAAGTTTAACATTTCCATTGGAAGGACTCTTAGAAGTGCATCAGGAGTTGCTCCTGAGTCTCACCTGATTTTGCAGTGTCAATGCTTCTGAGACTATTTAAGCCTTTCCACCTTGCTTTGGCCCTAACCTCCCACACGATTCTATAAAAGGCAGCAGGAAAAGGCTGCTGGCAAGAAGGTCAACAGCTTATGTTATGAATGTTTTAGCTGTGGCTGTACTTGTGCCCTGGTCTATGGAGGGGGTGGTTGTTTCTTCTTCCCTTCATCTTGTCTTGTTCCTTCAATTAGCACCTTTCAAAAGCCTGCAGGTTTGCATGGGTCAAAAGAAAAGAGAGGAGGGTTATGCTTTACTGGGACCAGGAGGTCCATGTCTCCTGCAGTGATCCAAGCTACAATCCCCTTACTATAATGGGAGCTGAAGATAAGCTAAATTGCAGAAGGTGCTGGAGGGTATTTATGGAAACTGATATCTATGGTATGTATACAACTATATATATATTGTCCAGATCTTTTGAAACCTTTATGAAAATTATTCATGACAATAAGCAATAAAAAAAAAATTACTACAACCAAAAAAAAGAAATAAAAGGAAAGATCAAAAACAAACCAAAGAAAAAGAACAAAACACAGACTTGTTAGAGCCAATCCAGAAGCAGTGTGTTGTTGGCCCCATGCCCTTCTGAGTTAAAACTAGAACCTGAAGCATAATGTGGAAAGCGTGAGTGATTTGTGTTTCCTTAAGCGACATGTTTTCTCAAGAAACACCAGTCTCCTGTTTGGTTTAAGATATTTAAAATGCAGGAGCTAGATTGCTCCCCAGAACACCATACAAAAACCACATAACACCAATTTTAAAGGAATTGTACTGGGTACCAATAAGCTTCTAGTCTAAATAAAAGGTGCTAACAATGATACTGGAAGCCCTGAACGGCTCAGGACTTCGATACTTAAAAGGACTGTCTCTCCCTATAAACACCTACCTGAGGTTTGAGATCTGTGGTGAGGCCTTCCTCTGTGTCTCATCAGAGGAATGAATTCTTTCATTCATTAATATTCTGAAGTAGCCTATTCTTTCAGTTTTTGTTAATTAAGTAGTTCTTATCTTATGGAAAAGCAAAAGTTTCAAATCATCTTTAATCTTCTGTATCAAGTGTTGTTGTTGTTGTGTACCCTCAAGTAATTTCTGACTTATGGCAACCCTAAAGTGAAACTATCACAGGATTTTCTGAGGGCTGAGAGTGTGTGACACATCCAAGGTCACCCAATGGGTTTCCATGGCAAAAAAGGGAATCAAACCCTGGTGTCCAACACTCAAATCACTGCACCACATCGGCTCTCACACCAAATATGCAATGGCTCAATTAATTGGTTGTGTAAAGAGGAGGGAATGCACCAAAGCAAGAAAGAAAACAGAAAGATTTCAAATGGGAACTTAAAATGTTTACTTTCAAGCCTACCGGGACAACTTACTTAAGAAATGGTTTTCAGATGAATACAGATGATTTTTCACATCTGTATTGTGTAACCCTGAGACATTCTTTGTTTGTAATGGATTACACAAGAGATCCTCCAAGAATGATCACTTCAGATTCCAAAATAAACTTAACTGATACATGGCTCCTGGCCTAATGTGGAGATTGGAACGCTGCTATTCATCTAATTTTGTGCTTCTTTGAATACTATGGAACAGTATTTGGCTCAAAATGCATTTAGAAACCCACATTTTGATATACAAGCCTTTTTAAAATGTGTGATTTGAGATTATAGCTTGAAAGTAACTCATTATACATAATATTCTTTGTGACAAGTTAGTTTTCTAAGTTAATGAGGAGGACATCTTGTGAGTGGTGGAATCTTACCTTCAGCAGTGTGGCTATTGGTGGATTCCACATCAGTGGAGTAGTGAATATGCTCTAGGTTTCAAGCTGAGCTTTAAAAGTGCTATCAAGGCTACTGAACCCTATCTGCAAACAAAATTAAGTGGTAGTTTGCGGCTACGATATTGGCAGTGGGGAAATGTAAGTCTGCTCTTCCAACATGCTGAATCCTGTCTCCAAAATAAATTCAAGACCTTGGATAGCTCCACTGATATGGAAGCCACCAGCTGCCACTCCTTGAATATATGAGGTGGAATTAGGATTCTTCCTTCCTTTCTTTCTTTCTAGTTAAAAACAAGCATTCCGTACCAATCAGATCAGTGTGGGACCTTATCAGAACCAGACGTGACAAAAAGGAGTATTCATTATTACTCCTTTCCAGAACAATTTGGAGTTGGGGGGTATTTGTTTGTTTGTAACGGCCACAAAATTCTTTGCAAAGTCTTTTGGTTAGTTCATTTGTGCAACAAGGTAAATCATTTTTTTCTGCTCAAAAGAAGTTCATCATTTTTGTGCAATGAATATGTTTCCTGCACAGGACAGAATGTTTTCTGCAGAGGAAACCCATTTTCATGTGTAGAAAAACATGTGTATCTCTGGGCAAAGAAAAATCTATGCCAAGTACAACTAGCAATCAAGAATTGTGCAATCATGGTCTTGTGCAACAAGGCAAAAGCTATGGAAACTGTTTGTTCTTGTATGAAAGGAGAAGACAGAAAATAGGATTTGCATCCCCAATCTGCCCTAACTGAATTGAAACAGAATAGAGCAACGTGAGGCTTCAGCCATTGCAGGAAATGTCATTGTCTTGGTTTCGGTTTTTTCTTTTGTTTTTATACAACTGCTTTATGCCAATGGCTCATGTTCAACTTATGATCAACTAAAATGCTGTAGTCATTTTGATATGTATTCCCAAGACAAGTATCCTTCATCCCCTATGTCTGCCTTTGATTTTAAGGCATGCGTTGCCTAAAAGCAGGAACTGCTAATTTAATTAATTTAATTTAATTAAAATATTCAACAAAAGAAGAAAGATATATGGAAGAAAGAAGCATGCTAGCCCCTCTACTCTCTCTCTCATACATTGAACTGAGTGAAAAACAATGGTTCCCAGCCCCACCATTGCACATGTGGTGAGTACACAGCAGAGAGCTTTCTGAGTGGCAGTTCCCAGGCTGTGGAATTCCTTCCCTTGTGAGGACAGGTTGTCCCCCTCTCTGTTCTCTTTCCACTGGCAAGGAAAGTCCTCTTTGTTTACTCAGGCCTTTGATTGTTAACTGGCCATTGCAGAAGGTTTTTAAAAATCTAAGATGTCTTGTATTTTTTATCATCTTCATTAGGTCTCAACAGCCTTTTTAACTGCTTCAAATTAATACTTTTAAAAAATTGTTTGGCTAATTGTTTTTAACTTTGTATTACCCTTTGCTTTAACTGTACTCAGTTTTTATGTAGATTATAAGCCACTTTGGGTCACTTGTTGGAAGAAAGATGAGACAAAAATAAAATAAAAAAAAAATAAAATAAAATAAAATAAAATAAAAGGGAATAAATACATTCTGAGAACCAATATACATGGAATATTACTACACAAGCCAGAAGTCTGGAAAGTTCATTTTAGCATGTGTCTGTGCACAGAAGGGGCTCTTCAGAATCATTGCTTTTCATAGAATTAAAGCTACAATGTCTTCCATGGAAGACATTGGCCATTTCCACATGAGGCGAGGGAATCGCTCCGTACTGGTACTTACCAAATCTTTCTGGGCACGTACCAAAGCGGACTATCCCTGACGCCCTTCCACAGGGCTCCTTGTCTTGTCCACAGTGAATCGGAGCAGTGCGAGGTCTTAGATCCACAGTACTCCGGCTTCCAAAATGGCGGCTTCTGGTTGTTCGTGGGTCCCGACCAACCGCAAAGCTCACCACACCTAAAGCCTGCCCTCTGCAAACCACAGGCTCACATTGGTGTGAGCCTGCGAATCTGCACAAGGGAGCAGGTACGAAATGGCGCTCTTCAGAAAAATGAAAAACCTGTTTTTTTCATTCTTTAAAAAGCACGCTGGAGGACCAGTTGGGGGCATTTTGGAGCAGACTGAGGTGAGGATCTGAGGTAAGTAGTCCAGACCTAGTCCGCTCCAAGGTGCAGACAACCTCCGTGAGAGGACGCACTGCGACGTTTTAAGTCCCTCGTGAGGAAATGACCATTGTTTTAATCTCTTTTTGAATGCCTGAATAGGGCTGCTGCTTCTCTAGTATTCAGGTCTATCTCTTCTGTGAAATTAGCTAACTATCAAATTTGCTAGCTTCATCATCATCATCATCATCATCATCATCATCATTATCATTGTTATCATCATCATCATCATTATCATCATTTATACCTCACCTTTTTCCCAGATTGGGATTCAAAATGGCTTATGGTTATTCTAAGGTGAACTTATCACAGAGTTTTCCTGGCAAGATTTGCTCGGAGGGCAAATTTGTCTTGGTCTTCCTCTGAGGCTGAGCGACTGTAAGTTGCCCAAGCTCACCCAATAGGTTTCCATGATTGAGTGAGGATTCAAACTCTGATCTCCAGAGTTGTAGTTCAACGCTCAAACTACTATCCTATGCTAGCTTTCAAAATGGCTTACAAATTGAAATGATTACAATATAGCTAAAAATATACAAACAGTCAATATTAAAACAGAATCAAACTATAAACACATTAAAATATAATGAAACTACAAAGAATCTTAAAACAAGACTTAGGAAAGTTAGTCCTCGCCTACTTCATCCGAGCATGCAAGGATGAATAATTACACTAGTTTTTCCCCCTGCTGCTAGAGAAAATGCATACATCTCCACAGTATTTTCCCCAGATTTGGTTGTCCCTAAATGCTGCGGAAGAATTAGTCTGCAGAGAAAAAACACATTGGGTTTTTGAACAAAAAAACTATTTTCACTGCAGAAAGAGAGGCCATTTCCTCATGGGCTTAAAGAAACGGTGCAGAGCTTCCTCCAGGGAGGAAGTCTGCACCTGCAAGCGGACTGGGTCGGACCTACTTAGTGTAGTTCCGCATCTCAGCCCGCTCCGGAACAACCCAAAGTGGTCGTCCAGCGTGCTTTTGAAAGACTGCTTGAAACAGGTCTTTCAAAAGCACGGAGTGCGCCGCTCCGTGCCTGCGCCCCAGTGCAGATTTGCAGGCTCGCACCAGTGCGAGCCTGCGATCTGCCGAGGGCGGGCTTTAGGCTGGTGAGCTTCAGTGGTTGGTGGGGAGCCTCGACCAAACGGAAGCCACCATTTTTGTCCCCAGAGCAGTGCGGAGAGGCGGCCACAGTCTGCTCTGGACCAGCCTGGACCCAAGCATGGAGCCAAGAAGTCCGGTAACTACCAGCACGGGGTGATTCCTTCGCCTCGTGCAGAAATGGCCAGAGTTTTCCACACAGGAAACATATTTTTGTGTAGAATAACCCTTCTGCAACATTTGAATAAATGGAGAAAACTGTGCAAAATTTTCACTGGTCTATTATTCTGCCTAAGGGGTTTTCCAGCTGTTTGAAAACCATATTTTTTTAATCTGGGAAGGAATAATTCCATATATTCTTTCCAACCCTAGTTTACACATCTTAGAGCAACTTTCAACAGTGTGTGTGTGTGTGTGTGTAATAACATAGAACATGCTAGCCATTATACAAGAATGATCCTACACATTAAAATATTAAAAGAGCTATATTTCATATGACATCATGAATTTGTACACAAAGGGATTTGACTTTTGTATGTTTTTAAGAATTACTGTCCATTGTGCTGTTCTTTTTATTTTTATACCTTATATTGTCTTTTACATAGATTATACACTACGTTAGAATTCTTAAAAATCTTAAAAGAATTCTTCATATAAATGAATAAACATGTGTCTGATCATAAGTAAACAAACAATATGGAACATCCCAAGTGTTGAATTTTGATGAATGGTGAATGGAATTTTGTTTATTCAACTGAAGAAGCCCAATTTGGTGAAACAGAAAGTATAACACTCAGGATCTTTTGTATTGTTGGTTTGGTTATTCCTTTGAAAATATTTTTGGCTGATTATATTTAGTCAGACGTAAACCCTATTAAATTTAGTGTGACATATTCTAGTTTTACACAGAGTATAGAACTGCAGCTTGTAATCACAGAAATAAAATAACAAACAAAGAAACCACCATTACCCCAAAACACCCACACAAAACAATCCATCATATCGAGAAAAGGGTTTTGTTTTTAAAAAGCTGCAGTGAAATACTATGATCAGAGATACATAAGATACTCTTGGACAGTCTGAGATGCCTTTGAGAATAAAAAGACTATTACCTGTTAGCGAAAGGTATATCAGGTTGACAGACGTCCCTAGGTGGCTGTTCCAGTGGATAGTCAAAGTGCATCTAAGCAGCTAGGAGAGAACAATGAAAGGCACTACTGTACTTCTTGAGAGAAGAGCTAAGCAAGGGGTTTAGGGGTATCTATAATTTATATATATAAAACTCAATCCAATCTACTCTACACTATAATGTAAGTCCAATTGCTACTCCCAAATAGAGCCAACTCAATTGCTGAATGCTAAGTCAATATTAATATAAATTGTCATTGTCACAATCATCACCACCTTTATTTGTGTCCCACTGTTTTCCCAGCACTGGAATTCAAATCACCTTATGATTTAAGATGGCAATATATTAGTAGTAGTAGTAGTAGTAATATTACTATTAGTATTATTAGGTGACATGATAGCTTTGTTTAAATATTTGAAGGGATGTCATATGGAGGATGGAGCAAGTTTGTTTTCTGCTGCTCCAGAGACTAGAACACGGATCAATGGCTTCAAACTTCAAGAAAAGAGATTCCATCTAAACATTACAAGGAACTTCCTGATAGTAAGAAGAGTTCAACAGTGGAATACACTGCCTCCAAGTGTGGTGGAGTCTCCTCCTTTGGAAGTTTTAAAAGAGGCTGGATGGTCATCTGTTGGGAATCCTTTTATGGTATATTCCTGCATGGTAGGGAACTGGATTCGATGGCCTTTGTAGTCTCTTCCAGTTCTATGATTCTCTCTCACCTTTCTCTCAACAGTGGGATTCAAGATGGCTGACAACATTAAAACAGAACAAATTAAAACATCCACAAAAGAATACATATAATTGTTGAAAAACAAATAAACCATGTATTATATTAAAACATTGCATGTTAAAAATATCAAAATTAAATTAAAAACTATACTAACCTTAAAAGAAACCCGCACAGCAACAAGAACCCACACCTACTTAATTTATAAAGCCTACCAGCACAAAAATGTTTGAGCCTATCATCAGAGGGAGAGCAAGAATGGGGCTATCCTGGCCTCTCAAGGGAAGGAGTTCCAAAGTCGGAGAGCAGCCACTATGAAGGCCCACTCCAATGTTCCCACCAAACAAAACTGAGCGGATGGAGGGAAAGACAGAATGCACCCTCCGGATGATCCTAAAGTTCTACTGGACTAAAAAGGAGAGATAGTCCTTCAAATAACATGGATCCAAGCTTTATAAGTCAAAATCAGCACAGGCAGCCAGCGGAGCTGTTGCAGCAAAGGAGTTGTGTGCTCCCTGAAGCCAGGCCCAGTTAACAACCTGGCTGCAGCAATTTGGGCCAAGTGTAGTTTCTGAGCACTTTTCAAAGGCAGCCCCACGTGGACCTGTTACAGTAGTTAAAAGCATGTAAGAAGTCAATGATAAAATTGAGTTAAACTATTAACAACATTACAACAATTTAAAACATATACTTAAAAATAATAAAAAACACAATATGAAACAATACAGCACCCTCTTAAAATCTCCTTCTTTAAAAATCTTCACTTCTCAAAGTCTGTCCAAATGAAAAAAAGTCTTCGCCCGCTGATGAAAGGACCACAACAAAACAGCCATTCTGGCTTCCCTAAGGGGGGAGTGTCAGAGCCTAGGGACAACCACTGAGAAAGTCCGACCTCATGTCCCACTGAGTCCCATTGATTTGGTTGGGATTAGTCAAGTTGAGAGTAACAATTGGATTTAGACCTATGTCTTTATAACTCGCCATCTTTGGATCTAATCAACCCTCTTGTACATTCCCTGCTGATTTATTCATATTTAATTTAAGATAAATACGTTACATTAATTTTATTTTGTGGCTACTCCTCCTTCTGGTTTATCACTCAAGCAATAGATTCCCTAGCCACTCTATTTGAACCCCATCAACTATGACAAGCGGGAAAATGCTTAACTGAAGGACAGTCACTAGAAAGAGCTGTTTGAGCAAGAATTTTATCCTGGATTGAAATGTGTGACTGAAGCTTGACCCAGCTATACATTTACATTTATACATGCAAATGTCATGTGTTTTATTCACTTTTTTGTCTACCTTTCTGATGACATATCTCCCCTCCCTCTTTTGGCAATGTATGGGTAGCAACCTGATAACTTGAATATTTCACGTATTATATCTTCGGGCTGCAAGATGTAATCCATATATTTCTGAAGGGTGGGAGATCAAACTGGATGGCCCTTGTGGTCTCTTCCAACTCTATGAATCTATAAAGTTGAAGAAAAAGCATGGGGTCAATGTGTTCAATTAATAAACTCACAAATAAGGGAGAAACTGAATGGAGAGGGCTAGATGGCACCAAGATTATTTGAGATTCCTGACCACTTGGGAAAGGGTTAGCCAATACTGAAAAATACTCTTACAGTCCTGAATATGCAAAAAGGAAAAAAGAGCCCTTTCTGATTAATCAAATCAGATACCACTAAAGTTCCCCCACCTTAGGAGTCTGCTTGCAGTGTAAACAAGTGTCCAGTGGGAGTTTAAAAGAAGATCAGGTGTCTCATTTTACATAAAAGCACAAGGCCGGGGAGCTGAGGAGCCAAGGAATTTAGAAGCAGAAGCCGTCCTGGGTGTTATTTGTGAAGCAACACAATCTGGTTGGAATCTGAAGGGGCGTGGTGAACCAAGAGAGAAAGAGAGAGAGAGAGAAAGAAAAGTCTATCTCCAGACCAGACCATTAAAAAAAAAATGCTCCAAGGCAAATTGTTTGTGAGAACGTCCCTTTTGATTTCATTATCCAAATAATTCCAGCTTGAATTGGAACTCAGCTATTAATCTGATAATGACATGGCTGAGACTAAGGCATTCTCTGCCGATTGATCTCAAATGACTTCCAAAGCTTTATTCTACCTTATTGTCTGCATTCCATTTGATCCAGGAGTTTTGTCAGCATTTCATACACTCATGCAGTACCCAAACCGCCTGAAATGTAAGTATTAAGATGATTACTATGTACCTGGAGATATCCTTTAATTTTAATTTTCCTTTATTTTATTTTCAGCTTCAAAGCTTTCCCAGGAATGAACACCTGTCTTTCATGGCATTACAAGAAATTGTCAGGTACCTCAGATGCTTTGTAGTCTGAAGTCCACTGAAAGGGACACTTGGGAGCACGAGTCACGTTTTCACTCATGATCAAAGCAAAGGGGTGCCTGTAAATTTGGGTCTGCTTTTGTCAGTCCTTTGATATTGAGTTTATCCTACCCAAAACATTGTTCCTTTGATTCAAAGCCAGCCTGATGACATGGCATATCCTCTATGTCCCAATATCAAAATTCCCAACTAGTACCATATTGAACATATATTTAAAATACTAAACCAGGGTTTTATCTAGAGAAACATCTCACCTCCATTATAGTTTCACTTTGGTCTCTGGTATTTCATGCAATGTACATCCCAGTCCATTTGTCTAGTGGTGTTTCCTGCCTTCCAAAACCCTGATTTTGGGCACCATTTTTATTCAGACTTCTTTCATTTATTGTGCCTCCCCTGCCAATAAGATCTGTGCATGTTCCAGTCATTCAGCAGCTTGCACATTCCTTGCTCCTGTTAGGGACTTGACTTTAGAGAATGGGTTCTTGCCTATGAGGTGATCTTTGGGCATCATTGCTGTTTATCTGGGCAGAGAGGATGGCCATTTCCTATTTCTTCTTTCCTTGTTACTTTGGAAAGATATGTGTTTATTCAGGTAGGATTTGTCATGGTCTTTGTCTAATGCTGAGAGAGTGTGACTTGCCAAACGTCAATTATTAGGTTTCCATTGCTGAGTGGCAATTTGAATCCTGATTTCCTGGAGTCTTAACCCAACACTCAGACCAATGTACTGCACCCTCTCTCACAGATTGCCCTAATTTATGTATTTAAAGTATTAAGTGTACACATGTCCACTCAAAAGAAAAGTAAAAAGTAAAGTAACTGTCATTGCGTTAAATGGGGTGAACTCTCAGGTAAGTGAGAACAAGATTTCTGCTTAAGTATTTTGTATCTTACCCCTTTTGTGTGACAGAAAAGTAACAGAGTTTTAAATATAACATTAAAATACTGAAAAGTTAAATAAAAATTTAGAGGCAGCGCACAGCAGTGGCTTAAACATCAAACCATCACTCTGGAGATGAGAGTTCAAATCCCTGCTTAGCCATGAAAACCAAACTGGTGACCTTGGGCAAGTCATACTCTCTCAGCCTCAGATGCAGACAAAGGCAAACTCCTTCTGAACAAATCTTGATAAGAAAATGTCATGGTAGGTTTGCCCTAGGGTTGCCATAAGTTGGAAACAGTCTGAAAACACACAAGAATAGCAACAGCAAGAGCAAAGTCAGGACAGCATAACAAAACCAACTGAAAAGTAGGGATTTCAACTGCTCTTTATGCCAAATGCACAACAACACAACACAGTTTTGACAAGATGGCGAAATGTCCCCAATGGAGACAAACTTTTTAGTTCTACAGTTCTACAGCTTGGCCACTGCAATGTGGTGGCACACTCCTGCCTAGCTACTGCACTTCTGTTCTAATGTGCTAAAGGAAATCCATACTGGAGTCAGTTCTTCTTTAGCACTGCAGCCTCAATATTTTCTGCTGACAGAACTGCTTCACTTAGGACACATTGCACAGAATGCTGTGCATTTTCCATCCTGTACATTGCACTATCTGGAAACACAAATATTGTAATTAGGTGGAAAGTAGACAGTCTGCAATGGCCACATGTTTCATTCTGCACCATTGTGCCATCTGGCAAGGTACAGCTGTAGTTGCAAGAACTATGGCCATTTCCACACTATACTCTTATAGCGTGATTATTCCACTTTCAACATCCTATGGAATCCTGGGGTTTGCAGTTTAGGTAGGGGTCGGTTGGCCCCTCCCGTAACTGCAAACCCCAGGATTCCACAGGATGTTGAAAGTGGAATAATCGTGCTATAAAAGTATAGTGCGGAAATGGCCTATGCTGACAGGGCATGGTGTCAATTTATGGCCAAGATCCTACATCCAGAGGTGGGTTGTAAAATTCCACTTAGGCAGCACTATCTCCATCTCTTCTCTCACCCCTGTTAAAAACTACCTTTTACATGCCACCCTACCAATCATGGCCGTTTATTGGCCAGTGGAGAGCAGGGAGTGGGGAGTGATAGCGAAACATCCAGCCACGTGCCTGTAGCTGAACACAGAGTGAATACATGATCTTTCTTGTCACCTGTAGAATCCCTGAGTCACTAGATGCTTTTCTGTTGCCCCCCTGCTCTACACTAGCAAGCAAATGGCCATTTTTTTTATAAAAAAAATATTTTTTTAATTAAAGTATGGTCCCTGGATCCTACTTCTGTGGCTCCTAAAACCCTCCATTAATCTGAATTTCCCCCTAACACTCTTCAAACATTTTATTAAAAAAAATAAAATGGCCATGTTGAGAAGGGTACAGCATGTAAAAGGTGGGTTTTGCAGGAAGTTTTAGACACAGCGTGACAGAGGAAGAGAATTCCAGCCTTCACAGCACCTAAAAACAAGGATGTATTCACAGAGATGAGTATTCACACAGTACTCTTAAATGACAACCTTCCTTTCCCTATTCTCACTGCTTTAGAATTGTGCAGAAGTGGTGACCTCCTCAACCCAAGTCACTTTTTGGTCACCATTTTCAGAAGGACTGTAGATGGAAACTAAGGTTATTTGGACTTGCTGCAGGAGAGTAGCCATTGAGGAGTCTAGTGGGGAGTTGGCCCCTGGCACTTACACAACTGAGGGACGGTGGGGTATAGTGATTTGAGTGTTGGACTATGATCCTGCAGACCAGCGTTTGATTCCCCATTCAGCCATGGAAACCCACTGGATGATCTCGGGCATATCAGACACACTCAGCCCCCAGAAAACCCTGTGACAGAATCACATTAGGGTAGCCGTAAGTCAGAAACAACTTGAAGGCACACACAACAGCAACAATCTACACAGTTGCCTATCCTTGATGTAAAGAAGTTAAATTGAAGCATTCAGACTTCCCAGCAACACCACAAAATGCTAATTTTGAAGCAGTCAAATATTCCTGGCAATATTCCAGCTGGAAAATTCTAAGCACAGATTTCTCTAATCACCAAAGAACAAGAGGAGAGCCTTTCTCTTACAATGAAGAAAGCAATGATTCCCTTTTTGCCCTGACCCTCTCAGTCATTAGATGATGAATGCAATGGCCTTGTTGAAAAGCTCTACTGGTTAAATGACTAGGGCAACACACTTGTTCTTCAATAGCACGATTTTGGCATCCCATGTACTGCAGTTAAGAGCTGTGACTCTGCAAGTTTAAAGGAAAAGAGGATTATTGCTGCAGTGTAGAAAGGCAGCAGGGTTAAGAGTATGATTTAACTGTATAAAATCAAGCTTAGTCAGTTTAAAATCCAGGACCAAAGGATAAAGGATGTGTTGCATAATGAGGGGTGGGGGTTTAATGCAAGTCATGCTGCAGAAATCCTAGCTGCATTTGATTTTGGACCACTTCAGAAATTTCTGGTTTGTGATCACAGTTCTACAAAGAGTGGTCAAAACAGGATTTGGGGATAAGACAAATCCTACAGAACATAACCAAGCAATTTCAGAAATATTAGGCTATAGCTGTAGGCACACTTACTTAATACATTGGTCCTGTTGATTTTATTGTTATAAGCTGCTTTTATTGCAAAGGTGGCCAGGAAAATAATACTGGGAAGAGAAATATAGCCAGCTCCACATTTGTGGGTTTCACTTTTGCGAATTTGATTATTCATGGATTATTTGCTGTCCCCTCTGCTGCCTCCCTGTGCCATTTTTCATAGGGCCTGTAAGCCTTCTGAGACTGAGAAACTGCAAACAAGGCTTGTAAGTCCCTCTTAAAAATGGTGTGGTGTAGCAGTGGAGGTGGCAGTAAGCCCTACCTGCCCCCTACTTCTGCCTTGTGAAGGAACCCTGATGCCTCAAAGGAATCCATGATGAGTTGAATATGGTGATCAGACTTTTTTGTGTGTGTTTTAAAAATGGTTTGGCAGGACCTAGAATTATTCATGGTTTTTTCACTTTCACAGGGGTCCTGTGCCCCTAACCCTAGTGAATGTGGAGGGATGACTGCATTGGTAAAAGAAACCAATCATGGTTTGAGTGGTAATAGGGCTCTGGGAACAATTCCAAAACAACTGCTGGAACATCTGAATGAAATCTCCATACATAGGATCACAACAGCAAAATGAGAAGAAAAGGAAACTCAGAACATGCCACATTGTCTGACACGATATCTGATTCCTTCGATTTTTGGATAGAATGTGAATCAATGATGGTCCCAAGCCAGTCAGTAACACCTGGTAGACTGTGACAAAAATTTAGATGATGATGATGATGATGATGATGATGATGATGATGATTGCAATCACATTGAGACAGCGTTTTCAAAGTACTTGTCATCACATTCTTATTTCAAGTTTATCCTCCTGCAGTTAGTGAAATGTCTGGGATCTAAAAGGCACACAGACTGCTGTATTCAAAGTCACCGAGACAGATGTGAACCATATTGGCTGGGTAAAGTAGCAATTTACTCAACAAAAAGGACATCTGGCCTGGGGGATGCTGAGAGTTTATATATTTCTTGGGATGTCTGAAAGTTATCTCTTGCAAATAAAGATGGCAGTGTAGGGCAAGGCAGCAACGAACACTGATCAATGAACCAAGGATAAGCTTTCACTTTCATTATTTAGCTTACAGCCCCCTCCCTTTTGCTTGGTGCATGTTCAGCAACAGACGCATCTCCTCTTCATGCATTTCAGCATCACAGCCGAGGCTTGAGAATACCCAGGGGAACTGCAAGAGTCTATCACCAGCCTGCTGCTGACATACATAAATCATGACTCTAGTGCACATTCTCTACTTCATGTTACACTCTGTCTCCAGTTTAAAAAAATAAATAAATAAAATCTGTTACCCTCATATAATTCAAGGACAAGCCACCACTGACACTTTAAAAATACAATGTCATTTTTTTTTTCTGGCGCTTATAGTAGTCAGCACATAATGCATTTTGAAAATGCACATTTCATGCAGCTGGAAGCTTCTGTTAGACATGCATATCTCCAAGGCCAGCCCTACTGTTAGCCAGATTGAGGCAACCGCATCAGGCAGAAAATTTGGAGTGTCATGAAAACAGCACTAGTTATTTAATTTGCTAGTGTTCCATTTTGCATGAGAGAGAGGAAGATAGGATCTTAAGGGACTATTTCTTCTCTCCTGTGCCAAAATAACTTGGCTGGCTTTGGGCACAATGCATCTTGTTTTGGCAGGTTTGGCGTAGATGCCATTTGCTACTCCACCATAGCCAGAAAGATGATTTGGGCCTGATTTGGATAAATATTTGTAAATAAATTTACCCATGAACAACAAGAAGAGAGAGTCCACTAAATGTTAGTAAGAACTTCCTAACAGTAAGAGCACTCTGACACTGGAATACACTGCCGTGGAGTGTGAGGGAGTCTCCCTCTTTTCAGGTTTTTAAACAGAGGTTGGACCGCCATCTGTCGGAAATGCTTCTGTTGTGTATTCCTACATGGCAGAATGAGGTTGGACTGGATGGCCCTTGTGGTCTCTTCCAATTCTGATTTTGTGAGGAACACACAGGTACATTGTACACTTCTTTCTTTTATTAAAAATATTTTTATTAAACACAAAATTTAAATACAGAAAACAACACAGGGGAATAAAAAGAAACAAAAATAGTAGGAAAAAAGGCACACATCTCCTACCTAAAACAAGTAAATCAAAAAGTTACCTAAAATAATCATAATAATAACAACTATAACAGAAAAACAACCCAAGGTAAAGTGGGACCAGAAGGATAAACACATGACTTCCATCCCTCAGCTTACAGGTATAAGATAAAACACTAAGTCTACTTCTTCAGCATTATGTAACTGAGATATAGTTCTACTTACTGGCAAAAAAAAAAAAAAGCTAAATTTCAAAACCCAAAAATTAAGTTTTCCGCCAATGCTCTCTCAAGTATGCAATACTCATAAACCAATCCTTCTTAAAATTACTGAATTATTAATCAAAATAGTTAATTTCTGCCAGATCAAACAATTTCATCATCCAGTGATCTTGAACATTGTACTTTTTCTGACAATGTTTTTTACAGAGATGTGTACAAAAAATGGACAAAGTATGAATGGGAATAAAATATAATATGCATATCGGTGTAGTGTAGTAGTTTGAGCATCGGACTACGACCCAAGAAAAAAGGGTTTGGTTCTTTGCTTAGCTCTGGAAACCCCCTGGATGACCTTGGGTTCATCCCACACCCTCAGCCCCAGAAACCCCCATGATAGGTTCACCTTAGGGCTGTCATAAGTTGGAAAAAATTTGAAAGCACCACACCACACTGGCTCTCCTGTATACCTAATATTAAAATACAAAAATATATATACCTACCATACTTGAAGCATAGAGAATTAGGTGTAGGGCACATTACTTCTCCCATTCATTATCATTTAGTCATCCTTGAATATGAAAACTCTAATAACCAAAACATGTACTTAGAAGCCCCTTCCATGTGTTAAGTGTAACCCATTTCAAGTAAGTGTGCATAAGACAGATGGTGTGCTGCCTTTGTTAGTCACGGAACGGCTTGACTACAACAACTGTCTTAACATTTGTGTCTGTTTGTTGTGTGTGTTTTATGACTTAGTATATTTGTGCTTGATAATTCCAATGGCCCTTTCTACATGATAACCGCATCTCAGCAAAGGGACGCAAGAAGAGCAGGACAAGGATGACACTTCTGCATGACGTCATCTTGGTCCCACCCTTCTCCCATCGCCAGCCAGTGCAACTGTGGATTAAATAACTGACAGAGATTCTCCATCAATTACCCCTGATTGTGTGATTGTCCCATCCTTCTCAGCCATGCCAAAGGGTAGGAAATGCAAATGCCCCAGTACAGCATGGAAAAGAGCCCGGCTGCACTGCAGAAGGAAGAGGTGTGTCCTTTGCACTTCCTTCCACAGGAACTGATCAGGTGCAGAGGGGAGCGTTCTTGTCACACTCCCTTGCCACCAAAGGCACTGCCAGGATCACGACCAAAGGATGACAGCAGCAAGTAACATGTGGAAATGGCATAAGATTCAGCTACATAGGATGGTTCAATTTGCCTGATCAATTCAGAAGAGGGCTGAGCCCTCTGGTTTTAATGGAACTTGAGCCAGGACATTATAAAGAACACTTTTTTCCACTCAACCTTTAGGCATCCCTTCCCACAGTGATATGGAAAACTACCTGTTCTGATGGAGGTAGTAATCTTAGCATACTATATTCTAAAGTTGCTAGTTTGCATGTCTGTTTAAGAGTTTAGGCACAGCATGTATTTATGTCATTTCTTATTTGATGGTGTTAGCCACACACACTCTTTCTGCATCAATTAGTTTGAATTTGTTTGTCTCTCTGTTTTGTAGTCTGTAGTTCTTCATCTCTCCTCCACTTTTGAAAACCACTGTAAAGAGCCACTCTCCATGAAATGTTATGAAACCTTTAGTATTTGTAAGTAAGCTTACTTTGTATGATTTTATGATGAAGAGTAAGTTTGCTTTACTTCTCTCTAAGACTCTCAGAGGTGTGTAGATGCTGTGGGACTGGTTGTTGCTCACCTTCTGTTTGTAAATTTTAATTACTCTGCTTGTGAGATACATTAGTATCACTTACATATTCCCAACATATCCCATGAGGGTAACCTCTCATTTCTGAGAGAAGGAACACCTGAACTGTATTCAGCCATTCTCATTGAGATTAAGTATGCAAAGAGGTCCTCTCCACTTCAGACTTGTAATTTACTTTTTTTACTTTAAAAAGTGACAAAAGAAGGGCTAACACACACCTCCTTTTCCATTTTTATTTACCCAGTGAGAAACTCCCAGCACCTCACTTTTGATGTAAGGAAGTCAGGGGCTTAAGCAGGTTTTTAAATGTCAACAGAGGATATTGGATGTAATGACAACAATAAAGCAAACAAAAAAACCACTCCCTTTTAAAAGATAAACTTGCTAAAAACAAACCAATGGAGTTTGGAAAAATATTTTTTAGGACTACAGCTTTCAGAACCCACCAGTCAGCATGGCCATTGACCAGGCTGGTTTGGGAAGTTCTGGAAACTGTAGTCTAAGAAAAGAAAACTTTGCAGACTCTGTAAATAATCTACATCTCATTTAATAGATCAGAAACAGAGATTCAAAAAGGAAGGCTGTAGATTATATAGAGAGAAAAGGACTTATGAAGGAGGATAGTGCAGAAAAGTGAAACAAATCCTTTGTGCTAGGCCTTTGCTGTGAGCAATGCTGAGTAAATTACGCCTCAGCCATGATATCATGAGGACTGAGTCAAATTGGAGATGGCAAGAATTTCTAGGGCTACCTGGCACACACCCAGGAGTTCTTAGACTCAGATATAAGACTATTGCCTTCTAACAAAAATACACAATTCAGTAAAAATCAGCCACCAGAATAGAGGTTTGGAAGGCAGCCAGTACAAAACCAATTTTCAGAAAGGGGTAAGGAAAGAGTCATAAAGTTACAGATATGTCAGCTGAATGCATATCCAGGTAAATAAATGGAAAGCATTATTTAAAATGCACAGTTATTTAACAAATAGCAGCACAGGCCTTGCAAAAGAAGCAGCTGTGTGGCTTCTGCAAAGACCAAGCTGCCTCAACAACTTTTTACAATACTTTAGGAATGTCAACAAATTTGTAGGAAGGTGATAGAGCAAGCGTTATATACCTCAACTTCCTCTGCAAGAGGAAACTGAGGAGGAAGTCACACAAGCAAAAAAAAAAAATAAGAGAATGGGGCCTCGTGTGTATTAATAAATGGTTTTAAAACAGAGAGTAAGTTCTCATACTGAAAGGAAAGAAGCAGCAAGGTCCACCACAGAAAAGTACACTGAGACTCATTGTATTTAACTTATCAATTTCCAGATATACCTCAGTTTAGAAAAAAAAAGGAGATGTGAATCTGGACATTACTTATTAATCAGAAAATATGACACCAGAGGCAGAAGCAACATGGAAAGAATAGAGATAGGTTCCTACACCAAACAAGAAGAAGAAGAGGAAGTAGTAGTAGTAGTAGTATTTCAACACATTTTGGCCAACCTTTAAAAAAACTCACAGTAATATGCACATAAAATGAAACAATCAGGTCAGATAAGCTTTGCATAAGTGAACAAAAAAGATATTGAACCTTGGAGTCTCTTCCTTTTGAGGTTTTTAAACAGAGGCTGGATGGCCATCTGTTAGGAATGCTTTGATGGTGTATTGCTGCAGGACAGGGGGTTGGACTCAATGGCCCTTGTGGTATTTTCCAACTCTACGGCCACTTCCGCACTAGCCTGTTATAGCGCGATGATTCCACTTTCAACATCCTCTGGAATCCCGGCTGGCCCCTCCCGAAACTGCAAACCCCAGGATTCCAGAGGATGTTGAAAGTGGAATCATCGCGCTATAACAGGCTAGTGCAAAAATGGCCTATTATTCTATGATTTTATGAAAGACGACTTTAAGGCTTCTCTCAAAATGTATACAAGGATGACCTTTTCCTTCATAGTGTCCACTTTTCTGATTATTTCTATTCCATTTTGGTGACCAAAATTATGGATCTGGGGCTTTGTTTGTTTGTTTAACATGAGGGAGCTGGCAAAATAGGTTTATTTATTCTCTCTATTGTTGTTCATACATGATCAGTAAGTGATTCTAGAGGCAGCCGCGGTTTACATTGCCTGCTGTAGGCAGGCACACATGTGGTTACAGTAGGATCTGTTAGAGCAGTATCTCATTCTTTCCCAGGTCAAGCCCTTACTGCATTGTTATTACAGACAGAGTGTTGCAACCCAACACCAAAGGTCTCTATTTCTCCAGCCCTCCTTTACCCTCCTTACCATGTCAATGCTACTATTAAGAGAAAAAACAAAATTCCTTCTAGACAAAAGATTAGTAAGAAATGGGGTGGGGCTGGGCAGGCATGAAAAGACTTTGATAAAAAGCTTCCCTGTCAGAGACTCTGTTAAAAGGTACGTCTGTATTTCCAGAGTGAGCAGGGAAGCCACAAGAGTTGCAAATGATATCAAATTATTCATAACAATTCAAACAATCTGCAAAGAGCATCACAAGGATCTCTACAAACTGGATAAATGAGCAAAATAGAACAACGAGACACAGCATAAACTGAGCTTGGCTACATTAATTTTTCTGACTACAGGCCCTAGAATTACCTAGACAGCATAGCCACTGGCCATGCTGACTGAAATTGTTTGGGGCACAGTAGTCCAAAAAAAATCTTTTCAATCTCTGCATGTAAATTAAGCACAGAGGGATGTACACTAAAGCAAAAGAAACCCTAATTTTACATTGGCGGGTTTGTTTGTTTTTACCTGTTGGGGTCTAAACCAAATGTTTATAACACAGATTGTGTGGATAGCTCAATATCCATTTTTCTTGTTCACAGAGATTTCAAATGCTATCTTAATTTACAAGTTTATTAAAACAGTTCAATAACTGTTATTCTTGAGAAATCAGTATTTCACCTAAATGCATTTTCAATTTGCATTTTTATTTTTAGAAATCCACTCCACTCCAACACATTTGTTAAACATTCACTCAGATAATCTTTGAGAGGTATTCCTCTGATTTTTTGAAAGTCCTTTAAGCTTGGATATTATTCTTTCTTAGTCTATCATATAGACTTTCCTTTGGATTGTATAAGGCAGCAACCTTGAGAGAGGGGAGCTTATTCTAACACCCTAAAAACTTTCCTTAACTGTCTGTGCAATCCTATGCGGGCTTACTCAGAAGTAAATATATTGAGTTCAAAGAGCACAATTCCTGGTGGGCGTAGGGTTTCTTCTTTAGTTGTCTTCCATTTCTTCTTGCCAATCTTGAGTTATTTAACTCATGATATTGTCTGCCTATTTTTATCTGAAAGTTTTTGTTCTGAGGCTACAGATCTAACATCAGGCTTCTTCTTACTCTCTGTTATGGATTTCATTGTTTCTTGTTGAGCATTTCTGAGTTCTTAATCCATTTCCTTGGAATAATGTAAAATCTGGAATTTAAATAACTTTTAAATTTTAAATAACACTGGTCTTTGAAAAGCTGCTAAAGAGAATGCACTTTCTTCTTCCTTTCCTTGCTTGTATTTTTGTCTAGTTTTATTTATGACTTTCTTAAACCATCTGCCAGGATAGATTATTCAGTTTATTGTCATTTTATCTTCTACAAAGTTATCACAGTTACCTGCAAAGTAAGTACTAATATTCTCATGGCTCCTAATCATATCCCAACTGAAATGTGGCAAGAAAAAAATCCTATTTTTTCAAGTAAACTATTAATTGATCAATGTGAGCTCATATCCTGAATATATGTGACATGATTTTAACAAATAGATACTAAATGTAATTTTTCATCATTACTTTCCTAGAACTCATCATTTTATTTTCCATTAGGAATCAGTAAATCCTATCCTATTTTCAAAAATAAAACCATTATAGTTGAAGAAGTATTCCATTTATAAGCTGGTTGAAAACATCTTTCTGGAAGTTCAGATGCTGACTGTCTTATTGCAGATATCCCAAGAATATAAAGGAGAGCAAAACAGGGAGGAAAACAAGTGTTATTGCTTATTGCCCTCTGACTCAGCTTAAAACTTGTATGTTTCATGGCCAAAATTTCAAAGGGTCCACAAAAGGAAATTCCTCAAGGTTGCTCAAAAATAGAAATAAATCAAGAAAACATAATACCTGCAAACTCTGTCTGACCCATTTCAAAATAGATATGTTTTTCCAGAGAGAGATAATGCCCTGGCTTTGATTTCTGACTTCTCTTAATGTCCCTGCTTGACCTCTGCAAGTTGTTTACAGCTGTCCCCATGCCCAGAGGAAACCAGCCCAGCAGCTGTCCAGGTAGAAACTTAGTAGAAAAGGCACTTCTCGTTCCCTTTTTGCCAAGTTGAAAAGATAACAGGCAGTGGGAGCTGCTGTCTTCCATGTCGGTGGGGAGACGAATCCAGGCTTTTAGTCCAAACTTCAAAGGGGCTATCTATGATGGTGACCCTTTGCCCTAAACTAACTTTAGTACCTTAGCTCGTTTAAAGCCTAAACCAACAGTTCCTGAACTATGCGCCCTTGCACCCCTGGGCACTCCAACAAGCCCACAGGGCTGCCACCAACCTATTTTAAATTTTCACTTCCTGGAAGCAAGCAGAGTAGTTGCTTAACTACAGTGGCAGCAGCTTCCACTGCAAAGTCACATGTAGAGGCGGTGGCAGCACCATGACTTCCACATTTCAACTAATGAGAAGCATGTCCAGCCCATACATTCATGGGGAGTGGGAGCAGTGGCTGTTAAAAGTAGTTAAACTGACAATTTGATTTTTTGCTTTTATTTGAAGACCCGGGGGAAGAAGAGAAGGCTTGGAAACAGTGATGATAAAGGTCAGTTTTCTAATCCTCCACCTCCTCTTCTTTCTCCTCCACACTGGTCCATCTATGCAGCAGATGGACTAAGGAGGAGGAGGAAACAACAATAAAAATACAGACTGGGCCAAACATCCAGATATTAGCATTTTCAATGCACTGATGTGGGAGAGTTCTGCATGATGTCCTGGTAAGGAGAAGAGGCATGGGGAAAAGAGATAGTGTTAGCTTGATTCTCAGCAGTTTAACTTTGGATGGCCAATTGACATCAATAAATCATTCATGTCTCTGCATCACTCCTGTGCTCCTCCTCCTCTAGCATGTAGATGTTTTCCTGGAACAGGTAAAAGAAGCAAAATTGTAGAGGATGAGAAGGAGGAGGAGCATATGCAGAATTTATTGAGGCCAATGGGAAATTGATAGTTATAATGATGAGAATCAAGCTAACATAATCTTTCCTCCACTTCCTTCTCTACACTACTAGTCCATCTATGCGGAAATCCCAAATCAGTGCACTATCCCAAATCAGTGCATGGAAAACCATCTTATCTAAATGTTAACCCCAATCTGTGTTGGCTCCAAAATAAACTTAATCCTTGTTAATGTTCCTCCTCCTCCTCACACAGTACACACCATACAGAAGTCTTCCAGGTCAGTGTATTGAAGACATTAATATTAGAAGTTATTGCTACCTTCAGTCTCATCATTTATCAAGTGGACTAGCTTTCCATCAGTTTTTCACACTCTCATTCAAATTTCAGTGGTGTCTTTTCTTCTCAAAGGACCTTCACACATGGAAGTTTGACGTATATGCCCAGAAGAGCTTTTTAAGTGGACTGAAAACAGAAAGTGCAATTGGGACAGACCTGTGTATAAAACACAGATATGTTCATCAGCAAGATGTGATGGACTATAGCTTTTTTTGAGGAAAAGTATAGTGCCAAATGTGGTGCTAGAGAAGAGTTATATAGTTACCACAACAGCCAAAAAAGGCCATCAGTAAGCAGCGATGTAGACTTGAGTCGATTGATTTGGACTCAAGTCAGACTGAAGTCACATGAGTGACTTGACCCGGCAAAAATTACACACTGACTTGACTTGAGACTTGCATATTTTTAGTGACTGACTTGCTGCACTTGGTTCAGTAACATAACACATTCATCCAGAAACCTTACAACTTACTGGTCACATGACAGTCTGTCTCAATCCCAAAATGTGGATCCATTTCTCAGAGGGAACAGCAAATGGGCCTGAGGTGGGGTTGCAGTCTGCTCACCCCGCTACATTTTGAAGGAGTTTTCTAAAACTTTTCCTAAGAGCAGAAGGCAAGACTCGTGCCCAGAGTGCAGGGCACGTATCTCAGAGGGGAACAGAAAATGTGTAAGGCAATGTGCTTGCAAAGGAAGGATCCTTCCTTCTAGGGCTCTTGAAGTTTCGGTAACAGGGAATAAGAAGGATCCTATTCTCCACTTCTGAAAAGGCCCCCAGTTTTGTAAATGGGAAGTAAGAAGGATCCTATTCCTCACTTCCAAAACTGCAGATGGCAAAATCACAAAAGCAGAGATCTGACTCTACTTAAATTGTTTATGCTGGCTTTATTCAACTTTGTCCAGAAATTCTGGAATACAGGCTAGGATATAAAGTTGGCTCTCAGACTTGAGACTTGAAAGTATCTTGCAAGGACTTGAGACTTGTAGTAAGAGATTTTAATAAATCACTGTCAGTAAGTCAGTAGGAAAAGAGGAAGGCTGCATTACAGATGGATTTACTCAATAAAGGAAGGCACAGCCCAGAATTTGCAGGACCCAGCTATGAGCAACAGTGTCATGTCCACAGCAAAGCAGGCAGTAAATTACAAGTGGCACAGCTCCTATGTACAAGGCGAGAGCCAAAGAATGTCCAAACAGAAAGGACGCCTAGAAATCCGAAGGGGCAAATCCAAACCGTAATCCAAACAGGCAGAGTTCCAAGACAACCAGATCCAAGAGCACAGGGTTTCAGGGCCAAAGAGATCAGTTGCTGACCCTGGGAGGAAAGGCTAGTTGGAGCCCTTTTTTATCTATGGCTGCTGTCACCACAGGTGTTCCCTCATTAGGGCTTGCTTGCTACTTAAACGGGCTGAGCGACACAAGCCCTCCCTTTCACGGCATCTCTGCTGCAAGGTAGGTGTGTCAGCTGTGTCTTCCTCTATTTGTTTCCCTGTCTCAGGCTCTTGTTGTTGTTGTGTCCTATTTCCCTCTGGACCAGCTTCTAGGGACACTTCAGCCTCTGGGGAAACCTCTGCCTCGGAGTCAGAATCCTCCTCCTCACTGCCAGGGTCTCCAAGGCAGGGCATGACAAACAGGACCTCTTGAGGGTCTCTCTTTCATAAGGTCAGCATAACATGAAGTCAACGTGACAGCACATAACAACAAACCTATAGTCTTCAGAAGTGGAGATAAATCCTTAAGTCTTTTCAACTCCAACAGTTTTCTTCACTTAAAAGCAACTCATAAATACTTATTAAGTTGTTTGAATCTAACTACTTAGTAAATGGAATGGTTATTTCTTTGGTCTAGGGTAGCCATGAAAAAAGTGCTGATTGAATAAGGGAACCAGGAACTAAGAAAGTTTGCAAACCTGTGTTTTAGACTACAACAAATAGTGACTTCATCACTCCACTAATATAAGACTCTCCAGCTGCCACTGAGGACAGGGAAGCTCACACCAACAAAAGCTGGGCTTGAGGCAGTGCCTTCCATCACAACCAGGATCCTAGAAGACTGGAAACTGAACTATATCTGTTTCCAAGAACCCCAGGAAGTTCCACTTCCCAGATCACTCATGTCTTCTCTGTAGGCATCACTTTGGCCATTTCCACGCTAGACTGTTATAGTGCTATTATTCCACTTTCAACGTCCTATGGAATCCTAGGGTTTGCAGGATAATAGCACTATAACAGTCTAGGGAAGAAATGGCCATAGCTTGGAAACTACATTTCTCCAGAGTTTCTAGTAGCTGAGAAACTGCAGTTTCAATATAACTGGTTCAAGTAGAAATTGAGGCCTATTAAAAAGGACTTTAATCAGATTGCTTCCTTGCCAACTTGATAAGCAGGAAGGGAAAAGTGACAGAGTGAGTTACTGTAAGGTAATTTGAGAATTGAGCTGGTGAGTTTAAATCTTACACAGAACAGTAAAAATATCAGAACTGGGTCTATCAAAAACCTTTGATTTTGCAAGTTTTTGCAGCATAGCTCCGTATGCTAGAGAGAAACTGAGAGAAAAGTCAGAATATTATAGCAACCTCTCACTTGAGAAAGTCTAACATTATAGACTTTTCTTCTTTCAGTCTCTCAGTATCTCTTTCTCTCTCTCTCATACTGAATCAAAGGAACTAATTACATTACTGAGAAAACATACATTTTCTTGACTTTTCTATTTGGGTAACAACAACTTAGCCTGCTTGGAACATATGTTAAGTGCTTGAGTTAGAATTGAAGAAATAATATTATTCTTCCCTTGGATATGGAATGAAGCTCTCCGTGAAGTGCCCTGTGTGCATAGGAATCCCATGTGGTATAGTTAAACATTGGCATGAGACCAGAAACACACTTTGTTTTGATCTCTGACTCCTCTTGAGCCTGTAAAATAACTGCTAAATGCTGTTTCTATGTAGTTAAACTCCAGCACTAGGTCAGCGGATACTCTCAGAAGCTAGAAAAAACACATTGTAATCTTTGGTGATGGGCAGCTACTGTAACAGTAACTATTCCAATCTTCCCATCACTGCAAATACTTGACCGAAAAAAAGAGGATTTATTTTTCTTTCTTGTTCTTCATTTTTCTCTACCGTCTTCACTAGCTTAAATACAAGTACACTGGCTTAAGTGATTTGTGAGTCACAACCCAAATTTTGAAGGAACATGCTTAATATTTATTCAAGGAAACTTTCATAATTTGTGGTTATGGGAATGTAAACTCCAACCTCCAAGCTTCATCTGGGACATATGAGTTTCTTTTTCACCATAACATACAATGAAAGGCAGTGAATTCTCAAATGACATTCCAGAGAACTCAAGGATAATATCAGAAGTGACAAACAAGCTTCTCTAGAAAACAGCTTATCTCCCATGCCATTCCTCCACTGAAAAGTGCAAAGTCACTGAGGAATGAGTTAATTTTGTTAAGATACAAGTTAATGTTGTCTTCATGGTGAGTAACTAGCCAGTAGTCCACTTGTACTGCCCATACCAATGCCCTAGAATCCAAAATGCTGGTTTCCCTTGCACTATTCAGACCCTTTGCTACCACTTACTGGAACACATTGTAATTGAAAGGCCCAGACAATAGATACTCATGCCCTAATGAAGTGCATGGCACATTGCCTCCCCATTTCCCAACTGGATTTCTGCATATAAATAACTATATGGGCATAGGTCTTTCTTTTGCAGATGATCATCTTCTATGGAAGTGTGCCTGAGGGTAACATACCATGTAGAACATCAAAGAAGCTAAGTGTGCAGACTCATTTTTGTCTGTTCTCTCTCTTATGCTCTTTCTACTTCTCCTGTCTCCCTTCCACAACTCCTACTTAAATGTCTTTTCTCTCCCACCTCTTTCTTTCTCCCTCTCCTGACATTTCCTAGTTGTGCTCAACTTCTCCCTCATTCCCTAGTCCACCTCTTCCTCTCCAATCTGCTTCGTTGTTCTTCTCACCCCCTATTCACTCAGCTATATCTGTCCTCCTCATTTCCCCATGCTTCTTTTCTCTCTCGACATCCTCTTTCTCCCTCTACCCTCCCAGTTATATTTGTCAACTTCCTTCTCCTTTACTCTCTCTGTGTCTCTCCAGCTCTGTTTCCCTTGCCAGCTGCCGCCACCACCAGTGGAAGACCTTGAAACCATGGGATACATTGCATAGGATATCTGAAAATTATCTTTATAGTTTCAATTCTATATACAACTGAAGTGGTAAAGATGATTTTCAGACACCCTGCATTCTTAGCATTTCAAAGCTGTGTCATTATCATCACCTCTTCCTCCCCAATTTTTTGGTGATTATTAGTGTTATGATTTACTTATATATACCTGAGAAAGATGGAGTTGTTACAAGTGTGCCAAAAAAAAAAAGAAGAAAAGAAAAGAGCTAGCTTCTCACTCTTTCTCAAGCACTGCTGAGATGCAGAAGGCCAGCACTGTGTGGAACATCTGGGCAGGGTAGGGTTAGACTGGGCCAGGAGGTATATAGATATTGAGGCTAATGAGAGGGGCTCTACTGCCCTCATCAAGCAGTGGCTATACATGTTGTCTTGTGGCACTACAGCATTTTGATGCATGTTACAAGAAGTTACTTCTCCACACTTGTGTTTATAACCTAGACAAAACACAGTCTTTAGCAATATGGATTCAACAGTGAAGTAACCTTATGATGAATCCGTTCATCTCAGAAGCTTTCTAATCAGGACAAGTTATAACACCTGTGGCATTCCTGTTTGGATCTATTTCTTTCTATTTAAAAAATAAAAGATTGACCATGCCTTCTAGAAAGATGAGTCATTTCTGAAGTTCACTATCACCAAATCATTCACACTTTGGGCTTAAAAATCTAAATGAGTAACTGAAGCCTGCAAACCTTCCAAATTCCATACAAAATTGCAACCATTGCTACATTTGTCTATGTGCTGTTGTCATCATTGCATTACCATTGCATTGCCTACAGGACAAAGATAGACCTGTGAGATTCCTTAGTATGTATATTTAACCAACAGATGGCCCTACCATATATTGCATATATAGAACAAGTGTCATCTGAAACCTAGAATGCATTCTCTTTGCATGATGAAGCTCCCACTGAGAATTCAACAGTCCAGCTAAAAGCAGCACATAACATAATACCGCATCAATATTTTATTTTTCTATACAGGTTTAATTGAAATGGTAAAATCAATATAGATATTTTTTTCTTGTAGTAAAATGTAATCAGCACTTATGTACCATTTGCTTGCACTTATTTTGTTCTCCCATCACCCAAATATGGGTTATTGTGTCTCTTAGGTGAAAATGTTGCTGGAGCAGTAATTTCTTGAATACATTTAAAGGAAAGTTATTGTGTGAAGTTAGTCCAGAAATCCTACAGCAAGTGATCAAAATACATCTACCACTGATCATCCTGAATGGTGAAAAGTTTCACTAAAAGCACAGACACTGATATTTGTCCTCCCGCTTCTATAAACTGATTGTAGCTGCTATATTTTAGTTTTTACTGCAGTGTATATTTTCTTGGGGGTGATTTTTGGTGAATTTTATGGGAGCTTTTTAGTTGTAAGTTGCTCAGAGTGTTATAAATACTATACTGGCAGGCCAAGATACAACTATTTTGTGTGTGTATGTGAGAGAGGGAGAGAGAGAGAGAGAGAGAGATCCACATAACATTCATTTAACTAACATGGAGGCCATATTGGCTGGGGATTCTGGGAGCTATAGTCCAAAAAACCCAGTTTTCAGTCTGTTAGCTTATTGTTGTTGAAATGTCCCATGAATTCCTCCAGTCTTCTTTATCTAAAGATGGAACTAGTGAAATGCATAGCATGGAGATGCTGCCAACATTAGAGCCACATTAATGGCATAACTTTTCATGGGCTTCACCTTATTCATGAGATGCATGAAATGTTAATATAGCAGGCAGACTATGACATATATTCTCGGATGGGTTAGTGAGCAGGTGATAATTGTTGTTGTTCTGCACCATCAAGTTGACTTCACCTTATGGCAACCATATGAAAGTAAGAGTAAGAAAGGCTTTGACATGGGGTTGCCATTTCAGTGGCAGACATGTATTAAGCACTACATTTTAATTTCCAGGAGCCTAGCTATGTTAGTATGTTGCAATAACAATAAGAAAGGGTCTTGGAATATATCAAAGACAAATAGTTTTTTTAGAATGTCATATATTTTGCAGACTAGAGCTAGATGCAATTTATTACACATATTATGAATTTATGCACATATATGAATGAATGAGTAAACAAGGGTGTGTGAAAACAAGGGTGTGTGAAAAGAGACTCTAAGGAGTGAGGTCAAATAAAAGTGAAATGTAAAATATACATACCATGATTCACTTTAAGTTAAATTAACAGTTAATTACGTTACTGGAAATCACCCAACTACTATTTTTAAGTGGGAAACAATTATCATACATTAAGTTTGTGGCTAAACTGAGACTGTGATACTTTGAAGATATCATGTGATTATATGACTCATTAGGAAATGTAATAATGTTCAGAAAGGTAGAAAGTAGTAGGAAAAGAGGAAGACCACATTACAGGTAGACTGATTCAATCAAGGAAGCCACAGCCCTGAATCTGGAACACCTAAACAGGGCTTTAATAATGAGAGAACTCTCATTCATATGGTTGCCATAAGGCAAATTTAACCTGACAGCACTGAATAACAACAATTATCACCTGTTCACTCACCTATCCAAGAATGTGTATTAAGTCTGCATCTCATGAATAAGCTGAAGTCTATGAAAGGTTATGTCATTAATTTCACTGAATGTGGCTTTAAGCTAGGCCATCATCACATTCTGTGAGCGTACAACATAAATTACCGGTAAGTTTGTGTTGGAGCCAGTGTGGTAAAATGGTTTGAATGTTGGGCTAGGGCTCTGGAAGATCAGAGTTCAAATGCCCACTCAGCCGTGGAAACCCACTGGGTGATTTTGGGCAAGTAACAAGATCTCAGCCTTAGAGGAAGGCAATGGCAAACCCTTTCGGAGGAAATCTTGCCAAGAAAACCCTACGGTAGGATTGCCTGAATTTGGAGTGACTTGAATGTACAAGAAGAAGAGGAGGAATGACATGTTTCATTTGGTGATCCCAAAAGCTACTTCCAACCAGTTTCAATGGGTGACTCCCAAGAAATATGAGTAAGGGAGAAAAGTTGCTTTTTGATCTCTCATTTCTAACTACTTAGCAAGTTTAAAGTTGGCCTCTTGACCCAAATGTACCTCTATAACTCAGCAGAAGACCCTTGGTAGGCTTTAATCCACAGCCACAGTGTAAGGTTGGGAAAAGTTACTACATATTCTACATATGTAGTAACTTTTCCCAGCTACATAGTCTTGGATCTAGTGACCATGTTAGCTGGGGTATTTTGGAAGTTGCAGTCCTAAAAAGTAACTTTTCCAAACTCTGCCTCAGAATTCCATAACTCTGAGAATCACAGTGTTACATGACTTTTCCCTAACTTTCTTTCCATGCCTTCCCACTCTCACTCAATAAACTGCTGATGTCTTGCCTCCTACAGCTGCTTTGCTCTGGCTTCTGCTCTCCTGTGAGGAAAATGGGGTTAAATTCTCTGCACTCCTCCTTTAGTTTTGTCAACTCCTGACCTATTCATGTTCTCCAGCCCCTGCCACAAACTCCATCTCTTGTATTTCCTGGTGGAACTAACTAGCTGACCAGATTACAACATCACAAGCCATGAGTCAGTAATTCTTCAGGTGCAGCTACTTGATGCAGGACAGAACAGTAGGAAGCTGGTTTCCAAATTCACTGGTAGGAGAGTTTTAGGTCCAAGGGGCCTCATCGGATCAGTCAGTGCCATTTTGGTGCACCAAAGGGTTTGTCTTCTTTCTAGCTACCCACAGACTCCTGGGAGTGGTGGGAACCATCAAATAATGGGATTCAAGATGTTGGCTGGTGAGAGGGACTTAAGAGAAGAGCAGGAAGCTTTCCTCCAGGTCCAGCACAGGAAGAGAGCATATAAGCCAGTTCTCTAATGTGGCAAAGTCAGTCTGGTGTGGAGTGTCATCCCACTTGTTCACTCTCATTGTAGACTTTATTGTGTACATACTTTATTGTTACAACTTCTGGTGAGTATGCATGGAATCCAGATTCCAGAAAATGGCATGTTTAAGTTGGAAAGTCCAACAGTCATTGGAGAAGTCCCCCAGAGGGACTTTGGGGCCGGAGAGAGCAGTAGGCATGCCAGTATGGGATTGAGAAGGGAAACAAGTGAGAAAGGGAAGCTACACAGTGGTGTCTGCCAATGTGGAATCCCATCCCATGGTATACTGGCTCATTGACAAACAAGCAGGTTGGCCAACATCTGGATCCAGTCTTATGATTATGCCCACCTTAATATGCAGCTGTAATCAATAAAAATCATGGCCTTTGTTTTCTTCAGCTTTTGTGTCCTAGTGTATTTTGTTGCAGTAGTGGTCTGAGAAGCAAGGATCCGCCTTGGATCCATAAACAACACCCACCCACCAGGCTACCTGAACAAATGAAAGGAGTACCTCTAATACAGTACCAGTCTGTATCGGAGTAAACCATTATATTTGTAGAAGAATTATTGTCTGCAACTGACTTAACTTTGTGATTTTTTTTAATCTTTAAAAAGGAAAGTGAATTTCAAATGTAGCATTTTAACTTCAAATGTGGGCAAGATAGTGATAAGATCACTGGTATTAATCAGGCTGATATCAGCTGAATGCAAAGGACTAAAATAAAAGATTCCAGGTAGCATTTGGTTTTGCATTTTATTACTTACTATTAATAATCACATTAACATCCTGCCTTTCTTCCTATGAACTCAAGGGACAATACATGACTCTTGTCCTCTCCACTTCATAACGTTCCTGTGAAGTAGATCAGACTTAAAGAGAGTAACTTTCTCAAAGTCACCCAGTGAGTTTCATAGCTTAGTAATGACTAGAACCTGGATCTCCCAAGAACCAATGTAACACTTCGACCATTTACTATCCCACATTTGCCCTTAGTTTTTTCATTGATGCTACATTCTGCCTTCAATTGCCACTTTCAGAACTTTCCAAAACAGCTACATTAAATGAATGTAAGAGTCTCTTTTTACAACCCTAGTCTTGCACACTTGTCATGCCCTAGATAACTCACAATCCACAATCTTTTCTCTGAAGTAGGCAGTAGTGTTTGCCTGTACCAAAGCAAGCATTGCAGCACGTTTCTTCCAAAGTTGCTGAGACTAAGGACATTTCCACACTGGGTAATAAAAACGGTGCAGTGTGTCCTCCACGGAGGACATCTGCACCTTGGAGCGGACTGGGTCCGGACTACTTACTGTAGATCCGCAGCTCAGTCTGCTCTGGGACGACCCCAAGTGGTCCTCCAGCGTGCTTTTGAAAGACCTGATTTTTCCAATCTTTCAAAAGCCTGGAGCGTGCCACTGCGTGCCTGCTCTCCGGTGCAGATTTGCAGGCACGGAGGGCAGGCTTTAGGCTGGTGAGCTTCAGTGGTTGGTTGGGACCCACGACCAACCGGAAGCTGCCATTTTGGACACCGGAGCAGTGCAGATCTACGACCATGCACTGCTCCGGAGCAGCCTGGACCGGACCAGGGAGCCAGATGATCCGGTAAGTAGCAGCAGAGGGTGATTCCCTCACCCTGTGTGGAAAGGGCTTAAAACATATATGGACTTCACAGGTGTTACATTTTCAGATACAAATTGTAGGCAGGCAAAGCTGTGATTGGAGAGGATCATAAATTTAACATCATCTCACATCTTTAGACATTTTGCAGACTCACAGCTCTTTATCTTTCTTTCACCCTTGGGGCAGGAACATATTTCCTGCCCCCTTAAATCTCTAGGCACTTCAAGTTCCCCAAACACCTTTTGGTGCTTTCATTTTTGCCTGCTCTGATCTTCTCCCCCTCCATTGTATACATTGTAGCAATGGGCAATAAAGCAGTTAACCATTTGATTAATTGGAATACACAAGCAAGCTTCAAACAGATATATTGTTGCAATCAACAATTGACACTCAATACCTTGGCCCTTTCCACACCAGGCAATTAGAACAGGGCAGTGCATCCTCTCACGGAAGTCGTCTGCACCTTGGAGCGGACTAGGAGCGGACTACTTACCAGAGATCCGCACCTCAGTCCGCTCCAAAATGACCCCAAGTGGTCCTCCAGCATGTTTTCTAAAGACCGCAAAAAACAGGTCTTTATTTTCCTGGAACACGCCATTGCATTCCTGCTCCCTTGTGCAGATTCACAGGCTCGCACCAATGCAGAGGGTGGGCTTTAGGCGTGGTGAGCTTTAGCAGTTGGTCGGGACCCACAACCAACCAGAAGCCGCCATTTTGGAAGCCGGAAGTCGCCATTTTGGAAGCCAGAGCAGTGCGGATCTACAGACCTCGCACTGCTCTGATTCGCCCTGGACCAAGGAGGAGCCCTGCGGAAGGGCTTCAGCGACAGTCTGCGTTGATTCGGATCCCAGAAGAAGCAGTAGGTAACAGCATAGAGCGATTCCCTCGCCTTGTGCGGAAAGGGCCTTTGTAGGGCTTAAACTAGACTCTAGCATTCCTTACACTGACTACCTTACATATTTCAATTCACATCCAGCAGATCCACTGTGGCAGTGGCTAGACATCCTGACAGCACTTGAGTAGTGTAAATCTCCATTCCCATAGTTACACAGCAGTTGCACTACATCACCCACCTCCTGAATATCAGTATTGTGCAACCACTTGTTTACCTGCTACTATGTCTGTTTAGTGTCCAGTTGTGCAATGGGGGACACACAGGGTCTGTTTCTGCAATCCCACTAAATGAAGTGGCACATTGAAAGTGCTGAAAGATAATTACACACCAGCCAAGAATGTGCAGCTGCACGGCTGGAATCCTGTTGAGTAGGTTAAGTAGATTTACATAGGTAAAACCACTTAATCCAATGGCTTTACACTAGTTGGGGCTAAAAATAGGTTTGGGGTCTATGTGAAATGGTTGCATTTGGAAAACTCCACTTATGCAACCAGGAACTAAATATATCTGTAGCACAGTGGCCAAAAAACGTACAGCCACATATAAAAGGGAATTTACACAGCTGTATTATACCAAAAGGATTCTGGTCATAGGCTGTATGTGATTCTTCTGAGCCAAGAAGGAGGTCTTGGAGTGCTTTTTCAAACAGATGCATCTCTGGATGCAAACTCTACAACAATGATGAGAATTTTTCCTCTCTGACAGGATTGGTGTGTCTCTTGGTTGGTCATGGGGGCCAGAGTTTGATCATTATAAGTCAAAGCCATCTTCATGGCAAATAACAACAACAAAAAACTGCCCACCACTCTTTCATAAGAAGAAGAAGGAAAGGTTACTGAGAGTGGAGGAGCTCTCTGAAGTGGCACTGTGGTGGGGAAGGGCTGCTGCCCAAAGGAAACATTGCCCCTTTGGTCATGCATGTGTGGAAGCTCTTTCTACTCAAGGGTAGAATGGGAGAGGCCAGGGAAGGTGACATGCCAATATAAGGAAAAAAAGGACATTCAATCATTTATTGTTAGAGTTGCTATGATTCCCCTCTCATAGGCAACTATGTATACAACTAGGAATATAAACACTCCTCTTTTTTCTTTTTCTTTTTTAGATTGGCACTTGCGTATATAGAAAGCAGAACCAGAATTTTCCATTTGACGTTTTAAAAGTTTTCACTACATTCCTCTGTGGAACATTCCATTCTTTCCCTTTTATTTTTGATGGTTAGATTGTGTTCTCATGCTTTCTCTCATGATTAATTGCCTTATCATGTGGTCAGTTTATCTCTTAGAAACACATATTCTTTTGTGATAAAATATAGAAAGCTGGATGCTACCATGAATCTGCCATACTGCTGCTTGTTATTTGGTAGATACCAATCTGATCTAACTAATATATTTTGATCCTCTAAATAGAACCCTTAGCCATAGGTACACGAGGGTGTCTCTCCAGCTAGTTATTTTGGTTTATCTGTAACATATTTGCTGTGATTTCAAATACCTTTTTCATTTTTTTAATTTACGACTTACAGGGCTTCCTCCCAGAGCTTGGCACAGTTACTTTTTATAATACAACTCCCAGATCCTATCCCTAGCATACAAAAAATGCCCATGTTCACTGGAGATTCTGGAAGGTGTGGTCCAAGCAGTAACTTTTCCAGACTCTTCTTTCTCCACCACTGCAGAATGCCACATGCAGTATTGAAGACAAATACCAAGCTGATTCATAAGTTACCCTCCTAATGAAGCATCAAGCATCTTTTCATCAAGCATCTTTTGTGTTCCCTGCTTTCTGTTCTTTTTGGATCTTGAAAAACTACTGATTGCTCTTAAACAAATGGGTGTTCTGCAACATTGGATTATGCTGACGTGTAACTTGTACTCAAGGCAAGAGGCCACCATTAGGACGGAATACGGAAAAATGTAATGGTCTCCAATTGACAAGGGGGTCAGACAAGGCTGCATTTTATCACCCTATCTGTTTAACTTGCGTGCCAAATGTTTCATACACAAAGCTGGATTAGACTCTGAGGAAGCTGGTATGAAAACTGGAGGAAGTAACATCAACAACGCAAGATATGCAGATGACACCAAAATCTTAAAGCACTAATCAGACTCACAGTAGAAGCAAAAGCATGTGGAGAAAGACTGAGACTGTAGGCTAAACAGTTTGCCTACAACTGTGAAAATGGTGGTTAGGAAGAGAAGGAGGGATGATGGCATCCAAGTATGATCATGAATGAGCCCATCCAACAAAGCAGGCAAAGGAATGTCATTATGGGGCTACACAGCCAATCAGATGTGTTAGTGTCAGGTGTGAACAAGTGTTGGAAGGAAAAATCCAAACAGAAGGTGGCCTAACATATCTTTCTAGTTTCCAGGGGGGAGGATGGAACAAGGCACCAGGAGGGGGCTGCACTTGTTTTAGGTAAAACTGCTGCTTCTGGAAGCTTCCATGAGGGGAAGAAATGACTTTTTATGCTAAAAGAGGAATGAGAAAGGTAGAGGAGGTATCTAAGAGGGGCTAAGAGCCTGCAGTAAGGGCCACTGAGCCACATGCAGTTTATGGGCCACATTTTTCTTTTTATGTGACAATATTAGTCAGGCTCAAGTGTTATCACATACCGCACCATAACAGAATAAATAGAACTGAAGTTAAGGAGAATAGACTCCCTGTGGGAAATTTAGGGATGCCCAAGTAAAAACTGAAATAGGTTCCTGTACTTTTAATGGTTGTGTTGAAGAGGTGATTTGTTGCTTGTTGCTTAGTTGCATGATAAGCAACACCTGCTGAAACCCCCTCTTCTATGCAGCCATTAAAGGCACATGATCCCTCTCCAGTTTTCAATCTGGAAAACCTAAAACAGCTTCAGGCTTTAAACTGTGCACATACATTTCATTTTCATCCAGTAAAGCTCTGATGGAAGACAGCAGTGGTTGTATCTTTTTATTCAGAACCCAAATACAAGCCAATCTTTGGACAGCATATGAACTTTTTTTAAGTTTTAAAGTAGCAGAACTTATCTTAATTGCTTTCACAGTTAGAAAAGGTGGCTGTCTGGCTACCTTTTAAATTTGTGTGCTGCTCTTTATTGGAAAGGTGGAACAGAGGCCATTTCCGCACTAGAGTGTTATAGTGCTACTATTCCACTTTCAACATCCTATGGAATCCTGGAGTTTGCAGTTTAGGGAGGGGCATTTAGAATTCTCAACCAGAGAGCTCTTTGGCCTCAGTAAATGACAAACCCCAGAATTCCACTGGGTGTTGAAAGTGGAATAATAGCACTAGTGTGGAAATGGCCAGACACATGCACACCCTCCAATTGTTGCAATCTGGCATCAATTAATCCTCTTTCAGCTGCTTTTAAAATGGCCCCGTTTCTCCCTCTTCCTTCCATTTTCCCCTTTCTTCCTCAGCTTACTTCAATTGCTACAAACAGAATTCAAAATACAGAAGTAGATTGTACTCAGTTAATTCAGCAGGGGAAGAGGAAAGGGGGTAGTGAAATTTTGCCCTTTCCTGTAGACTCAGACAAAAGCAAACTACCATAGCCTATCCTAGCTTTTGTGTTATTCCTCCTAAATAGCTTTTCCTATTTTGACCACACTCTGATTTTGCTTGGCCATTCATGTTCTGTTTTTCACTTGTGAAATACTGGAGATTATGCACATGGTTAATAATAAATCATTAGTCTCTTTATGCAGTTTATCTTTTTGGAAAGATCACATTATAGGAAGTTATTTTGCTGTGTTCTTAAACATGAACCAAGCAACTGAGAGCTTCTAGAGAGTAAAAATCTAACTGCACTTGAAAAAGCCTTAGTAAAAATTATGAAAATATAATGAAATGCACTCTAATTGCATGTGCAGATAAATATCCTCTTTGTAGTCTGTGTCTACCCTACTGTCTTGAAGATATATGTATATGGATATAGATATAGATATTTTATTAAGCTTCTGGGGAAAATATGTTTAAGAACAAAATGAATGTTTAACCCCTTATTAGAATCAAAGGTGTAATTCAATATCTAGGATGCTTTCAAGAAGACTATATTGTTAAAAGACTGGATGAAACCATAGTTTGAAGATTTTTTTAATGATGTTCTTAAAAATTGTGACTCATCTGTTGGTTCTTACAGCTGTGCTTTGCATTGGATGTAATAAATCAAGCATAAATAGTCATTACCAGTTAAAATATGCAGATCGTGAATAATACTTTCACACTTTCACCTAATAATAATAAGCCTCTTTAATAAGTTATATTTTATATCCAGTTTTACAGTACTCCTTTCAACTATCGAACAGTATTCATTGACAAATTGTTTCAGACAGAGTTCAGCCTAATTTCCACATGGTATTTCCGGGGGGGGGGGAATGCACCTTCCCTTTTGAGGATTTTTTTTCAGTCTTTCTTGCAAAAAAATGTTTGCCAGTCCATCATACATAATAAATTAATTAATCAATCAATCAGACTGTGTACTCTAGACTGTGATTAAAGTGTACAAATTGCAAAATTAAGGCAATCAATAATCACTTAAAAATCAATAATGCAGGAAATTTCAAATTATTGTATTAATGTGTCAAATTAATATATCAAAAAGTTATCAATCAAAATTATGAAGACAATAAAAACAACAAATTAAAGACTGGCTGACCAAAGAGGAAGATCTGAGACTTGCCTCTAAATGAATATAATGAACAAAATGAGTCAGTAACTTTTGGTCAGTAAATCTGAAATCAGAACACAAGAAGAGCCATCTGGATCAGAACCCTGTCTAGTCTATCCTTCTGTCCAGACAGCAGACAACTAGCTGCTTATGTGATGCCTACAAAAAGGACTTTAGTGCAACTTTGGTGCTCCCGGCACAGAATATCACAAATAGCACAGAAAGGAATACAGTCTTTTCTGCTGGAAGAAGTATTTCCATCACAACTAGAGGCCCATAAGAGCCTTCCCCTCTGTGAATTTGTCCAATCTCCTACAAAAATCATTGAAGATTATGTCTTGTAGTAGCAAATTCCACAATTTAATAATGTAGTGTGCGAAGAGCTCCTTAGTCTCCCACCACTCAGCTTCATTGGATGACCATGCATTTTCAATGTGATGATGGGAGGACAACCCCTCATCTTCTCCATGTACGTATATGCCATGTCTCCACCTATAGAAAGACCAGGAAGAAAGTGCCAGATAATTTCTTTCAATAAACTACTCCATTGCCAAAGTACCACCTCTCTCTTATAGACAGCAGCAGATGGGGTAGGTCCAAGTCTCCTACCATTTGTGAGAGGAAGGGAAGCATCACAGTCCCACATGTCATGCTCAGGCTGCCCACACACATCTCACACTCCCATAGAGAGGCCCGTCTTTCCTGCTGTGCCTTGCTCCATTGAAGAAAGAGGCCCCCACCTCCAGAAAGACAGGGTCATACTAGGAGCAGCTGCCCTCTCTCCCCAACCAATGGAGGAGGAGAAAAGACTGATACTGCTGGCCCCCTTCCCAACGCACATACCATAGTGATGGAGGAATCAGTGGGGGAGGGAGAAACTATGGCAAAGGCAACTTTCTACCATGTTGACCCTCCACATTCACTAGGGTTAGGGGCACAGGAACCCTGCAAAAATAGAAAAGCTACAAATATCAAAAGGTGTGCATGTGTCTGTGGGAAAGGAACTGAGGCGTGGTGGGGAAAGTAGGCAACCAGGGTCCAAACCATGTCAAGCAAAGGAGAAGGAAAGAGGGTGGGTCATCATGGTGGCTTTAAACTTCCTCTTTCTGTCACCTATCTCCTTCCTTGGGTGTCGGTGGGACACTGGGATAGGGTATGTAGTGCTGAGAAATCCTTAGCTGTCCAGGCAGCAGCTGGTGGAGAAAGAAGAGGAGGAGGACCAGAGGGAGGATTTTAAAGAGCTGCATGGCTGAGAGGGAAGGTTCCTCTGGAACCTACAGGTACAGGATTTGGAAAAAATCAGAAATAATCAAATTTGTGAAAGTTAAACGCACAAATGTGGAGGGCTGACTTAATTTTTTGCTTCATGCTTTGGCTCCAAAGGCCCCTCAAAGCCAGGCATCACTAATATAGCTGTCTCTAGAAAGTTCATAATAGCAGTAATTCTCCAGCACAGCAGAGGCTTTCCTGGAATACATCAGAGTGGAGGAGCCACAAATGTGTTGTCCATTATGAGTGCAGCTTAAAGGCAAAGACCTATAAAAAGAGAGAACAGGAAAGTTGCAAAGCCACCATGAGCACTTGACAGCAGACTGAACAGGCACACAATTGCCCAGTTACAGTCTTCCTTACCTTGTTGTGAAGTATTGTATTTCCTTTTAAATTAGAGTAATTTATTTCCAATTTATATCTATAGGTATGAATTAGCACATGCACATCCTTTGTGTATCTTTACCTTCCTTTTTGCTACTGAAAAGTTAAAGAATGTTAGGTATATACAGAAGAATGAGATATTTCAGACTCTTTAGCAGCATTACAAGTTAAGATCACCATTTTGTCATAGTTCTGAGATAGAATGTTTTGGGTTGGGGGATTTGTGATCTTACAGATATTGTTGGACTTCAACTTCCATACCTTTGACTATTGGCCATGGTGAGTGAAGCTGACAGGATATGGGATTCATGAATGAATGAATATACCTCAAAAGGTACACATGCTAAGTTCTAGAACAGGGGTGGCCCTCCAGGTGTTGTTGGGCTGCGTCTCCCATCATTCCTTCCCATTGGCTATGCTATCTAGAATAGATAAGAGTTATAGCCCAGTGACATCTGGAGGGCCACGGCTTGCCTACCCTTGTTGTACAGAGATTGTTTTAGAGAATTATCACTCATTTGCAGAATGTTTTCTTGTTCATTCATCAAATCATAGAATTGGAAGGAATCACAAGGGCCATCTAGTCCAACCCCCTGCCATGCAAGATTACACAACAAAAGCATTCCTGAAAGATGCCCATCCAACCTCTGTTTAAAGATCTACAACCACCACCATCACCAATACCCAAAGGCAATCTATTCCACAATTCTCTGAAACCTGTGCTTATTCATGTGTATTAAAATTCATTCTTATCCATATTCCCAGGTTTTTCAGATATAACCCCATTGCACATGTAAGTGTAGATTCCAAGAGAATTCTCTACCCCAAACACCCTCCTTTATGTTAAATGAATGCAGATAATCTCAGCTCTTGTTGTTTATTCAGTAATGTGCACATGTTTATTCAGTAATATGCACTTCTGCACATTCTTTTACTGACAGAGCTTACCACAGAATTGTGATGAGATGGTTAAAGATGAAAAAATGTAAATTAAAAAAACAAAGTAAACACTGCATTTTAAGGTTTTTTCCCCCATAATGAAACTATAAAAGGCCTTCTTACTGTAATAAAACATTCCACCTTTGAGATGGGGATATGCTGCTATTTCATGCTACAAAAAACTAGATAAAGGGTGATAGAAAATATGTTTCTTCTTGTCTTCACTTTCCTGTTTATGATAATTAAAGATGGCTTAGTGTCAGTGGCATGCAAAGCAAAACATTTGCGAAATGTACAGTGCTGAACTAATCATCATGAATGTGACAAAATTCTTACAAGACAAATATTTCTAGTTTTCTGAAGTTAGTCAAGCTTTGGGAGGGAGCAGATAATTAAGAGTCACATCGTAGTTACTTAAAACTGATTGTGTGGCAATTGTGGGTTCAACAAAGCTGGTTTATGTGTGCTTAAAATACCTACATGCTGAGTGGCCCAAGGATGCAGCCCCAACATGTAACCAGCTGAGGTGAAGTTTGCACAACCACATTAGCGTGGTTTTGCCAGGCCATGAACCTTAAAAGGTCTCAATGTCTGACAATCAGTTACCTTCATCTGTAGACATAAACACAGGCTTGGCGTTCTGTCATAGGTATGTGTATATATAAGTTCCTTACACCTGTGTATATCTCTTGGTGGGCACTGAAGAGTTTGATGCTCTCTTCCACAGTGCCTGCCCACCCCCCACCCCTCCATCTACCCACCTACCCCTGACTTACTGTACTGCTTCTGAAACACACACACACACCATGGCCATTCTGTGTGCCACGGGGAGTGGAAAGGATCGGAGAAGCATCTGGCTATGTGTCATAACTCACCCTCTGGAATATGAAGGGTCAGACACAGAAGAGTCAAATTGCCAGATTTCAGCTCCAGATAATGGCAGCCTCTCTGAGTGCAAGGAGTTGGAGGCTGAAATAGTTAAGGAGCCCATTCCTCAGCAGGATGTGGCTGATGCCAAGGATGTACCTGTTTCCTCTGAAGATCACAGAAGAGATAAGGAGAAGCTTCATATGTCCCAGCGTCTGTTAAATAGAAAAGGCTGACTCATTAAGCACCAGGTGTCAGGCAGCTGACTACAAATCTCACAGCAACTGCCTGGGTTTTTTGCCGATTGCAACTGTTCGGTCTCAATGACTGGAAAAGCTCTTGGTGTTCATGTGCTCTTGACCTTGGGCTGGCTGTAATCAACAGCTCTATGATGTTTTCCACACTACATTGTTATAGTGCTATTATTCCATTTTCAACATCCTATTAGAACTGCCTGCTTTTCTTTGTGTTGAGGTAGGGTTGCCACCACAGTGGTACAAGAAATCCTGCCCAGTAGTAGCCACTGACTTCCATTTGGAGGTGGAGGGAGTCTGTTCTGGATTGCATTGCAGACTTCACAGGAGTTATCCAGGGTGTTGAGCCCTGTTCACCAACTAGTTGAGCACTTTGGATAGCTCCTCTAAAGTCTGAAATAATATACAGAGCAATTGCATAGCACAGACACCCCTGAAATAGAAGCAATTGGCCACCATTGCTCCTGCCACCTGAAAAGAGGACAAGGACTACATTACCTATGCCACTGTTATAACCATCTCCCTCAAATCAAGAGAGTTTGCTGTCTGGAGAATGGCTGAATTACATCTCTCTCTCTCTCTCTCTCTCTGGTCATTTCCACACTAGACTGTAATAGTGCTATTATTCCACTTTCTACATTCTATGGAATCCTGGGGTTTTCAGTTTAGGGAGGGGCCTTTGTGGATTCCATAGGATATTGAAAGTGGAATAATAGCACTATTACAGTCTAGTGCAGAAATGGCTTCTCTCTCTCTCTCTCTCTTTCTCTCTCTCTCTCAGAAGCCCTTCCTCAGAATGAGGCCTCATGGAAGAAGCAGCCAGAGAAACTGCGTGCATAGGGGCAGCTGCACATATGTACAAGCAAATACCTCCAGAAGGACACGCCACTGGGAGAAGCAATTTTGAGCAGAAAAATGGGAAGAGGGGGAGAGTTAACCATATAGACATCCTGCAAAGCCTCCTTTAGTCTACATTCTCTTTAAGTGACTTTCTCATTTAAAAAAGCACAACATTAAGACTTGCACATAACTGTACGTACCTTGCAGGGTCACTGTTGGACTCAGGGTCACTCTCAGGCTGAGCAAGACATAAGAAACTCCTAGTGGCAACTCTAGAAAAAAGAAGGCATTTTTGTAGAGCTTAATTTAAGAACTGCACACCAAATGCACCTGTTTTAGGAATGCTGGATCTGGCTATGGTGACACATGCCTTAATTGCATCTTAAGGAAGCATTTATAGGCTTGATATATATTTTTTTAATGTTTCTTTACGAACTGGGTCAAGACTACCTGAAAGACCTCATCTCCTTTTACACGCCTATTAGAGGTCTAAGATCTTCAGGAGTGGCCCCTCCCTCTGTCTCACCATCATCCCAGGCTTCTTTCAATGGGGGCAAAGGAGAGATTCTTTGGATTGCTGCTCTCATACTCTGGAACTTCCTCCCTGGGGCAGTTAGGATGGCCCACTCCTTGCTTGGTTTCCACTGGCAAGTGAAAGTGCTATCAGACTTTTAGAAATTGACTAGTATGGGCTTTTAACAATGGCCTGTGCTCTTCTGTGTACAGGTATATCGTGTTTTAATGAATTTTAATGCTCTTAACTATCTAAATTGTTTCACTGTCTTTTAGGTAAATTTTATATTTATACTCCTAATAGATTTTTGTATAGTTTTGGGATGTAATCCTGTTGGTTAGTCCCAATGAGCGCAGGCCCATTCAGTGAATAGTTGAATGATAAGTCAACATATAAGTAAATACCACTGATACAACTGGTGTACTTTAGGTAGTATTAGCAACAGAATTCAGGCATCTGTATTGTTTTTAATATAATATAAACTGCCTTGAATGACATTATTGGGGGAAAGATGGGATTTAAATGAATAAAGTAAATAAATAATGAGATTTATCTCCAAACACAGGCTTTCTCTGAGGTGTAACTCAGTAGTTATCATTGCTGATTGTTTTACTGTTGTATACTATTTGTATATCTTTGATTTGGAGTTGTCACAATGTTCACCGTTTCAATAATTATGTTGGAAAGCAATATTCTAAATGTTTACATATGGAAAGCAAGCTTAGAATCAGGAGAAGGAGGCGTGAAAATTGGGGGAAGGAACATCAACAGTTTAAGATGTGCAGATGACACTATATTACTTGCAGAAAATAGCAAGGACTTGAAACAGTTATCGATGAATGTTAAGGAAGAAAGTGCAAAAGCATGGTTACAGCTAAACATTGGGAAAACAAAAATAATAATCATAGATGATTTACATAACTTTAAAGTGGGTAATAAAGACATCAAAATATCTAAAGATTTTGTATACCTAGGCTCAGTTATTAATTAAAATGGAGACTATAGTCAAGAAATCAGAAGAAGACAAATACTTAGAAGGGAAGCTTTAAAGGAACCAGACAAGATCGTCAAGTGAAAAATATATCAGTAGATACCAAAGTCAGAATAATCTAGGCCATAGTATTTCTGACTTCTATGTATGGGTGTGAAAGCTGGGTAGTAAACAAAGCTGACAGGAAGAAAATCAAAGAATTTGGAGATATGATATTGGAGAAGAGTACTCCACTACTGGTATTTTGTTTTTATGGGATTTTTAAATGTTTTTTAACTATATTTTAGTGTTCAGTTGGATATGTTTGTATTTTATTGTACTGGTATTATTATTGGCTGGTATCCTGCTGAGTGATAATGAATCTGCAAGCTAGATTCACATATTAGTAACTGGGCACATCAAACACTCTCAGCCTCCATGATAGGGTCAGCTAAGGGTTGCCATAAGTTGGAAACAACCTGAAGGCACAAAACAACAACAGCTGTTCACTATTCACTATTCATGTTTACAACCATGGCATATTCCCATAACTGCAAATGCCCCCCAAACCAATGTTAACAGCAAGCTCCCACACAAAATGATGGAGGTCTGTTCTGCAGGAAATTGGGCATGTTTTTCAGCTACCTCCCACTAGCGACCTGTGGTGCAATAATCAGAAGCAAGATCTCTGTCAAAATTCCTCCTTGTACTGAGATCCTGACAGGAGGGGGCTGGAAATGTCATCTTGCTATATCTTAATCATTAGCAGAACAGACTTCCATTGCTCAGTGTGACTGCTAGCTGTGAAGATGGGCTTGAGCAATCAGGTCATGAGATAATACATTGTTATGCATTCCTCACTATGGCCATTTCTGCACTAGACTGTTACAGTGCTATTATTCCACTTTCAACATTCTATGGAATCCTGAGGTTGGCAGTTTAGGGAGGGGCCTCACTATAACAGTCTGGGGGTCCCAGGAGGGACACCACAATGTGCTCAAATATTGGGGAATTGGGAATTAGCTGACAGCACAAGCTGACACTGAGAGAGGCAGGGCAATGTAGCGAGATCTTTAACCCTACGTTTACGGGGTCAGGCCATGGCAAGAACTAGGCACGGTTGTTCAATTTAAAAGATTTTATTATAATTTCCTCAATTCAACACACACAGACACACACACTCATGCACTCATCCAAGAACTATAGAAGTAGAAAGTGAGAAAAATTGATAGGGGTTTTAAGCAGATTTCTGGGGTAATACTCCACCTGATCCTGCAGTCCGGGAGATGAGAAATAGAGTTCGAGGCTTGGGTTCGTGGTTTTTCCAGCACGTGAAGGCTGAGGGGAGGCTCACCAAACAGAGCGGCAGGAGTTCGGGATGCAAGGCACGAGCATTCCGACAAGAAGCTCAAACTTGGGGCTTTTATAGGGAAGATTGCACCTGGAGGCTAGTCATCTCCTGAGGAGAACAATAGGGATTTGAGTGAAGACAAAGCCTCCGAAAGGTCGAAATCAGAATTGATGAGATTTGGCCAGCACTGCCAATTGTTAGAACAGTATGCGGATGAGGAGTGCTTAGCAATTGTACAGACGGACATGCTAATCTCGTCAAGCAAGCAGTTTGGGGCTGAGAGCCCTTGCTTTTGCTTAATGGTCGGCTGTGTCTAGAGGGCACTACTGGCTGTGCAACAGATTGTTGTTTACTGGCCTAGACCTAGCTTGCATAATTAAGGCCATACGGCCGTGCCTGCCTACACAGGCTCTCCATGACCCGATCATCTTTATGGAGTGCCACGTGGAAATATTAACCATAACCAATATGAAATTGTAGACCTTGGGCTTGGGCCAGATAACTGCAGTAACAGTCTACTGTGGAAATGGCCTATGTCTGTGAAGTACAATATTGGCCATTCTTGTTATCCATCTTGAGTACCATTTGGTGGAAAGTAGAGATGGGCCAACTGAATCCTCAAATCCTCAAATCCTCAGCAAGGATTCAACAATCGCGAATCCGAATCTCTGCACCAGAATAGGCAAACCAAATCTTTCAAATCCACCAACCAAATAGTTTGTTGGAGACCAGGACACCTGAAAACCTGGAAGACCAGACACACAAGGGGAGATGGCAAGTAGGTGAGTTTTTCCCTTGGAGTAATAATGGCCTTTGCTAACAATTTCAGAAATTACATCTGGGATTGTGTTCTAATATCCTTAAATTGGACATTTAATATTTAAGTTCAGTACTTGACTGAAAGGTAGAGGCTTGAGATTTCAAGGACAGCTGAAAGATTCCTTTGCATAGCTCCCTTGCAAAGCTCTTTCATACACAATTCTGGGGTTTTACAAGGTATCACAACCTTCTTGCCAAAGTGTGTTGGTGCATCATCAAACTACAAACCTCAGGATGCCATAAGGAGCTATGCAAAGAAAATCAAGTTTTGACCTGGATTATTTTGTACTGTAGTATATGACCCTGTTTACACAGGCAGGAAAATGTGTGATTAATCCACATTTTCCTGCCTATAAAGAAGCCTTCATGTCATTTTCAGTCTGGGGAGATCCTAAGGCAAAACTATGACAATTGTCCTGGCCAGATTTTTTCAGAGGGAGATTTGCCTTTGCCTCAGCTTTTGCTAAGGCTAAGAGAGTGTGTCTTGCCCAAGATAATCCTTCTTTCCTTTGCTTTTTAAACCCTTTTTTAAAAAACGATTTGAAAGATTCAAGATTTGTGAGATTCGTGGATTCGCAGAATCTTCCAGGGATTCGGATCTGGAAAATTCTGGATTCGTCTCATCTCTAGGCAGGATACAAATGGGAAACCTCAGTGGCATTTTCTATTAAAATTATTAGCTGAATAAACAAAGCAAGATACGATTTGAAAAGATGTAATTATAAAACTGGTTCAAATGCAGGAGAAAATGTGCTTCTTAAGCACTGGCTCCATGACAAAGCTCATGTTAGCTCCTGAAATAATGCCAATGCTTTTAATATTTGCCTGGGGTAAATGTTATGCTGCTTGGTTAGGGGACATCCAATTTAATATTTATCTCCTTCACCGATTCACACACACATCACTAAGTGTGCTTTGTAAAGAACATCATCATCATCATCATCATCATCATCATCATCATTATTATTATTATTATTATTATTATTATTATTAAAAACAATATAATTAATAACTACCATTAAAATAAATAGTATGACAAAGCCCTGAAGAAAAACAGAATGCCAGATAATATTGCAGTATCATAGAAGGGAGGTAGATTAAATGAGGATTTTTAAAATAGACCTCCTTATGTTGTAATGGAGTTCTCCCATAAAAAAGGGGTTTTTATTTTCACATAGACAGCCACCCCCGCCTAGTATATTAAAAATAACTTTTCTTTAATAGTGAGAAGAATCTTGCTGCTCAGGGAAAGCATGCCTTGAGATAATGAAAAGCCTTTGAAATAATCGAGATAAAATGCTAATTAGGCAAAAATAGCAGAAAGCAAGAGTGTGAACGCTTGTAAAGAAAGTCAGTGTGATTTTTTTTTAAAGTGCAACACTTCACAAAGGGAGCAAAATCCCCTGAACAATTTAAATTTTTAAAAGGAAAGAAATCTAATAAAACAACCTGTTTAACAGTTGTTAAACCAAAGGTTTTATACATGTTAGCATTTCGTACCCCACAAAAATGACAGGTACTTTTTACTATCACTGTATAGACCACTTATGATGGATGTCCAATGCCATATTTGGTCACCATGTGTCCAACTTTACAGACAGCAGTCCTTTATTGAACAGGTGTCCAAAAGAAGGTCCTTTGTTTGAAGGTATGTTCTATTGAACCTAGCTGAAGTCTTTTTGAAGATAAAAGAACCATAAGAAAGGAGAGGAAGGCCCACAAAGCTATGCAGCAGTAGTTAGCACCTGCATACTGCAGGCACATCAGTCTTGTTGCTGTTATTGCTTATTTATATACCACCTTTTTCCCAGTCTGAGATTCAAGGGAGCTTGTGTGTGTGTGTTTTCAAGTCACCTGTGGACTTATGGCAACCCCATGAATTTCATCAAGTTTTCTTAGGCAAGGAATACTCAGAGGTGGTTTTGCCTGTTCCTTCCTCTGAAATACAACCTACAGCACCTGGTATTCATTGGTGGCCTCCCATCCAAGTACTAAGCAGGGCTGGCACTGCTTAGTTTCCAAGATCAGACAAGATCTTGTGCCTTTAGGGTATTTAGACCCTTAAACAGTTAAAAGAAACATAGCTAAAAAATGTACCAAATACAAAAGTTTTAAAAAACCATTAAACCATCCATAAAATCAACACCCAGTGGGATTCCATGGCTAAACTCTGGTTTCCAGGGTCATAGTCCAATGCTCAAACATCTACACCATACTGGCTCTCTAGAGGAGTTACTGGGCAAGAAACCTGCAAAATTTCAGAAGGACAGGGACTAAACAATTACAGTCCATCTCACTATGCTCAGTTGAAACAAAAGTCACAGAAAGTAGAACAGGACATGAGAAGATGATGGATGTGGATCATACAGTGGCAGTGGCAGAGGCAGAAGGAGTTAAATATCCAGCATTTTCCAAACAGGCATCCAATGTTTCACCTTTCCAACACAAAGAGACTTTTTAAATAACACTGACAGAACTACCAGAGAGAGATCATTGAAGACTGGATCAGATACATAATGTGGCATTTCAACATCTACTTACTCTGTTTTGTAAGCACTCAAGATTGTAGATCTGTGGTAAACCCATTCCCTGTGATTTCAGATTAGATCCTGGCCATCACAAGACTACACTCTCTCCTCTTCTTTCCCACTCTAATTATCCCACTGTTTTTTCTTATATGTAGAGCTCAGGGACAAATGCAATTACATTTGGACCCACTACATGTAAGCTGCTAGCAATCTTCAGGAATGTTCAGACTCAGATTCACTGCAATTTCAGAAAGCTTCAGTCTAGCTATATCCTGGATTTGCCTAATCACACTGATTCAGTTTGAAGTTTGTCCAAATCTGAATCACACACCTAGTATCTACGTATGTATGTTTGACCTTCTGTTTCCAGCTAGAGCTGCTGTCACTGAGAGAAGCCGTAATAACAAAGTTGTCTTCTTACCATTCAGTAACTGAAATGTAAAAAACAGGGAGGGAAGCAGGGAGGGGTGAGGGAGGAGGGAGACAGACAGACAGACAGACAGACAGAAATAGGTAATATGACATTGTCTGAGAAATATTGATTCTTCCTTTTCCAAGACTTTCTCTACCTTATAAAACAATAAATGAAGTCCACTTGCTAAAAACAACATCATAAATTCTATGTACTTAAGAGTCCATCAAAAAGCCCACCTTGTGAACAAATGCTTTGAGCTGTCTGTTGTGCTCCATTTGTCTGCCAAAATATGAGGAATGTTTTGCAATGTCTACAAAAGTCTGTGATTAAGCTGATATGCATGTTGACGCACATGAGAAAAATTTTGCCTCTTAAACCAGTTTCTTAAACTTATCTGGATTGGCTGAAGAATGATGCTAACACCATCATCATATCCTGAATAACTGTAGATAGTTCCTAACACGTAATCAGTTTTAATTCTTGTCATTTTGCATAAACAGAAAATGGCTCTTTATCAAAATAAAGAAGAAATATTATAGTTGCAGGTCATAATCCACCAGGAATATCACAACAGCTTATGTTAATACAGATGCACAGCCACTGAAATCTTCACTAGGCGATTATATATACCATTTTTCATAAGTTAACTTCGTCCTCCATGCTGAAGATAAAGAGAAGAGTTCCAGTATGCCATTCCTTAATGGATAAATAAATAATGATAAATAACAGATTACTCAACCATATTTATATAGGAACTGCTGGATTTCAGGCACATGCATTGATTTCTTTTAAAATTCCCTCCTCATTTTTCTCCCCTTCTCATAACATTAGAACACAGGACCAATGTATCTGATGGGCAGTTGTTTCCGTACTGACAAAATGAAATACTTGTATAGGCCATCTATAATAGATGGAATTTATGGCCAGACGAGGTGTTTCCTGTAATATTTGATGCAGAATCAGATGTTTCCAGTGGTTATTGCCATGACTGCTAGACAGAACCACTATGAAAGATGAGATATAGCTAAAAGAAGATTCAGATATCAGCTATATTGTCTCTGCTAAGTGGACATCTACTTCTGCTTAAATTCTAATGACAGTGTGAAGCTATTTGTTCTACTATCAACACTGTGTTCTGAAGCTATTTGTTCTACTATCAACAAACTCTTACTACCAGAATATTCTTCCTACTGTCTAATTTTTAAAAATGCCCCTTCTAATATTTTTTCCAAGTCCTAATAGAACATAAACTTGTTGTTTAACCTATGAACCAGGCCTTCATATATTTGAAGATGGCTTTGAATTGCCTCTCTACAGGCAAAACATGCCCAACTTGTTTTTTCACAGGATGTGGTCTCAAGCCCCATCCCTAACTTTACTGCTCTCTTCTCAATCCAGTTTGTCAGTATAGCACTGATCACCAGCTACTGGACTGAAGATGATTAAGCTGAGCCTGACATACTTTAAAAACATCCATGGAAAAGATAACAATGCTAGGCAAAATGGAAGAAGTAGGAAAAGAGGAATATTATACTACAGGTGGATTGATTCAATCAAGGAAGCCATGGCTGCTCTGAGTTCCACTGGGCAGATATGATTGGGCTCTTGCAAGTCTCTCATTCATAGATTTGCCATAAGTCAAAGTTGACTTGATATCAAACAACAACACCTACTGAGACAAAGGTGGTGAAGACTATCCCTTCACACCATCTTGTAAGTGTCAAAAGATATTTAACTATCCCCTGGAGAAAACACAATGAGCTAAATCTAACATTAGGCCCAAGCAGACAAACGACACTTGTTAATGAGCACTTATAAAAGTCCCCTTAGTTTTGGTAGATCTAGTCTAGCTGAAATTAACATTGGATTCTACCTAATGATTAGAAAAAACATTCAGAATACAATGATAAATCTTCACCTAATTTAGTAAGTCATGTGGAATTGTCTTCTACTGAATCCATCTGTCCTAGGACTGGTGACACTGGCCAGTATTCTATTGGTGACATTTGCAGACAAAAGTCACAGTGTGCATGCAGAGTGACCTTTTTTAGACAATATGGAACAGATGTATCCAGCTGGCAGTAGCAGGAGGACAGTTCTGCATGCAGAACCATTGCAGATGTGCAACAATGCACCAGGGGCCTTTTCACACTGCACAATTACAGCATGATGATTCACTTTCAGTGCTATGGCTGCATCCTATGGAATCCTAAGGACTGCAGTTTGGTGAAGCACTGGATTGCTCTGGTTGAGAATTTTAAATACCTCTCCCTAAACTGCAAATCCATGGATTTCATAGGATGCAGCCATGACAGTTAAAGTGGAATCACAGCACTATCATTGTTTAGTGTGAAAGGGCTCATAGAGTAATGTGACAATGTGTGTTGCTTGCTACCTCTGTGCACTGTGAATTGTGCAGTGAGGTGACAGTTATGACCACTCACCATTTCTCATATGTTGTACTATGGTGGTATTTAGAATAGGATTGCATACTACTAGCATAGCTTAACTCTGTCACACTATGCTGTGATAATGTAGGATCTCAGTCCTCATGTGGTAGCTGCCTTACACTGAGGCCATTTCTGGCCCTAAACTGCAAACCCCAGGATTCCATAGGATGTTGAAAGTGGAATCATAGTGCTATAACAGTCTTGTGTGGAAATGGTCTGACTATTGCTTCATCCATCCCAGTTTTGATTACTCTAATTGGTCACAGATCTCAAGAAACTCAGATGGTAGCCTTTCACAGTCCTGCTACCTGAAATCGTTGAAACAGAGATGCTAATAGCTGTTCCTGGGACTGTGCACTGTTTTCATGTTCAAATTTAAGCATGCTCCTTATAATTGTTTTTTAAAAAAATCTTAGAGAACATGCAAGCCCAGCCTAGCAACATAATGTATTATCACCATAACAAACCTACTTTTTTAATTGCCAGTTCCAATAAATCTTCTAATAAGCAACCAAAAAAAAAAAAACACCACCTCTTCTGCCAAGGCCATTCATGTCCAAGTCTGAGTTTCTTTGTTATCACCCCGCTTCCTTGAATGACTTTGTGACACATTTGGAAGTGAAGCAAGATCCACTTTCTCCTTGCAGTTGCGAAATGTCACATCATAAGACATGAGAGTGTGTACATTTGCTCTCAGTGGAATCTCAGTGCTTTCAGTACATTTGCTCTCAGTGGAATCTATCTTTGCTGAGGTTAAGACATCAGTCTTCTCCCTCTATGAAGCAACCTGAGCTTTGCCAAATGAGGTGACACCCACCTGGACTTTCTCTTAAGTAGACAAAGATAACATCCAGTTTCTCTCTATAAATTTGCAGCTTGTTAGACCATCAAACTGTTTTAGAATTGCAGGCTCAGTCCTGCAGGGACTAAAACCATCATAGTGAGCGATCATAAAGAAATGACAGATCTCAACAGTTTCAGTACTATGCCTCTTTTTATTCCTGGAATCCAAAACGCTCTTTAGCATTCTTTCTTGGGAGTGTGAGGCTTTTTGGTTTCAGACAGAGCTAAATAGCACAATCGCCTGCCTGAGTCAAGGGATATAAAAGACTTCACAGAAATAACATGTTTTTCCATGTCCTACCTTTCTTCTCAGATGTCTTGCCAAACTCCACTGTGGGCTTGTTTACACCATCCAGGGATATCAAGGTCATTGCTGACAATCTGCTATCCTGGATCAAGAGACCAGAGCTTCAGCCTCTTAGTGTGAGTTGTGAAATCCTAGCATGGACAAGTGGTCAAGTGATGCTATTGACCCTTACTGGTTGTGTATTTGGAAAAAGTTAAAGAGGAACTATTTAACATAGTAGAGTTTGGACCCAGCCCTCAAGTTTTTCACACTCAGTCCCATTAAAATCAATGTGACCATTGAGTTAATGACTGTTTTAAATTTCTTAGTTTCAGCTAAAGCAGAGATGGATAACTACCCAATGCCTAGAGGCTACACATATGCTTTAGTGGACATAGGAGGAATGCACTGCCTTATGATTATGCCCCCACTGTTTGTATTTAGTAACTCAAATTGAGTTCAAATTGAAAAAGAAGGAGGGGAGGAAAAGGAATCTTGATCTTTCCAGTAAGCTCAGGTGAAAGCAAAGTACTGCAGTCTCTCTTAATTTGTGCATCCTTCCTCATAAATAACTTCTGCCACCTCAGTCCACACTCTGACATTGCTTGGATTCCTGGTTTTCATCTGTGAAATGGCTATTAGTTATGAAAGCTCAGTGTTCAGAAACAATAGAAATGCAATTGTCAGATATAGGACAAAACAAGGAGGAATGGTGGCATCATCATTCTTAGATTGTATCCCGGAAGGACCTGCCTGACCAAAGTGTTCTTTGTACTACACCTTTCAGAATCTCTAGTCAGCATAGCCAATGGAGAGTTCTGGGAGCTATGGATGAAGAGGTAACTTTTACAAGTTCTGCCCAGGGCATGGACATCTGCATCTGTATAGTATACAGAATTTGGAAAAGTTATGTTTTAATAACAGAACTCCCAGCATCTCCCACCCAGCATAGCCGATTACCAGTGATGTAGACTTGAGTTAATTGGCTTGGACTCAAGTCAGACTTAAGTCACTTCAGTGATTCAACTTGGACTTGGCTCAGCAATAAATGATGCACTCACTGAACTCGACATGACTTGTGACTTGTATATTTTTAGTGAACAACTTGCTGCTCTTGGTTCAGTAACACAAGACATTCATACAGAAACTTTACAACATTGAACAGTGCTTCCACTTCTTTTTGACTACTGATCATGTGACAATCTGTCTCAATCCTATATTGTGGGTATATTTCTCAGAGGGGAACAGCAAGTGTGTTAGGCCACAGGCTTGATGCAGGGTTGAAGTCTGCTCAGCTGTCTGTCCTGTTGCGTATTAGAGGAGTCTTCTAAAACTTTTCCTAAGAGTAGAAAGCAAGACTTGTCCCCAAAGCACAGGGTGTGTTTCTCAGAGGGGAACAGCAAATGTGTTAAGCAAGGGACTTGAGGAGGAAGGATCCTTCCTTCTAAAGCTTTTGGAGCTTCAGTAGTGGGGAGTAAGAAAGATCCTATTCCCCACTTCCAAAAAGAAAGCATCCAAGTTCACAAATAGGAAGTGAAAAAGGAACCTATTCCCTACTTCTGAAGCTACAGGTGGCAAAATTGGAAATGTGAAGGACTGATTCTACTTAAATTGTTAAAAATTACTGTATTCAACTGTGTCTAGAAATTATGAAATATAGGTTGGGGTATAAATTTGGATCCCAGACTGAGACTTGACTTGAAAGTATCTTGCAAGGACATAAAAGTCAATTTGAGACTTGAAGGTAGAGACTTGAGACTTGACTTGAGACATAAAGACTTAAGTATATCACCATGTACCACCATTACCATGCTGGCTGGAGGATTTTGGAAGTTGTAGAAGTTCCCAGCTCTGGTTGTACTGCTCACTGAAATAATGATAGCTCATACCTCGGGTTGACTTGTGACATACATCTCAAAGGGTGACTGGTTTGGAGAATCCATTACACTTTGGTTAACGGCATCTTGTTCTTTATGAATATAGTAGTACTGACAACTGAACCACTGTTCTTTGGAGGCCAGGATAGCTCAGCCTAAAAGAGGTGACTTGGTAGGTGATTCCTTGTGGTGATAAATCAAGCTAAACCCCTTTCATTTTGACTCTCTAACTTCTTCAAACCTGAAGCTGTAACCCTTAGTAAAGTCTCTCTTTACTTTTTATTTTTATTATTCCAAGCTGAAACTTTTCATTGCATATCAGTCGTTTTTCAGTTTAGCAGTAAATGACATAAAAATGTGTCTAGTGTAATCACCAAGATGGTTTAAATGATGACAGAACACTTCTGCCAATGCAAAGGATCAAATAAAATTGTTGGGTGGAAGACCAAGCCAGGATGTTCTTAAAGTAAATACCAACATTGCTTTTTGCTCATCATCTCCTTTGACGGGTCTTTGTGAAACTTTGAATAGTCTTGATTGTGCAGAGAGTGAAGTCATGCTTAATTAGCATAAAAAGAATGTATCCTACATTTGGGGATTTTTCAGAGAGCGAGACTTTTAAGAATTTTTCTTTCCCCACACAAACTGCCATTGTGAAACACACTGCCAGCATTGATGCTGGAGGTCGTTCGTATTTTTTTAAAAAAATTAATTATGGATTATCATTATCCTTGCTGCCGGCATTTTGAGTAAGTACAGCACAAGACGTACCCGACTTCCTTCCAAAAGAACAATTAGGGTAATACAATGGTTAACTGGTTCTAAGAGCCTAATTTCATTGTAATGCAGGAAAAGATTTTCTCCAAAGCCAAGACCACAACAACAAAATAATATTAGGAATGGACAAAAATATTCAAGCAAAAATAGCATGCACAAAAGCCAGCCCCCGTAACAGTACAATGAGGCCTCAATCCAAGTCTTCAGCATGTGTATGCCAGGGAGCAAGTACAGAACAAAATGTTGGGTACATGGCTGTCAGCAATGAGTAGAGAACCACACACACACACACACACACAGCAACAAGATAGCTTGGTGGCCAATTCAGGGTGTTTGTAGATTCCTTTTAAATGAAATAGGATTGGCCTAAGATAGGTTGCTGCCTAAGGTGAAGATCAAGATGGTGCCCTTTCACATTCCATGTATAAAAGCCGACCAGACTGACAACTGAATCTGTCTTTGACATTAGTGATGGGACAAGATTCTCAAATGTGCCTGAAGGGAGCCAGATTGGTTAGGGAATGCAGTGTAAGCTGTTTCGCGCACAGATCTCAGTCCAACACATTGTGCCCCTTTCCAGCATTTGTAACTGCCTGACTTTGCCTAATGACAGGGTTGACTGTGCGTTTCCCTGTTTCTTTGGGAAGCTGTGTCACAACCTGGCATCCACCGCTAAAATGTAACCCCCAGGAATTGAAAGTCTATCATGCAGAGCAGAAAGTGGATGGGGGTACATTATCTCTAACTTCTGAATCCAGTATGCCACATACTAAGCCCAAACAATTGTGCCAAGACCCCAAGGAATATGTATTATAAAAATAATAAATAGCCATACCTTCTTAATGGGCTGTACTGAAAATATCTCAGTTATTTCTAATTGATTAAAATACCTCACTGTTTAGACAGAGCTTCCTAATGACTCACAATGTAATGATGTCAGCAAAATGCCAGACGTTTTTCCATCCAAAACAGAGACAACAGCCATATGTTCAGAAAATAGTTTTCTCCTTAGTGAATGTTTATAACAGAATGAATAGACACAGTCTAAAATGAGAAACTTGTGTAGTGTTGTGTTATGTAAAGATAGCAGAAGTATTTTTGATCAGGAGGGGGGAATGGTTTTGATATGTTCATAATATTTTGGTTGCACATCAGAAGGGGGTAGGATTAGAGCAGTGAAGGCCTTCTATTCTTTTTCATGTCTTGGTCACAAGGGGGAAAGAAAACCAGATAGAAGAAAGGAAGACTAAAATGTGGCAGCAGCAGTCCTAGCACTCATTCCCAGTGCTAGTGCTATTTTACTTCCCTGCCTTCCTTATTTCCCAGGAGCTCTGTTTTCCCAAGCATTCATACATTGCCCAACAAAAGCAAGAAAAAGAAGGTCGGAGAGAGGGGGATTTAGAAAGCAAAACCTTAGCAAGGATGATAACACACAATTGGCCACCCCCTACACCTGCAATGTGCGCATAGATCTTCTATAGGCTAAGGTTAATTACAGGCTTCACAGTACTAGACTGGATGAATACCTGCAACCATGTTCTACCTGCTGCATTGCACCATGCACAAGTAATTTGAAGGTAAACATGCCTTTATATGTTTTATTTTAAAAATGAGGGAAATTTATTTTTCCAGCTAGATTCTGTGGGTGTGTGAATGGGCCATGGGACTTGTTGTTGTTCAGCAGCTGCCTTGCCAATTTGATAATTCTGCTAGAGCAACCCACAACTTTTTCCTAACATGCCCATCTTCACCAGTTTATAGTACTGTGGCCACTGTGAATGCACAGTCCTCAGTCCTGGGTAGTTTTAGGTTTTCCTGTTAACACCCTTCCAATTATTGCTGCTTTTATTCTTGTTTGGCTACTGATATTTCCCTCATGTGTGCTTTGCAAAGCACTCCCAGTGCACAAACTTGAAATAGAGGGAATAATCACAAGTCTCCACTCCTCTCTTTTTTTACATGGAAATTAGCAATGTAAAGGGCAACCTGCTGAAACTTCCTGCTGAGTGGGCAGCTGAGAACACAAAACAGTATTCTACAAAAACTTGAATGGCATCCAAAATGTCCCACTCAATTTTTTTATGATTCTCTTCCAAAAGATTTTAAGGAGCATGACAAGGATTTGGGATTAGTTCAGAAAAGCATGTTAACTGGCTTCATACCCATGAGAGTAAATCCAGTCCTATAGATCAGTTTCAACAAATGCAACACAAACAGAAGTTTGCATTGTGAAATCTGAAGCCGCACCTAGAGGCAATAGTGGGGCTGACCCTTCCATAACGTAGAGTAGGGCAGCCTTCTCAGGCAGCAGATTTGGAGTGTCATGGAAGGGCAGCAAATTGCTATTTATTTCATTTGTTATTATTGTATATTAATTGCTAGAGTAAGGGAGAGTTCCCTATAACCTGGCTTGCTTTGAGTAATATGCAGTGTGACTTGGGCAAATCAGATGAGCCATTTGCTGCTCAGCTTCAGGTAGCAAAATATTTTAGGCTGGCCCTGGACAAAAACAATGTCTTTGGCCCCACTGGCAAGGAGGTGATATTTCAGGTTTGGGGGCTATAGGGTTAAACTCACAACAAAGTTTACACAGCAGCCCAAAACCACTGGTGACTGGTGACTTCCTATTAGTAAAAAAGTAAATCCGGTCCAGATTGTTTTCCAGCCTTAAAAGAACTATCCAAGGTACTGAACCTGTTTGGGGGTTAGATTTGTCACCTTGGATAAGTTCCTGAAAGATTAGACTAAGCCTTCAGCAGACTCACTGACCCATTGACATGAAGGCAAACAGACACCACTGACCTTAAGACCTGTTTCTCCTGCTCTTGTAGAAATCCAAAATTCCATGTTGTTATTGCTTTCTGCATACTGCAGTTGCTAAAGATGTTCAGCCTCCAAAGGAATGGCACATGGTCTGAGACACAGAGATATGACACAGTCACCTCCCACCCTTTCTACATGACACACTCCTAGTCCTTGTTGATAAGTTTTCTGATCAGTAAGGAAGAATAACTTGTCTGTACCTATTTTCTCAAGAGCCAATGTTATGTAGTGGTTTGAGCACTGGATACAACCCTGGAGACCAAGGTTTGCTTCCCCCCAATCATGGAACCCATGGGGTGACCTTGGGTGTGTCACACACCCTCAGCCCCCAGAAAATCCTGTGACAGGTTCACCTTAGGACCACCATAAGTCTGAAATCACTTGGAGGCACACAACAACAACAAATGCCAGTATTATTGTTGTGTTTTTACTGCCAGGGAGAGACATGGGTAGTCGTGGTGATTTTGATCTTAGGTGCCAAAATAACTTATCCAGTCTTGCATAATATGAACTTTGCCATGGGAGGGAAGAAAGAGATGGCACCCTTTGTTCCTGCTTCAGGTACAAGCAGACTTCAATACCTTCCCACCGCATATCCAGCGTATCTGTACCACAGAGTGAAAAAGAGCCAATCAGTAACTAAAGCCTCCTACATCAAATGCTTGAGAAATGATTGAACCACTACTCACCGTTGGGCAACTGGAACCATGAGAAACTGAACTGCTGTAACATCCATATATGAGCAATCATGGCATTAAGGGTACCAGTGCCTTGGCAAATGCCCATTCTTTTACTCTGCTTTCTTTATGACATGCAGCTCCAAAAATCCTCTCTTCTTCTTAAACTCTTAAAAAGGGTGGAACAGCTGAAGACGACCTCCTTCATTGCATCCAGTTAAAACTCTCAGGTAGGCAGGTATAATATTTCATGAATAGTTTGAAAGTGGCAGAAATGGTTTGAAAGTACTATTCTTCCTTCAAAACAAAGATTATTTTCTTCTGTCCTTGGAAAAACTCTGAGATGGGATTTAAAAAGAGTTCTGCAAGCACTCAGCATCCTTTGATGTGAACTAGAAAGAAATCAAGTGCAAAGCTCAGGAAAATTACTTATTTAGACTACAGTTCCCAGAATTCTCCAGCCAGCATTGACACTAGCCACTGTAAGAGATTCTGGAAGTTGTCATCCTAAAATGTAATGCTACTAAGCTCAGATAGTGCCTAATATCTAGCACAGACTTCCATGATTCAGTATTCATCTAGTTCACAAATGTAGAATGCACACATATGTCAATGCTAACTTAAGTCCTTTCTCCTACAGCAGAACCTTTAAATAAATGGGAACCTGATAAGGAAACATTTGTGTAAGCTCCATTGGTGCAATGGATTTACTCCAGTTAAGATTAACAATTGGATTTAGACATTAATTTCAGTGGATTTACTTTCGGTAAGACTAAATCTGGATCCAATTCAAGGGGCGTTATTTGATTTTACTTTGTGTTATATTTTGGACCCAGGGCAGGGATGGGAATTTTGTCATACTTCAAATGTAGAACTGTAACTCCCAGCAATTCCACACCGTTGACTACAAGAGATAGGATCACTGCGAGTTACAATCCAACAACATCTGTAGATCTGCACAATTCCCACCCTTTCATGAGAGTCTGTGAATTAATGCCCATGCAGTAACAGGAGCATTTTGAAAGCTTCTTTGTAGAGGCCACAACATTTATCCTAGGCATTTGGCATTTTGCTTTGCTTTCTTAACAGCAAAACTATATGCCCACACCTTTATTTATTCGTTCATTTAGGCATGCCTCTGTTAAAGCCTTGTCTAAAATAGGAGCTTGGAAATTTTATTTTCAAAAGTATTTGTTTTACTACTAATTTCAAAAATAGCCCGTTCCTGTTGCTTATTACAAGGCTCTTCTAGATAGGTCTGACAGAGCAGGAGTTCTCGCAATATAACTTATTGGATATTGCCAGGTTTTTGTAGTAGCTGTTGTCTCCACATCTAGTCATGCCATTCTTTACAGGAGCTGTTGGTAGCATTTTGTTAGATCTGCATTAGTTTTTGTTGGATCTCCATTATTATCTTCCAATTTTAAAAAGAAAAAAGCAAGACATGGTTTGCTGAGGAGGCGCTATGGTTTGAAGGGAAAATTTTCTCCTCTCCATTTTCTTTTTAAATTCTTCGAGATATAGGGTTATTGCACAGAAGTACAACTTTAATGAGATACTGTTGCATTATAGCACTATAACTCTTTAAAATAATGCAAAAGGAGAAAAGGGATGACAAGGGATGAGAAGGGAAGGATATATTTTTGTTCCAATATGTCTCAGGATTAAAAAGAAACCTATCTGAGGATGGGAATAAAACACTGCAGCTGGTACCAGGAAATTTACCAAAAATAGGCCAGGACAAGAGAAACATAGAAGAAGAAGAAGAAGAAGAAGAAGAAGAAGAAGAAGAAGAAAAAGGGAGGAGGAGGAGGAGGAGGAGGAGGAGGAGGAGGGGGGCAAATACTGTAACTTCCTGACATATTTATTCCATCAGGAGTTGTCTGTAATGATGAAAAAGTTTGTTTCTTTGTGTTATATGTTGTACTGCTTGTTACTTTTCAATTACTCTCTGTTAGTTTCTTGCTCTGGCAAAACTTTAGGATTGGTAAAAAAATAGCATAAAATTTGAAAACTTCCTATCAGTATGCCTCCTAATGTGTCCTTAAAACTTCTCAAAATTATAAACCATTATGCCAACAAAGTAACTCTGTTCTGACTTGCTGCATTACTCTTTGGGCTCCTCCATATGGCCAATAGTCCCAGTAAAGGTTGCATTATTCTGTCCGTGAGTAGGGACAGGATGGCTTTTTGAAAATATTCAAAATGTCATCAAAAACATGTTTTCCTCAGGCATTGAGAAATCTTGAGGATAAGAATCCTGGACTGATGAGAATCCTTGCAATACAGGACTTATTATACCCAAAATTCACATCTGGCTGTTTTGCACAGAGAACACTAAAAAAAATTTTTTTTAGTACCACAAAATCATATTTCTGCACAGAATATTGTGCAGAAATATTCTGTGCAGAAAATGCTGTCTTCTGCACACACATACACAAAAAGTGAATTTTGCACAGAATAAGTTCCAAACTGCTAATAGTCCATGAAAACTGTGCAGTTTTTGAACACTTTCTTCCAGGGAGAAGAAATTTACTAAAATTGCTCATTGCTTCTTTGAGAGGAAAATTAGCAAAGAATTACATCCCTATTCCTGAGTAGCGTGGCTCTTCTTGAACCCACCTCCAGTCATGCCTAAATTACACCAGTAATTTGCTTCCACCAGTAACAGAAAGTCCCTGGAGAAGGGAAACAGATGACTTCCTTCTTTGGTTTTTAAAAGTCATGCTTCATCATGAAAATTGATGAAATAGGTCAGGCAAGGAAGTACATCATTTGGATATTGGAAAAAAAATATACTGAAACATACCATTTTCACTGAATCCTGAAGCTTTTGCCCAGTCTCAGTGAACCTGGACTTACACCATTTCTACCTCACAAAGCTAACTATATTGCTTGTTTCTCATTACTTTCCATCTCTGTGTAAAATAACATGCATTTTTAGAAAAATTAATGGTGTGCTGTAAGCAGCACAAGATGTCTGTGGGCCTGAGACAGATTAATCTGAAAGAGACTATGCCTTCCTATGAAACTAAATATGTCAAAGCTAACAGCTTCCTTACTCTGCAGTAACACAGCCCTGGACCTGTTGTTTTTCTGCCTTTCAGCAAGATATTTGGAAAGAATCAACAATATTTCTACTTGTCATGTCTCTTCCAAGAAACTTCTCTCCTATCTGCCTCTGTTTTCCTTTTTTGCTTTCCACAGACTTTTTTCTTCTTCTTTTCACAGCAAACACAGACTTTTGAAGAAGCCAAATATTCAGGACAGAGATAGAAGCCAAATGGAATATATCATTGCAATGGCTGTAAATGGGATGTGAAAAGCTAAGAAGGAAAGACAGTGATTAAATTGTAAAGAATATCAATTTTATTTCAGTCCTCTGCCAAAGGCTTCTTGTGTGATCTTGGACAAGTCGCTTAGGGACATTTTTTAGAGAAAGCATAATATTGCATAAATAGATATTAAAGCTCACAATATCTACATTCTTTGGTTTCCAAAGTGAGTAAGGTCAGGGCTTTTTTAAAAGAAGAATTTTAAATGGCCCAACAGGAGGGCAAATGTTTTCCCCGTCTTCAAAAAAAGGGCAAGAAAGAAAACATGAGCAACTACCAACCAGTCAGCTTGGCATCAGGACCAGGAAAGGGTTTAGAATAAATCATTAAATGCTTAGAAAGGAATGGTATGATTACTAAAAGCCAAAGTAGGTTTGTGAAAAATAAGTCATCCCAAACTAATCTTATCTATTTTTATAGGTGTGGTAGATCAGGGGAGAGCTGTAGATGTAGTATATCTAGATTTCAGTAAGGTTTTGCCACGGTTCCCCATCATAGTCTTACAAACAAGTTTGGAAACTGTAAGCAATGCAGTGCTACATCTAAGTGGATCTATAATAGGCTTACAGACCAAACCCAGAGAGTCCTTACTGATGGAGTTGCTGTTCATCCTGGAGAGAAGTAACTACTGGGGTGCCACAGGGTTCTGTCCTCCAACTGATCTAGTTTAACACCTTTATAAATGACTTAAGTAATGGAATAGAAGGCATGCAGATGACATCAGATCAGGGGCAGCAAATACCGCAGATAACACAATCAGAATTCAAAATGACTTTGACAGATTGGAGAGCTGGGCCAAAATGAATTTCTACAGGGATAACTATAAGGTAGCACACTCAGGCAGGAAAAATGAAATGCAGAAATATAAGATGAGTGACAATTGGCTTAAAAGTAGTACCATCACTGTATCCCAGTCTAGTCAAGGAATGGGCTGAAAATAGAAGAGAAGGGCAGCATATAAATACAATTAAATAAGTAAATAAATAAATCTATTGGTTGATTTATGTTTAATTTTAGTAATTTACAGACTGACTAGGATTTCTGACTCTAAATTTTTAACAGTAGCAACTGTAAAAGGACTTTATTCTGCCCTAAGTTGTACTACTAACATGAAGGAAGCTTGCATGGATTTTTGCACATAAGGACTATAAGTTTAGCTCAGTTCAGTTTTGGTACTCAAAATGAATACCTGAGTTCAGGACCCTTTTTTAATCCTAATATAGTCTTTTGCTGCATAGGCTGGTGGCTCTATCATCAAAAGGTTGCTAAATCCACTCAGGGTTTTGGTTCAAACTTTAAAGGAGCTATCTAAAGTGAACCTGTTTTAAGGATGAGGTTCAATACATTGGACAACTTCTTTAAAGTTTAGAATAAAAATCAGAGTAAATTCACCACTCCTCTAACATCAGAGCCACCTGCCTCCACTAGCCTTTTGCACACATCAGAATAAGTAACTTTTTTGAACCACAGCTCTGGGAACCCCCCCTCACTGGCCCATGCTGGCTGAGGAATTCTGATAGTTTTAGCTATGAAAACCAATTTTCTAAACTCTTATCTTTTATGCTTTGGCCAGTAGCTCTTGAAAAGGAATATCCACATGAATGAGAACAACTCCTCAGACTTGTTGCTTCCCATGTGATGAAACCAACAATGGAGATAGAGCTACATGCTCCCTTATTGATGCATTGATTCCAACCAGCTAAGTAATGCCTGTTATTAACAGACAGTCAGGATAAGGCCTTTCTCCTTATCCCCTCCACTCCACAGAGTGACTGGAACATACCTAGATTTTTTAAGTCATAAGGCAAACTTGAATAACCTCATTTTATTTTACTTTATTATTTCTTTAATTTTAAAGTGTATCAGCACTACACAGTTACATCTTTCTCATGCTGCTGTAACCAACTTGGTGCCACTTGGATTTATAGTTTGGTAAAGTTCTTAAAAGATGCCAAGTTACCCTGAGAAATTGCCTTGAGTCCCAGTCTCAAGACCAGATATAAATAAAGTGGTGGCTGGATGGGCTTGTGGACTAAATTAATTTAATTTCATAATATAGATAAGCATAAAGGGTAGCTTAATAGTTCAGGGTAGAGAAGTAGAGCTGTCTGGAAGAGAATTCTATATATGTCACTAAACTACAAATCCCAGGATTACACAATATGAAGCCTTGGCTATTTAAATAGTATGGCACTTTATAATTGTGTAGTGCAGATAAACTTTTAATTAACTTTGGCTAGAATCCTCAGCAAACTTAATAAGCTATACTGCACACAGTAAAAGTTATTTTTGTAAACATGCATAATATTCTATTGTTGGAGTGACACAAGCTTACACACATGTAGTCAGAAGTAGAGCAACCCACTAATTTCAATGGAAGTTACTCCCAATAAAAAATGAAGAGGATAGGAGTGAAGACTCTGAGGGCTCCTCTGGACTGCCCTATAGTTCCAGTAAATATAGAGACTTTCTCTTTCAGGATTTCAGACCATGGAATGGTTCTTTCTGCCACCACATCCAGTGGTGTCCAAAATATTCTGGGATTTTGGCCCTTTTCTGTTGCTGCTTATGGCAAAGTTAAATACTACCCCCTACCTACATATTTCTTTGCAACCATTCCTTTCTCCCATTTGAGAGGTGATTGTATTGTGGCTGTGGCTTCCCACCATCTCCCTGCCATCCCCTCCATGAACTGAACAACTTCCCTCCACGCTCCTCCCTCAGTACCCACATTCCATATTTCATGCATTTATTTAATTTTACCAAAAAGATTTTTAAAGTCATCATGCTAAAGCACTATACCTCTATAACTGTGAAAGACAAGGAAGGAAATAAAATAATAAGGAATAAAAGAAACTTTGATTCTGATAACTGAAAATGTTAGGTTTCCTTCCCATGTGTCCCACCAGTGAAGACTTCTCAGTCATGGCACCCCAATTGTTGAATGTCCTCTTCTTGGAGGCCCCATGGGCGCCAACACTCATTTCATTCAGGTACCAAGTTAAAACATAACTGTCCAACAAGGTGTTTGCACCTCATTAATTCATCCCAAATACTGATATACATAGTTTTTAAATATTTTAAATCTGTTTTAAGCCCATTATGATAACATGTTTTTAGCTTATTTAAATCATCTAAGGTTTTAAACCAATTAATCTATTTTAATGTTATTTGTAAGCCACTCAGAGATCTTTCTGATACAGAGCAGGGTATAAAGAGAGGGAGTGAACGTAGACAGAAAACTTGAATGCCAAAGATCACATCTCCATTCCAAACATCATCAATGGGACTGCCAAAAATTGCAATGGGAGGAATTAAAACAAAGGATGCAGAGCTGTGACATTTACCCCCGCCTATATTGGAAACGAGCTCCAGTGTCGTGTAGTGGTCTGAGCATTGGACTACAACCCCGGAGACCAGAGTTCAGTTCCCTGCTCAGGCATGGGAGACCCACTCGATGACCTTGGGTGAGTCACGTACTCTCAACCCCAGAAAACTCCATGATAGGTTCACCTTATGGTTTCCATAAGTCAGAAACAACTTGAATGCACATAACAGCAGCAACAGCAGAAATGCCCAGAACAAGGGGAAAAAATACCCTGCAGTGGATTTTTTAAAGTTGTGACTAATACCAGAAATTCACAAGAAAAATACTGAGAGAGGAAGAATTTTGTATGGATATCAGAAGAAAACATGCTAACTATAGCTGCAACTACCACCAAATTCCAAGCCTGGAGAAGCCCACAAAGTCCTTGTCACCACTTTTTAAACATCTGTCTTAGAACTACAATATTCAGTCACTTCCTATTTTCCTGTGTAGAGAGAGTCTCCATTCCTGCAGAAGAATTATTATTTCTTCTCTTTTAATCCAGCTAGATCCATGTATTATCCATAGCTTATCTTGAATACTTGCATGCCTCAGTTAATTCTGAATCTTTCCAGCTGATGCTGTATATTCCTAACTTCTCAGTATGTCTGTTGGTGCAATATGTCAGTTAGCTTTCTTATGCTCTCCATCTCCACCTGGCCTGTCCTTCCCAAGCCCAATTCATACTGTGTTGACTCTGCAATGTTGATATTAACAGAAGTGCTTCCCTCTCCTGCCATTATCAGCTTCCACATTGTATCCAAAGACTGAAAAAGTTTTATTTTGATTATAACTCCTATAATGCCCAGTCAATGTGGCTAGTCACCACGCTGCCTAGGGATTCAAGAAACTATAGTAGAAAAGGTAACTGATCTTAATCTAATTTCAATTATTACTATTATTAGTAGGAGTTTTATATATATATATATTTGAAGATCACTGGAAAGATTACAATAAAGTGAATTTAAACAATTTAAAATTGTAAATGATAAAACATATTAAGCAAGAGAACAAGGCCCTTTCCGCACCGGGCTATTAAAATGATGCAGAGCGACCTCCAACAGATGTCTTCTGCACTGTGGAGTGGACTAGGGCGGACTACTTTTTGTAGTTCTGCACCTCAGTCCGGTTCGGAGCGACCAGAACTGGTCGCACAGCGTGCTTTCTAAAAACCTCTTTTAAGAGGTTTTTAAAAAGCACGGAGCACGCGACTCCATGTCGCTCCATCGCCACACTCCAGTGCAGATTTGCAGGCGCATACTAGTGCGTGCCTGCAGATCTGCCGGGTTGGACTTTAGGCTGGCAAGCTTCTTCGGTTGGTGGAGAGCCTCCACCAACCAGAAGCCGCCATTTTGGATGCTGGAGCAGTGCAGAATGACGAGCTCACGCTGCTCCTCGTCCCGATGAACTCGCCCGGATGCTGAAGAAATCCAGTGAGTCCCGTTTCTGCGCGGTTCCTTTCCCACGTGCGGAAACAGCCCAAGTTAAAACAGTTTTAGAGCCTGTTAAATAAGATAAAATAAACAAGCTGAATAAAAAAATTAGATTCCAAATGAAGTCAAAATCAGTGTGATTTGTGCCTTGATAACTAGGATGCAAAAACAGAGAAAGCCTTCCCATACATTCTCACAAAGTTTATTTCTTTCCCACTGGTGAGAAACAGATATTTGACATTAGGTAGGCCATCCAGATCACAGGCCATACAAGTTTTGACTGCCCCAATGGAGATAGTTCATTGATGTGGGAAGTATTCTGCCATTTTGTTTTGTATTGTATTGTTTTGTTTTTTAAAAAGAAAATATTCTCAGTTCATCCTGTATTAGAAGATCTCAGAGCAGGGAAGCATCAGTGGCCAAATCCTGTGTCAACTACTTAATTAAGTATACTTAACTAAGTAGCTGACACAAGATTCTGGCCATTAAATAGTTAAATATACTTAATTAAGTAAAAATTTTTGGCCCGACCACATCAAACCTGATAGAAACATCATTCAACCTTGCTCTGACAGAAACATCATTCAACCATCAGCAGAAAGCACCTCCTTCTCCCCATGCAGCTGATGCCAAATAAAGTAGGTTGAGTGGGAGATTACAACCAAGGCAATAGTGTCAAAATCATGACTAAAGCCATTTCCGCACTGGACCATTATAGTACAATGATTCCACTTGCAACATCCTATGGAATCCTGGGGTTTGCAGTTTCGGGAGGGATTGGCCAGCCCCTCCCAAAACTGCAAACTCCAGGATTCCATAGGATGTTCCAAGTGGAATCATCACGCTATAACAGTCCAGTGCAGAAATGGCCTAAGTAGTAATCATAAACCTAAATTTAATCATCCATAACTGTTTCTTATTGGCAATCACTACTTAGTCACAAGACGTTACTTAGCTAAGTATACTTAACTAAATTAAGTATACTTATACTTGGCAGAATTCTGCATCAACTACTTAGCTAAGTATACTTAACTAAGTAGTTGATACAGGATTCTGGCCAATGAAAGCACAATAAAATGCCCTAAAAGAATTTAAACAATTTAAAACAACTCAACAGTCAAAACCAGCAGTCTGAAAGACTGGAGAGTAAGACAAAATGTCACTGGACAGCAAATGTTTGAGTGAATAACCGTGTCTTAACTTGGTGTGAAAATAATGCTAATGTCAGTGCCAATCGGGCATCCAAAAGCAGGCAATCCACAGCTGGACCACTAACTCCACCCCACCCACCCCCCAAAACCCTCTTCTTGCATCTTCATACGGTGTGTTCTTCCCAGTGGTGGGACATAGAAAACTGCCTCCATCCCAACAGATCTTGATGATCAGGTAGGAAAAGGTGCTTGTCAAATGTCAAATTCACAAATCATTTAAGACTTCGAAAGTTATCACCAACACTATAAACCACTGGTTCTCAAATTGTGAGGCCTGACCCTAAAGGAAGAATGCAATAGTTGCTCAAGGGAAGGAGGTACAAGAAAAGTTAGCCTGCAAATGTGAAAAAGAAGGGCAAGCTGTGTGTTTGTGTGTATGTGTGTGTGTGTGTGCATGCGCACTGTTGAGGATTGACAGGTCCCTGCAAAAGAATGACACAAAGCATCTTTCTGCCATTATTCCCTCCTCCAACCTCAAACATAGCAAAAATCAGCTTCCCTTTTTTTATGTTTTTCTCACTCAGCCTCTCTGAATCTTCCATCATTGGTGCAGCAGGGGCATGGCCCTTAGTGACCACAAGGCAGTTCCTCAGTGGCGGGGGGTGGGGGGAGAAGGAAGAGAAGAGGTGTGAGAGCTCAGTGGAGTGCTTAATGGAGAACTCAGATGGAGGGTGCATGAGGCATGAAGGATTTGTGTGTGTGTGTGTGTGAGAGAGAGAGAGAGAGAGAATGCAATGAGATAGGAGGAGCGCAGCATAGTGCTGGGTGCATGACATTCGCTTGTAGACATAAAGGGGGTCTCACAGGGTAACATAAATGTCTTAAAATGTCTTAAAAACTGGTGTACCATGCTTCAATGTAACATTCCTACCAGCAGATTTAGCTGCTTCATTTTGTACAAGCTACAGCTTCCATTTTTTAATCAAGGGCATGTCTCGCATAGATCAGCCCTACCTAGACTGCATGGCAGTAATCCATGCAGAATGTATCTCTTGAAATCTGTCTTCTTCCTTGCACCTACTCTAAACAGGCCCTAGCTTTTCCCACTCACCTATTTGTGATTAGCTACTTTTGTTCTTGTATTACATCCATTTCCTGCATATAACCTTGGATTGCACAACAGGCCACATCACTGCACTTGAACTTCTGTTGTTTCTGTTCTGCTCCACTTGGTTTTCTACCTCAGGCTTGCACCTGCTCCACTTATTTGCCACTTCTGCCCCATGCTCATTTTAGCCCTGGATATATTCACACTATATTCACACTATGTATTTATAGCAGTATGGTGTCAATTTAACTATTGAGGCTCCATCCTAAGGAATCATAGAATCATAGAAACGTAGAGTTGGAAGAGACCACAGGGGCCATCCAGTCCAACCACCTGCCATGCAGGAACACCCTCAAAGCACTCCCAACAGATGGCCATCCAGCTTCTGCTTAAAAACCTCCAAAGAAGGAGACTCCACTAGTCTCCGAGGCAGCATATTCCACTGCCGGACAGCCCTGACTGTCAGGAAGTTCTTCCTGAAGTTCAGGTGGAATCTCCTTTCCTGCAGCTTGAATCTATTGTTCCTTGTCCTGGTCTCTGGAGCAGCAGAAAACAAGCCCTCTCCTTCCTCTACATGGCATCCCTTCAAATATTTAAACATGGCTATCATGTCTCCTCTTAACCTTCTCTTCTGCAGACTAAACATCCCCAGCTCTCTAAGTCTATCCTCATAGGGCATGGTGTCCAGGCCTTTCACCATTTTGGTCACCCTCCTCTGGACTTGCTCCAGCTTGTCAATATCCTTCTTGAATTGGGGTGCCCAGAACTGGACACAGTATTCAAGATGAGGTCTAACCAAAGCAGAGTAGAGTGGTACCAGTACCTCCCTTGATCTAGACACCATACTCCTATTGATGCAGCCGAGAATCGCATTGGCTTTCTTGGTATCTTGAATCTTGGTATTTGTTCTTTGGTGAAGCACTTTGAATTTTCTGCAAGAGAGTTCTAGTCCCACAATTCTCAAAATTTGGTCCTCTAGATGTTAAATACCTAAAGGCACCTCATCATTTCTGATCTTGGAAGCTAAGCAGGGTCACTCCTGGTTAGTATTAGATGGCAAACTGGTGATGAATACCAGGTTGCTGTAGGCTTTATTTCAGAGCAGGGGATTGGCAAACCACCTCTAGGTACTCCCTGCCTAAGAAAACCCTATGAAATGTATTGGGTCATCATAAGTCAACAGGCAACTTGAAGGCACACAGATAACACACAGATGTTTTGCACTTCAGCTCTAGAATTTCTGTCCAAAGTGATGGAGCTTCTGAGAGTTTGTCAGAATTGAGAACCACTGGACTAGAGTTCTCTACAAAATAAAAATGATGTACCTCATCAAACTACAAAACCCAAAATTCCACAGGAAGTTACTTGATATCATAGAACGGCATCAAACTGCAGTAATTTACAGTGCAGATACACCTCTATTTGCTTGGATGCCTGAATAGATCCCAATGTCATGTCCTATCTGGAGGCCACCTCATTCAAAGAACTAGAAGATGTGAACCTAAATAACAGGCTCTAGCCAGAGCCAGAGGAGTCTGGGAACCCTACCTTAATAGCAGAACCCTAGCCATAACATCTAGATCTTAGAGGGGAATTTGATGGCTGACTTACTGCATCCTTTGGAGCACCACTAAAACAGCAACAAAAGCACAATCTAGGATGCAGCATGCCTTGAAAGGGAAATACTAGGAAAACTAGGCCAGCTTTGCCAAGTTACAGCTCACTATAAATTAGCATTGACACAGGCTGTTTCTATGCTGCAAAACAAGAGCTCCACCATCTCTGTTTGGCATTGTGGCATTCTCTGGTCTTTAGTTTCCTGAACTTTGGACTCTTCTGTTTGGTGACTCCCTGACTGGCATTTCACTCTTCTTGGCTGCTTTTCATGCTTAGACCCCAAACTGCTTCAGCTATACTTCTGCTCTTATGATGCTAGATTTTCTTGGTTTCTTGTTCTTGAATTAAAGGGGCACTCTCCTGAGCGTTTGCCACCTTGAAAGAGGACACCCTGATCTTTTAACAGAAAATGAATTCACACAGCTATCTGAACTGTTTCTGTAATAATAAAATGCATTATCTCTTGTTCTCATCCCATAAAGACATGTAGCCACTGGGAATGGGGGCTTCCTGATCCTGAGTATAGATACCAACTAGTATATGAGAGCACCTGCTTTTCATATTGACAGATGAGGGACATAATATTGTCAATGCATTAAAAATGTTCACCACACACAGCAGAAACCCCAGTATTTGCATATAGTGGAACTGCTGCAACCAGCAGGACTGCAGGTTTATTTTTAGCACTGATTGTCTAGAATTATGGGCTGCAGTGCAGCTTTTCACTCAGAAGTGCTGGTGGGAAGGAAAAACTGACAGTGCAATTGTAACTGTGTCTTTGTTGGTGGGGTTCTCTTCCAGCAATCTGAATTATCAGCACTTTCAATTTCTGATGCCTTAAAGATGAATTTACAGAAGGTGTAATTTTTCTTCATCCCTATCTTTGCATTGCACAGTAACTCAAATCACAATTTATCATCACTAAATTGAAGTGTCAATATAACTGCATTGTACAAATATGCTTATTTTTTTCTACCCCTGAGTTCTCAAAATTGGTCCTATCAGTTTTTAATCACAAGTTGAACAAATCAAAATCACTGGACAATCTTCACGTGTCTTAAACATGATTGCTTTGGACACCAAGACAAGATTTTCCATTGGGCTCCAGAACAGGCTGCACACTGTCTTAGATTTTCCATTAGCTGAACTACAAGCCTGCTCCTTAGTTATCAGCATGTCTGATGTTCCTGCAGCATGAGGTATAATGAAAATGAAAGCATAAATACTGACATGAGTCAGAGCAAAGGTTCACCTGGAGCTTGGCATCTGTACCATTAGGAAAGCTCACCAAATCTCCCTGGTGTAGAATATGATTTCAGTGCAGACAATCTTATGTTCACTCCCTGGTATCTTATATTAAAAGACACTTAAGACCCCAGAAAGCTACTGAGAGTTAGAAAAGATTAGATGGGTCCATTCTACACAAACCCTACTACTGTGTCGTCTGCAGGAGGAAAGGAGATGGGTGAGAATGGAGGTAAGAATAGTCAGTAACTCATCAATGCACAGTTCCAAAAAGTGGTGAATAGGTTCCCATGACTTTTCAAACCTACTGATCATTATCCCTTGTGGTTGAGTCACATCAACATAATACCCACCATTTATAGCTATGAACTTATGATAATTATGGTGATCACAAAAGGACAGTGATGGAATTTGGGAAATAGGTTACACTCTTCCAGGAAAAGGTACAAGAGTGCATGGGATGGAAAAAGAGAAGGAGTGTTTGTCTTCAGGGGAAAGTCTACCTATCCAGATAGTGTCAATAGATGAGGTAAAGTTTCTTGGACCATTGTGTAAGACAGGGCTGATGGCCTAGAACTAGGGTGATAGTATCAGTGACCCTTTGTGTGTGATCTTCCTCTCCTTCTGCATCCATGAAGCATTGTCAACCACTGTCAACTATCAACAATTTGCAAATCCAGGGTGATAGTGCAGCTAGCTTGCTTTTATTCCCCAGTTCCGCCTGCAAGAAAAAAGGAGGAGAAATGAAGGAGGAAAGGAATCCCTACTATCTTCAGTGAGGCTAGGCAGAGTCTAGAGCAGAGGAGGAACCTGCAAAGAAATAGGGCTTCTCTGCATACCTGCATAGGCCTGACAAGGAACCTCTGTGAGTTAGACAAGGTCTGTGGATCAAAGGCTGACATTTCCTGGTCCAAACTTTCTTTAAAATTACTATAGCAGCAAACCTATTCCAAAGGGCTTTCAACCAAATCTCTAGGGGATGGAGAGCAGCTTGAGTGTTCCAGACTTCCTCTCATCCAAAATGAGCAAGCAGAGTTTAGACCTGCAATGATATGCTAAGCAAACTGGGGATGATGGGCAGTCTTTGACTCTTGTCAACTTCACTGTGCAGCCAAAGAAATAGACTCAGCACCTTGATGACGAAAGAACCGTCAGCATTTTTCTATTTTAGTTTCCATAGCAATGAAAAGGAGTTTTCACAAGTGGCAAATGCCACCTCCCTGAGAAATGTCAACCTTCTTCTATTCCCTTCTCTCACTACAAAAAAAGTGGGGGGAGGTGAGAAGCCACGTGGGGCATGTTCATGAAAATACATGAGTCTTTCCAAGCACAATAATTTATCTTAAGTTTGTTACCCACCTATAAAGAACCATATCATGATAATAAAAAAAGAATCAAAACCTACATTTTCACAGCCTGTGTATTCTAGGTCAACATGGAAATGACTGCAAAGCTGATATACACAGACATTCATAAACACAATGAGAAAGAGATAGAAGATAACATCTCACAAAGCTTCACCACATCTAACTCTAGCTTACGTGTTTTAACAATGAATGAATCATGGTGTTTTAATCATGTATCCCTCCAATTTTGTACTGAATTTTAAAAGGGGTGCCATAAGTATTAATCCAGTGAACTTTTTCTTTAGATTATTTCCTTATCGTTTGAAATCAGTTGGTGCTCGATAGTTTGCTTTGCTCATCTTGTGGCCTGAGCTGCTTTCTGTAGATTTATGTGCAAGGGGAGTACCTTATCATCTTGATATGTCAGTAATACTGACAGAGAGATGTCTTGAGAGGATGGGGAGAGGAATTAAAAACAGTTTTACCTCAGAAAACCAGCTTTGTGTAGTGGTTTGAGTGGCATGGCCCTGGAGACTGGGATTTGATTCCACATTCGGGCCATTTCCGCACGAGACTGTTATAATGCTTTGATTCCACTTTCAACATCCTATGGAATCCTGGGGTTTGTAGTTTTGGGGGGGACCGGCTGGCCCCTCCCAAAACTGCAAACCTCAGGATTCCATAGGATGTTGAAAGTGGAATCAAAGTGCTATAACAGTCTCGTGCGGAAATGGCCTCGCTCATGAAAACCCACTGGATGACCTCAGACCTCGGACACTCTTAGCCCAAGAAAACCCCATGATAGGTTCATGTTAGGGTCACCATAAATCAAATACAACTTGAAGACATAGAACAACACAATACGTCAGTTAATGAAGTAGATATATTCCTGGGTATTACTTCTTTAACAACAAAAACAACAACAACAAAAATGGTACCAAAGGCAAAAATATCATGGAAAGAATAGTGAATAGTTTGGCATAGACTCTTATGCCACAAAAAAAGGAGAGCTTCTTGATATGTTTCTGGGCATGAGATAAGAGGATGTTAATTGTGTAGAGCTGAAGTAATTCACATAGACGTTAAAGAGGGACCCTAAGAGATCACTATATCCAAAGTCTTACAGCATTTCCACACTAGAGTGTTATAGTGTTATTATTCCACTTTCAACATCTTACGGAATCCTGGAGTTTGCAGTTTAGGGAGGGGCATTTAGAATTCTCAATCAGAGAGCCCTTTGGCCTCAGTAAACTACAAACCCCAGAATTCCACAGGATGTTGAAAGTAGAATAATAGCACTGTAACCATGTAGTGCGGAAAGGCCCCAAAATTAAGTAACTGAGTGCACCACTGTTTTTTCCATATCAGAGCTTAGAAGTAACTAGTTACAAATATCAACTTACTTGTAGTTAATTCCTTTTTCCTGTAACAAAAGTATAATAAGTATACCTTGTTGTTGAAATTTAATGAGGGATGCCTTCACTCCTTTTACAAGGGTATGATCTCATTAAGTGACAGAAGGTTCAAAGCTGAATCCAGGAGTAGACCCAAACTGGGAACTTGTGTCTTTAGGAGGAGCATAACCTCATCTAACACAGGCTAAATCCCTGTCCCTTAATCTGCCTTCCAACTGATGAGGAGCACCTCTGTCTTGTCTGGATTACATTTCAAGCTGCTCTCATACAGTCCATTGCATTGTTTACATCAATAGGAGCATGGTGTCTAGATCAAGGGAGGTAATGGTACCACTCTATTCTGCTTTGGTTAGACCTCATCTGCAATACTGTGTCCAGTTCTGGGCACTTCATTTCAAGAAAGATATTGACAAGCTGGAGCGTGTCCAGAGAAGGGCGACCAAAATGGTGAAGCCATGCCATATGAGGAGTGAGCAGGGAGCAGACTTGTTTTCTGCTGCTCCAGAGACTAGGACAAGGAACAATGGATTCAAACTGCAGGAAAAGAGATTCCACTTAAACCTCAGAAAGAACTTCCTGATGATCAGAGCTGTTCGGCAGTGGGATATGCTGTCTTGGAGTGTGGTGGAATCTCCTTTAGTGGTTTTTAAGAAGAGACTGGATGGCCATCTGTCAGGAGTACTTTGATGTGGGTTCCTGCATGGCAGGAGGTTGGACTGGATGATCCCTGTGGTCTCTTCCAACTCTGTGGTTCTATGATTCTATGATAGTAGGCATGGCACCTATTATTTTTCTGTTTCAAGGAAGGAAGGAAGAAAGAAAGGAAGGAAGAAGAAGGCAGGCCAGCAGACCAGTCATCTTTGCTCAACAGAAATTGCAAGAAGGTTTTAACTTTGCTCAGGTATGAGAACCACTCAGCCCTCCAGATATTGTTGATCTGTAACTCCCAGCATTCCTCTCTATTAACTATGCTGGCTGTTTCTACTGGGAGTTACAGCTTGATAACATCTGGATGGAAGCAGGATTCTCATCCCCGGCTTAAGGAGAAACAGAAAAAAGTAGCAAGGAATGTAAAAGTAACTGATGTTGACACACCCATATACAACACTTGTTTTTCTATCATAAGATGAACAGCATTTGCAGCAAAAACTGTTCCTGAACTTCACCATATCCAGACAGTTATCCACTCTTTTAGGGTGTTCATTCTATTTTCTCACCTAAGTCCAAATAACCATATAGTATTTGGTGGTCTCTGAGTTCTAGCCATGGTAAATCTCTATTTTTTTCATTTCCTGATGGATGGCGAAAATAATGAAACAATTTTTCATCCTGTATTTCTGGAACAGTCAAGAATTTTCTTCCTCACAATGATGGGAAACTGCAGCTTTTCCACAAAAGCTATGCAACTTGCCCTAAAAACTAAGGCCTTTTCTGCACCATACCTGGATCCCACATCATTGCATCACAATTCTAACAGTGCCACTGCTGGGATGAGAGCAAGAGCCAAAAGCTCCCTTCCATACCCAGCCAGCTGCCAGCAGATAGCTAGTGTTTGGGACATAATCCTTCCTTCTGCAGTACAGCCTGTCTGTTCCTGTGCTGCACTGAGGAAGGATGTGCTTGATAGTGCTTCTGCCCTTCCCGCACAGCTGCTGGCAATGCGATTGTTGCACAAAGGGAGGCCATTACCAGATTTTTTTTTTCCGGTAATAATATATCATGCAATTGCAATGGTTGCGGACATGACAGTGGGACTGTGATGACATTGGGTGATGGCACCCATTGTGCACTGGCTTCAAGGCATCACCATGCCGGGATGGCCTTAATTTCTGCCCTGAGAATTGTGCAGCCTTCCCTGAAAACTTCACAAATTTCAGCATGGACAGGAAAATGTGCAACATTAAAATCAACAAAGACTACAGCTTCAGTCAGCCCCAGTATTTTTTTCTGCTGCACAACATTTGGGTTGTACAACATTCAAACTGGCAAAAGGCTGCTTTGAATCCTTCACCATGCTGTTTGTATAACGATATAGCCATTTAGTTTTGCCTTTTGCACACTTTTCCCATGTATATAATGAAAAACAACATAAGTAGGTGGGGGGTTTTTCAAATGCTGCACCATGCACTATTTATAGTTAAAAAGACTGCAAGCGTGTGCTTTTACAGCAAAGCTGGCCAGTTTCTCAAACTCCTGCACAGTTTTTGAAAACTGCACAGCTTACATTGTGCCATTTTTCTTACCATGCAACTTTCTTAAGCAGGAACTTCAAAATTCAGCACCAGTTTGGGAAACTGATGAATTCCCATTCTATCCCTCACTGAAATGTGAGGATATGTTCTTCGTCTCACCAAAAATGTGTGTACATGTACAAACCTTGGGCATTCTGAAACCTTCCTTCTGTTTCTCAGTAGCCCTATTTTGGCTACAATCCGGCAGCCACTCAGCAGCTGAGACCATTATATGATGAAGTAATGTGACCAATGCTGCATTTAAAGATGGCAAAATGGTTATTGGTCTCGCAAGGCATGCAACAGGTCTGTGTTGAGGGTTCTGCCAGGGATCCATATAAAGCTCTCTTGATAGTCCACTGAAGCAGCCAATGTGAAACCTGAATCCAATAACCCAGGTTCAGCAAGATATCATAAAGGACATATCTGGATTTAGATTAATTCTTTTTTAAAAAATAGAATCATCCCTTCTTTACATATTACATATCTTTACATTATAGCATTTTTCAAACTCCCAGTCATCAGAGAATCAAACACAGAAAGCTGTCTTTACAATTGCCCTTCAAAAGAGTTGCCAGTGATTTAAACTAAACTGGGATTATGGCCACTGAAGTAACCCAAAGATTCCCAGTCTGGGAAAAACTGGATGTAAAGAAAAGGGGAAAACAGGTATGATGGATTAGCATGATGGCATATATTCACATATTGGCTCCTTCAGTGAATAATTGGGAAAGTTAAGCAACATTGGATATCCAAATTTTCTCCTGCATTCAGAATAAATTGGTAGGTGGAAAAGGGAATGTTTCCCAGTGTAATCTAAACATGTTTGTTCAGAAGTAAGGAATTCTATAGCAAAGTATGGCCTTCCATTGTATGTTTAAGCACAAAGCTTAGTGTGTTTTTTAAGCAATTCTCTCATTTCCCAACCTCTATAGCAAGGTGGTTGGGTGATTCTAGGGATTATAATCCAAAGAAGTAACTTTTCTGACACTTTTGGTCCCAGCTTTGGCAGAAAGGCAGGGTGTAAATTCAGTAATAGAAGTCAAGACAAGATCTTTTCCTAAAACTCTGCTTTAAGATTTCAACCTAAAGTCTCCTGTTGATTAAACAAATCCAGCAAAAGTGAAACAAAGTTCATATTTTCCCTCAAAAAAAAAAAAAACTCTTTCTTGAGAAAATCTGTGCAAAAGTCATTGCAACTTAACAAGAGCCTAAGTAGCAATCTAGCAGGAAGCCAGGGTAGGTTCATGCGAGGCACCTGAAACCAGACCTTGATGGAATAAACTGCAGAACATAAACAAATCTGGGAGGGCTGTGTGGAATAAATCTCCTTTTCTCATTTATTAATTTGTCTGTCTTTCTTTGAAAGAATTAAGTTTCCGTCCCAGGAGCAGGTGAGCAACAAGAATGTGAAATGAAGTGATTAGGTTTCATCCGTGGAAGCACTAGACTAAGGGAAGCTGCCATTAAATTAATCCTCGTCTTAGACAACCCTGGCTCGGAGTGTGCAGGTGGCAAAAAGAAAGCGAGCAAAAGGTGACAGCAGAGGAAGAATCTGTTCTTTCGTTTCTGGAAACGCACGGCAGGCCCACCATCCCAGGCCTTGGCAAAGCATTGCCTCAATTCCTTTATGTACCCACTGCAGATCCTTTATAAAATCCAACCCATTTTTTTCCATTTTGTATTTTACAGAACCTCAGGTGTTATGATTATCATATCTGTGTCCACCATCTTATCCTGACAACTGCCGTCGGGAGGGAGATTAGGCTAGGAGACAGTGACTCGCCTAAGATCACTTTTACTCCATTCAGAAAAGAGGAAATGTCTACATCTGCATAAAGTTCCCACATCCCAGTTTGTACATATAGGAGCACGTTGGGAAATAACTGCTATACTTCAAATAGGAATACATGTCAGCATTCAGGAGATAACTGGGATCAGGCACTGTCTGCTGACAGCCATTTTCAAGGCTCCAGATTGTCCTCTTCCATGGTTCTTTTATCCATAACCCAGACAAGGGCAACTGTTGGAGGCTAGGGGGCCACATTAGCCCCACCCCAGAAAACCTCAGACAGTTGTACTCCCCACATACCCTCCACAAAAAAATAAAAAAATTGCCTCCAAATTCCCTCTGGAGACATGAGGGTATTTCTGCCATGTGGGGCTGGACCACTTGAGGCACAGGAAAAGCCTTTTGTAGCAACAGGAAGCAATGAGAAGTCACTTCCTGTTCACTTCCTGTTTTAAAAAAGGCCTCTTCTGGACCTAAAATGCCAGGGGAGGGGGAAAGAAACATAGCAAAAACGCTGGGAGTTACAAAAACAACCCTAGAGGCCACATGCAGCTAACAGGCTCACCCTATTCTAAACCATACTTATTAAGGCCATTTCCGCACTAGCCTGTTATAGCGCGATGATTCCACTTTCAACATCCTCTGGAATCCTGGGGTTTGCAGTTTCGGGAGGGGCTGGCCCCTCCCGAAACTGCAAACCCCAGGATTCCAGAGGATGTTGAAAGTGGAATCATCGCGCTATAACAGGCTAGTGCGGAAATGGCCTTAGACTGGACAAAACTGGATGCAGCCCTTCAAACAGAGGATTGCCTTCTAAAAACTAGGCCACAATCTCAAGATTTGATGGGGAGTACTTAACTCTCCCCATCATTGCAAATGTTCCTCTTCCGTGTGTGTGTGTGTGTGTGTGTGTGTGTGTGTGTTTCCCCCCAGGTTGAGTCTTTATTTTTAGAACCTCTGGGCTCTAACACTGGAAATAAACCCCAACACAGAGAAAAACAGTTCTGGTGGGATTTGAAGAGGAACGTTGGCCAGCTTGATAAGGATTTGGCACCTGCCTTTCCACTGTGTTGCTTCTCCTCTACAATTCTGACTAAACCTTTCCAATTTCTGTATTTGTTTTAGCTCAGTAAACATAGTTTTTGAAAATACACATTTATAATGCAATGTGGAGCAGATAGGAAGAGAGAATTGCCTAGAGATCTGAAATGAGCTTTGCCCAGCAGCAAATATATTATTTGTTCATTCAGGAGTTCATTCTCTTTTCTGACGAGAGACCAATGCCATACATATTCACAAAAACAGCAACAAAGGAAGGTTGTGAAAAGAAAGGGGGGGGAGGGAATTAGCATTGTAAAATATTTCTGAGAGAAAAAAATGTGTTGTCCCCTAAGGTTAAAACTGGCTTTATTTTTAGCTCTGTGTTAGAAGAAATTGCTACCACAGTCACCTTACACATTGTTAAATTCCTTGGCTGCTAACATTAATGTTAAAAGAGAATACATCAATAATATGCAGAAAAAGCTGTGGGCCTCTGAAGGGAAAGCACAGCTGGATTGCTTTCAGCTGCTGATTCCTCACTGAGGTCCCCTCCTGAAGGACAATTCTCACTCACAACTTGTAGGTTAATCTCATGATGGATCCCAAGAAAACCATCGGAATGGGTAAGGAATTGATTTGTGAATGAGCAACCCTGTTCAGAGCCACGCTTCCTCCATTCTTACTTCTGTCACCTGTCTGCATGTGCCAAAGTCCAAATTGTGGTGATACCTTTAGTAGACCAGCCTAAAAGTTACACTATTTCTGAATCAGCAAACTTCTGTGGGTGCTTCATGCTCAATCCGGAACCCTGATTTTCTAGGGTTTCAAGACACATGGAGAGCCTTTGTGGATAGCAAAGCCTCTCCTCTTCAGACCTAACACCATCCATATATAAAGGCAATAAGAATGATCAACGATGGAAATTATGAAAAACAGACTGGAGACAGTGTGCTTCTCCCTCCCACACACACACATGTTGAGCTAATGTGCTTTAAAGCACCTGTATAGGGCTTGAAAGTCCCTCTTTCAAATGTTATTTCTTTCATGAACATATCAGGTACATCTAGGTCAGTTATGGTATCCCACAGCAGCTGGCACCTTCCATGTCATTACCAAACAAAATCATAATAAGTAAATAAATTATCAACCTCAAAAAATGCTAGAAACAACATATAATATTACAAACAGATATAAAACATGTAAATACCAACAACAGGATAAGGATAAATAACCACTGAAATGCAGGCCTGAATAAAATTCGAACAGTTCATAACATAGACAATGAACAACTATATCCAATCATAACATGATGAAAAGAGACACAGAAAGAAATCGGGTCTGTGTACATGCAGTCTATGTTTGATGGCAGATGGCAAAAAAAAAAAAAAAAAAATCATTCCTGGAAACACGTGGAATTGTTTTGCTGGTCTTCCTCAGACAAATAGCTTTCAATATTTGACATGTCAGTTTCCAATGGTGCATAAGTTCACCACATGGTTGTGTCAACCCAGTATGTTAGTGTTTCCCAAGGCAGTTTTCTGCCATGTGGTATGTTTCTGTGGTTATTTATCTTTGTTCACTTGTTATCTGCACACATTGTCGGTATCCACATGTTTTATACCTATTTGTAGTGTTATACACTGGGCCCTTGGTAGCCACTAGGGTTTGGTTCCAGGGCACACACACCCCAGAAACCAAAATTTAGACCACAATTAGGCCATAAAGTCTAATTATGTACAATGGTGTAGTAAAATGGTGTCTCTCTTACATAAAATGGAAAAATCAAAGTCTGCTTTCTGGATTTTTTTAAAAATATTTTCAAGCCATGGTTGCTTGAATCTGTGGATACAGAGTCCGTGCATATGGAGGACCAAGTGTATCTTGTTTCTGTCACTTGTTGGGGTATATACTCATGTATAAGTCATTCTCATGTATAAGTTGAGGGCAGGTTTGGGAGCCAAAATTATGGATTTTGATATGACCTGTGGATAAGTTGAGGGCCATTCCATAAAGAGGGGAAAGCACTAGCACCGCTTCAGGGGCCATCTGCCCTGGCCACCCTGACTACCACCATACCCTCACCCCACCCCAGGCATGCAAAAAGGCCTTTTGCCATTCTACTTAGAGAAAGGTATTGTTCTTTTTTTGATAAAATTTAAGGTACAGTATTAACTCTTATCAAAAAAGGAACCATCCCTTTCTCTGAGTACAATGACCAAAGATGGGAGCTTAGTCCGACTTGGGGGAACCTCTTGGTGCTCCTTTAAGGGGAAGTGCCATTTTTCCACCCAGGCATTCAAAAAGGCCAAAAGCAGTTCTGCAATGGAAAGAGCAGAAGGGGTGTGATGTTTCTTTTAGGTTCTCCTGAGACGGACTAAGCTCTCACCTTTCACCACCCTGCTCAGAGAAGGGGATGGTTCCCTTTTGGATAAGAGTTAAGGCACAGTACTTACATTAACTTGTGGATAAGTCAATCCAAATTTGGGGGAGGCAATTTTTAAAACAAAATTTTTAGACTTATACATGAGTATATACAGTAGTCCAATCATTTATTATGGTCTTCTTTGTTATAAGCTCCTTTGTTTGAGATCCTTCTATTCTGCAGTTGTTGAGGTCCCATGTTCTTGAGGTCAGGGGATCCAGTCTGAGTCTTAGAGGCTTTTCGCACCTTACCCGTTCGCACAACTGGGGAGGGCATCTCGCGCGAAAAGCCTCATCCGGAATGCTGCCACTTCCCCGTTCATTCGTCCCACAGGTCGTTTCCTGGTAGTGCGACCGTCAAGCTAGCACCCTGCCCCTTCCTTCCGCAGCGCAGTCTGGGAGCTGTAGGCTGCGCTGGGGGAGGAAGCACGACCAGGCCGGCTTGTTCAGCGTACCACATGCAGGTAAGTGCGCAAGGGCCCTACGAGCATTGCGCAACCGTGCAGTATTTTCGGCTTAGAGCCGAAAATAAGAAAATGTGCGCGCATCCCATTTTAGGCTCCTGAGCGTTGCGTGAATGGGAGTGCGTCGTATGGACCAACGCTCCCATTTATGTGACGCTCAAGGGGCACTCGCAAAAAAAAAACTGCGTGCGAAAAGGGCCTTAGTCTGAGCTTTAAAGGTGCCACCCAAGGCGAGGGACCTGTTTCAGGTTTGTATTCAGCATCTTGGACAGCTTCCTTAAAGTCTAGACTAAACTCTGAAGTGGATTCAAAGCCCCACTGAAACAGAAGCCACAAATTGCTACTTATAATAGCACAACTCCAAATCTGTGAAAGAGAATAATCCTGCTTACTTACCTTACAGAATTGTTGTTAGGATTACTGAAATGATAATATTGTATATAGCTTGTTGAGGATTCTCCCAATAATACTAGAAGAATCCATTTCTGTCAGGTCTAATTCAGACATTATAGCGGGCCAAGAAAACCTGTTCCTCCCTCCAGATGTTGTTGAACTCCAGTTCCCACAAGCCCTAGGTAGACCAGCCAATAGTGAAGTGTGATGGGAACAGTGAATGAGTCTAAGGTTCCCCATCCCTGCACTGCAGCATTCCTAAATCACACATTACATTTTTACTAGGTGTACAAACTGACTACAACTTTCTCACAGATGTGCATTCTCTGTTCATGCTCCAAAATAAATCTTGCAGCTGTGAAGGGCAAGTGAAAAAACCCACCATTCAGTTTGTATAGTCATTTCTTTGCAGAAATGCTTTCTTCCATAAAGGAACTATCCACTGTGATAGAAAAGTTGTCCATAGACTTTCCAATACACATACAGGATAACTCTGTGGAGCAGAGTCTTTGGCAACTTGCTGCCAGTTATGTCTCTCTATGCATTGCTTGTACTAAAACAACAATTTCCTAGATTTTGTCCCGATCCAAGTAAGAGTCCATTCCAAAACACTAGAGTGAACTGCAAAATTCAGAATGCATTCCTTACAACAATGCACTTGTGTTCTAAGATGCCCAGTCAACTTACTGTGCTAGAGGACTAAGATATAAGTCTTATAATACGTCAAGGATGGTGAAATACCACTCCCATTCACTGCTCCAGAAATCTTCAGTCATATCCATTTGACAGCAGCAAGCACAGTGTTGCACATGTGGGATCATTGTCATATGATATTACATTAAAATACACAAAGTAGTATGTGACTGTACATTGGCTTTATACATTATCCTTGTGTATTGCACAATGGGTTGTCAGCCATGGGCATTGACTATTGATCCATACATATTGCCCAACATTGGTATTCAATGTAGGGGTTGTATAAAATAATTCCACCAATAGGTATTACACTGTGTTGAAGTGATGTAGGATCTTGGCCGTTGTGTGCTGGTTTAGCTCAATCACTATTAACCATCCTTTTTCTTTGTATCTCAGAGTGTAGCCCATCTTTAATCTCTGTTTTTCTTTCTTTGTATCTTCACAGTAAACCATGGCCATTTCCTCACTAGACTGTATTAGTGCTATTATTCCACTTTCAACATCCTATGGAATCCTGGGATTTGCAAACCCCAGGATTCCATAGGCTATTGAAAGTGGAATAATAGCACTAGAATAGTCTGGTGTGGAAATAGCCCGTCTTTCTCTAGCTCTCTTCTTCATTCTCTGAATCCCCTTTCATTGTTTCTCCCTTTTCTCCCCCCAGCATTGCACAGTCTTGTGTTATACCCTCCATCTCAGTTATGCTCTTCTCTTTTTATTCTGTGTTCCTACTCCTTAGGTCTCTTTACTCTACCCTTCCCAGAATTTCTGACCATTTCTCATGTAGGCTTAAGCTTCTGGAAGCTTACATCCAATAACATCTGGGGATCCAAGTTTGAGAGCCATTGCATTAAAGGTCTTCCTACATATTATACGACAGTGGTATGGAACCTTTCCACATTATTTCCACATGCAAACTTGGGCTTGCAACTGAAACTATTTTCATATATTATCAGCATGTACAATGAAATTACTGGGGGAGGGGGGATACCAGCAGGCTCTGTCTCAACTGGTAGTGTTTATTTTAAAAAGATATTCATACAACTGAGCATGTGAAAGGCTCTCTGGACAAGTTCTGTCACCTTGGGGTATATCCAGACTATACAGTCATAGCACTTTAATACCACTTTAACCACCACGGTTCCAGCCTAAGGAACACTGGGATTTGTGTTTTTTTGTTTGTTTTGTTTTTTGTTTTGTTTTGAAGTATTTAAAAGTCACTGCCAGAAATTTCTAGTACTGTAGTTCATAGGAGTGAGTTAATGCCCTATAGAGAAATACCTCAACAAACTACAACTCCCAGATTCTGTAAGATGAAGTCATGGCAGCTACAATGCTATTGAACATTTACAACTATGCAATTACACCTCAGGAAAAACTGCTGTGTTTCAAACTATATATAGAAGGCCTTTACATGCATTCAGTTGTATGCGTGGGTGATCCTTTCAGATCTTACAATAAGTGCATGGCAATCTGGGGAGAAGCCGGCTACCATAAGGTGGACACAAACATATACTGTAGGCTTGTTTCTATGTTGACAGAAAGCTACAGTCCATCTAGAGCAGTGGTTCTCAACCTTCTTAATGCCGCGACCCCTTAATACAGTTCCTCATGTTGTGGTGACCCCCAACCATAAAATCATTTTCGTTATTATTTATTTATTTAGTTAGTTAGTTAGTTATTATTTAGTTATTTCCAACATCAAATAAATTGGAAACACTGCCCTAAATCACTGCTCTGGATAGACTTCTAATGCCTAAAAACTGGTAACCCTCCCCGCCTTTTTTAAGCACAGAAAGCATCCATCAATGCCAGAATTAAGGCAGTAGTTCTAGTTCTGAATGTTGGGTTTCCACAGCTCAAAAAGCCAGTCACTCCCAAAGGCAATGCTGAAACAGCCCACATTTTACACGAGGCGCAGGGAAGAAAGGACGGGAGAGAGGAAAGATAGTGGAAGCATAAGCAGACGTGTTTTGTTTCCCTCCCTCCCTCCCTTAAAGGGAGTGTGGACGCTGAACATACAAAAAGCGAGGAATGCAAGACAGTCAGGGCGAAGAACACAACACGTGCATGTGGCAAGTGCCAAGGGTCCATGCACAACAAAAGCGAGAGGAGAAAGTCATCCTGGCTATTTCTGCACTAGACTGTTATAGCGCTATTATTCCACTTTCACCATCCTATGGAATCCTGGGGTTTGCAGTTTGAACCCCAGCGCAGGGGTCTCAGAAGCACTGCTCCCATCGGCTGTGAGGCCACCTTCTTTTAAAAGGGGGCAGGATTGAGGAGCGGCGACCCCTGTGAAATGGTTGTTCGACCCCCAAAGGGGTCCCGACCCCCAGGTTGAGAACCACTGATCTAGAGTCTTTGGTGAGTTTTCTAATATGATATGGGTTTTTAAAAACACAGGTTTGCCTTGTTTACACATTACAGCTGGAATTCACTGTCACAGTTATGGATGCCTCGCCTAGAGTTACACATCTGTAACAGATCCATATTCACCATCCTTATGTATTCACAGTTGTGGTACTATTGTCGCGATCACAAAAGTACCCCAGTCTTGCTTTACTGGGTAGCAGCTGCTATGAGTGATGGAGGGCTGGTCTCCTATTAATTGGGTAGCAGCACACTGACATTTCCACCCCTATCCTGGCCAGCAATCTCTGGTATCAGGAGGAATTGTGAAAGGGATCCTGCTTATGAATGTTGCACTGGAGGCCACTGTTTCCCTGCTTACTGGGGGTCCCGGGAGGGACACCAAAATAACCTTACAATTACAAAAGATGGGGAAATTAGTCAAGAGCACTGGTTGGCACTACGAGAGGCAGGGTAACGCAGCAGGATCTTGTAACCCAATGTTTATGGGGTCAGGCCAAGTCAAGAAGCAAACTGTGTTGGAAATTATGAATGATCTTTATTAAATACAGGCACACAATGTAAGCAACACACGCACATAGATAACTAAGGAAAATAAAGGTTTGAGTAGGATAGCGGGATTTTCAGAGGGATAGTTGATTCGGGTGATACAGAACCTATTCCTGGAGCCTGGAGAGAAGATAGAGAGCAAAGCTGGGGTGCGATGTATCTCAGCACGTGGAGCTGAGGGGAAGCTCACCAAGCAAAGCAGCAGCAAGGCAGTCTGGAACTCGGGAGTGATCTGAGGATGGTCTTGGAATCAGGGGTTTTTATAGAGGGAAATGTGACTGCAGGCTATGCTGTACTTGGGGAAAACAATGTGTTTCGGGGGCGGGACAAAGCTTTGGAAAGGTCAAATTTAGCATGATTGAGTTAAGTCCAAATTGACAAAGAGTTAGCCAGTATGCAAATGCTCAGTGCTTGGCAATTGAGTATTCAGCTTGCCAGGTTGCCTACTCGGGGCAGGATGTCCTTTGTCAACAACGTGCATACATAATGAAGGTGTTTGCAGAGAGGTCACCTAATGCAAGGATCTGGCTATTTCTGGCCTGCCTGGGTGGAGAATGGAATGTCCAGCAATTAGTGGCCAAGCCTGGTCTGTGCTTGTCTGGGGGCTCTCAAACACGTGGAGAGGGGTGGTAGAAGAGAGCCAAATTATGATATTAAAATGATATCTGGGGATATCTCCAAGTAGGTCTAAACTGCAGTAACACCACTGTAGGGAAGGAGGTGGAAACATCAGTATCCTGCTCATCGATTGACAGGAGAATAGGCCTCTAGTTGTTCGCAGGGCTGATATTCCATAAAGTAGAATGGATTGAGGAGGAGAGCCAAGAGACACTACTTAAGTTAAGTTATACTTATCTAACTTAAGTTAAATATACTTATCTAAAGGCCTTTCTACACTACACATTTGTAGTGCTATAATTCCACTTTCAACATCCTGTGGAATTCTGGGCTTTGTAGTTTACTGAGGCCAAAGAGCTCTCTAGCTGAGAATGCCCCTCAGGTTCCACCCACCCTGAATTCACATCAGTGTGTGATCATCAATGTGCGATATATATTTTTAAAAATGCTGTCTGATTCACTTTGTCTCCATGTCTCCAAAACATATATGCATTTTTACAAGCAATTTTCCCTAATATAATGTATGCACATTAAGGAAACATACGGAAATGTATATATTTGTGAAAATGATATATCCTGTAAGAATAATATATATTTGTGTTTAAAAGCACTGAGCTGCACCACTGGCTTGTCCCAAAGCAGAAAATGAGGAAAGGAGAAAGTCAGCACCATGGCTCCTTACTTCAACTGCTCTGCTCAGACAAAGTCAGAGCAGCAACTTCAGAAACTTTTTTTTACCTCTGGGAAGACCAGGTTATCCAAACAAGCAGATGTAATATCTAAGTGTATGCAGCAGTAAATTCTTAAACCAAAGCAACTTTCTCCTTCAGCCAAGAGTTATGCAAATAAAATATTTTGTTTGCTCACAGTTATATTTATAGTGCTGATTCAGGGTAATAGAAAAAAAAGGGGGGGGACAAGCATTTCTTTAAAAAGCCAAGCATTTATGTATTATGTATGTGTTCCAGAAGCAGTTTTGCAAAACAATTGAGGTCATGCCTGCATTTTTTACTCTCACCTAGTCCTGTCACGGACACGATCTAGCATTTTCTATGTTGGACAAAACCAAGACAGTGTGCAGTTTTATCAAGCTGCAAAGCCTCTACAGTGGAATATCACTTCTAAAAGCTTCAGAGAGTGAGCTGGTGAACAAGAGCATCTAAGTCATATTGCTTGATATAAATAGCTTTTGCTTTCCCACGGCTCATTCTTGCTGCTTCTGTTCCACTTCACCTCCTCTGGGGTCATGGAAGCACTGTGCTTCTACCTGTGTAGGAAAGACGGTGTAGCATTGTAACTTTCTCTCTGAAGCAGATGGCTCATTTTGCTAGTGGGACATTTTTTGCTCTTGTAAAATCAGGTGAATTTAGGTCATCACCACCCAGCCAGAGTCTTGAGTAGATTGGGGGGGGGGTGTCAATGAAATGAGGAAGACCAAACAGAAGGTTGTGAGACGCTTTCTGAATCCCCCATGATCACACAATATCTGTAGAGTACATCTTGTCTTTAAGAGCCAGTGTGGTGTGTAGTGATTTGAGCACTGGACTATAGCTCTGGAGACCCAGGTTCAAATCCCTGCTTGGCCATGGAAACCCACTAGGAGGCGTGGGGGCAAGTCACATTCTGTCAGCCTCACAGGAAGACAAAGGTCATTTCCGCACTACACTCTTATAGCGCGGTTATTCCACCTGCAATATCCTATGGAATCCTGGGGTTTGCAGTTTAGGGAGGGGCCAGCTGGCCCCTCCCTAAACTGCAAACCCCAGGATTCCATAGGATGTTGAAAGTGGAATAATCACACTATAAGAGTGTAGTGCGGAAAGGCAAAACCACCCTCCAAACAAATCTTGCCAAGAAAACCCAATGATAGTGTTACTTTAGGGTTACTGTAAGTCAAGAACAATTCAAAGGCAGACAACAACAATTTGACTTCTTTGCTGCAAAAAGGGATGTGCATGAGTGTATACCTGAACAATATGTAATCTGCCACAGGCAATGAAGGTTTGAGATTACGGTTGTCACACTCTGATATTTATGTGCTACAACAAAGTACTTCCTTCCAAATAGGTAAAACATTCACCATTGATTTATTTTTCCTTTATTTTTAGTCAATAAAATATTTCTATCTCACCCTAGATGTTGAGACCTCCAGGCAGCAACAAGCAATATTAACAGACTAAGGTCATTTCCGCACTGGACTGTTATAGTGCTATTATTCCACTTTCAACATCCTATGGAGTCCTGGGGTTTGCAGTTTAGGGAGTATGTCCAGTATGGAAATGACCTAAAACAATTTAAAGCAATAAAAATAATTTAAATGGGCTGAAAACATATTAAAATACGTTGAGAAGTTTAAAAATGATTAAGAAGGTTAAAACAATTTAAAACTATGCGCTTAAATATTTTGCCATGAAAGAGTTAGGCCTCAGAGGCTTTTGCAACTAGTCATCTTTTTACTTGGCACCTAAATAAAGCAAATGTTGGTATTAAGCAGAACTCCAAGGTGAGTAGATTCCACAGTTGGGATGCCACACTTGAAAAGCACCTCTCCAATGACCTCACACAAAGAAGCAGTGATGTAGACTCAAGTCAATAGACTCGGACTCCAGTCAAACTTAAGTTGTTTCAGTGACTCGACTTGGACTTGACTTGGCAATAAATGGCCCTTTGTGCACGAGGCAGTTAAAATGGGCCAAGACGTCCTGGCACGGACATCGTCTGCACCTTGGATTGGACTAGGTGCAGACTATTGAACTTAGTTCCGCACCTCAGTCTGATCCAACCCGCCCCCAAGTGGTCCTCCCCCACGCTAAGTAAAGACTGGAAAAATCAGGTCTTTACATTTTCTGGAACACATCATTACGTTCCTACTTACCTGTGCAGATGCACAGGCTCACACCAATGCGAGCCTGCAATCAGCAGAGGATGGGCTGTGGGTGTGGCCAGCCTCAGCGGTTGGTCCACTCCCACGAAGACACCGGAAGCTGCCATTTTGAGCCAGAAGCCACAGGAAGCCGCCATTTTGAGCCGGAGCAGTGCGGATCTACAGATCTCGCACTGCTCCAGTACACCCTGCACCAATGGAGGAGCCCTGCGGAAGGGCTCAAGGGAAAGTCTGCATTACTTCGGACCAAAGAAGAGCTGGTAAGTAACGGCACAGAGCGATACACTCACCTCATGCGGAAAGGGCCAATGATGCACTTACTCAACTTGACTCAAGACTTGTATATTTTTAGTGACAGATTTGCTGCCCTTGGTTCAGTAACATAACACATTCATCCAGAAACCTGACAACTTTGAACAATACTTCCATCTCTTTTTGCCTACTGGTCACATGACAATCTATCTCAGGCCCAAAGTGTGGGCACATTTCTCAGAGGGGAACAGCAAGCAGGTTAGGCAATGGGCTTGAGGCAGGCCCCCGCTGCATATGAGAGGAGCCTTCTAAAATGTTTCCTAAGAGCAGAAAACAAGACTCGCCCACACAGTGCAAGGTGCATTTCTCAGAGGGGAACAACAAATGTGTTAGGCAATGGGCTTTTGAAGCTTTGGTAATGGGGAGTAAGAAGGATCCTATTCCCCACTTCTGAAGCTGCAGACTCTTTCATGCCCCTTGGCACAAAAGCCTCCAGCTTTGGGAAGGAGGAGTAAGCAGAATCCTATTCCCCACTTCCAAAGCTGCAGATGGCAAGATCACAAATGTGGAGGCCCAACTCTGCTTAAATTGTTAAAACTGACTTTGACAGACACTTGAATTACTATTCGGAAACTTTACTACCCCTCATCCGGGGAGAAACCAGGATGGATGGATAAAGGTATGTGTGTATATATAATTGTTGTTATATGTGAATACGATTTTATATGAGATACACGAATGTAAACATTATTTGTCTGTTTTATTGTTAATAAACTTTTAAAAAACTGACTTTATTAGACTCTGTCCAGAAATTCTGGAATACAGGTTGGAGTATAAAGTTGGCTCCCAGACTTGAGACTTGACTTGAAAGGATCTTCAAGGACTAGGGACTTGAAGATAGAGACTTGAGACTTGACTTGAAACTTGGAGTAAAAGACTTAAATACATCACTACAAGAAGGGTCCCTCCAGAAGACCTTAGTCCTCAGGCAGTCGTATATGTGTATGTGACAGGTATCAAGGTCCCAAGCTGTTTAGGGCTTTACATTTCATCGTAAGCACCTTGAAATCAGACCGGAGGCATAATGGCAGCCAGTACGATTCTTTGAAGACTGGCATTTTATTATCTCTATATCACATCCAGGAAACATGTTTTGGACTAGTTGTGGCTTTCAAGTTGTCTTCAAGGGCAGCCCCACATACAGCATATTTTTTGTTGTTTCCCTTCAAGTAATTTCCAAGTTATGGTGACCCTAAGGCCGAGAGTTTGTGACATGCTCAAAGTCACCCAGTGGGTTTCCATGGCTGAGCAGGGAATCGAACCCTGGTCTCCAGGGTCGTACTTCAATGCTCAAACCATTACACCATGCTGGCTGTCACACAGCATATTACAATATTCTAATTTGCAAGTAATCATTTCCAAGTGCAACCTCTAGTTGGATGATTTAGTCCTGCAGGAGCAGTCGTTCGGGGAAACCTAAGATAAGAGAGTTGGTTAGTTCAGCTGGGTATCTGATTCATATCTAGTTAGTTAATTACATTTTAATTGCATTTATGTCCCACCTTTTTCCCACTGAACTCAAGGTGACACACAATGTTGCTCTCTTCACTTTAACCTCCCGAGAACTAGTCCAAGGTTGCCCAAGTGACTGGCCCAAAGTCTATGTCATGGCTCAAAACTGAATCTCCAAAATCCCAGTCAAGACCCCTCTCACTACTTGCTAGCTTGTAAAAGTTACTCTTTCAACTCTGCCCATGATGTTTGTGGGACCCTGGAAACTGTCGTTTTTAAAAAAGGTAAACTTTCCAAGCACTGCATCACCTTGTAGAACTTATTACCTTCAACAGCCAGGGAATTTGTCACATTGCTCAGCAGTTTTATGTTACAGACAAGCACATGTAACAGCACCACAATGTCTGGTTCTTCTAGCGGTATTGCTTTGAGGCGGACATCTCTACCTGAGAAGCTGCAGAAAATATCTTTCATTCCCAAAAGTCCAGCTGAATTTTTTTCCCCTGGGGATGGCAGGTTGGCTCCCACTACTTCCATGAAAAGAAGTATCTTAATTTTGTATTGGAGAAGAGACACCCTCATCCACAAATCCTGAAGGCAGCAGCTGAAGGGCACTCTGATTCGTATACCCAGCCCTCCATCGCTTCCCACACCCCTCCCCGCATCTGCTGCCTGAGGCACAAGACCAGTCTGCCGAATATCAGAGACAATCCTTCTTCTCCTTCAGCTTTCCCTTTGCAACTCCACCCCAAACAACATCCCTCCCCTTTTTGTAGATTTCTTAAACATGTTGACTACACAAAGAGAACTTGAAAACTCACCTTGGATATTACAATATATTATTGTTCTATAGCATAAACACATGCATGAAATATTATTGCTATAATAAGAGTTTATAGCTCTCATAAAGCAAATAGCTGTTAGGCTAAGAACTAAGGCATTTATGCATTTACCTTGGAGTAAATTTCATGGAATTCAGTAGGACTTTCTTCTAAGTTGATTCACATAGGATTACACTGTAATTTACTTTTATATTCACTTGCTTAGTCTTGTAATTTCACATATGTGAAACCTATCCTTACCCCCCCACACACACACTTTTCTTTAGAGATAATAACATATATCTTGCGCTTTGCAAGGTGAGAGAGGAGTTTGGGGGGGGGCAAGGAGAAGTGGTTAGAGGACTTAAATGATTCTAAGAAGTCACCCAAGACCTAGTACCAGGGCAATTTTTGAATGAAACCACAGTTGTTTGTTTTCTCAAGCTAAAATTAGTTGGAGCCATCAATACAAATGGGCTCATATACCTGCAAGAAAATGTGTTCGCCTGCCCACAGTACCCACATGGTGCCAGATAGTAAGTTAAACTAGCAATTTGGAATGATTTCAACATGTGCCCTCATTTGCTTTTCTAGGGGTCATTTGAGTAATTGCATCTGCTCGGGGGGGTTTTGCAGTTCATCATAACCTCAGCTTCAGCAATATCAAATCGGAGTTGTGTAACTAGTGTAATCCCCATATATTTTACCAGAAACCTCTCCCCCAGCATTCACAGTGAGGACAAACAGAGCAGGAAAAAGCCAAACACCTCTCCTTCTTCAAGCTAAGAAATACATAATGACTGGCTGTTGCTGCAAGAGCTGCAGCAGAGTGTGATGATACTGTGAGGCTGTGGGGATGCTATGGAGCTACTTTCTTTTTATCTCTTTCTTTCCTTCTTCCTTTGTCCTTTTGTCCCATATCTTTTTAGGCTGGGTTACTACAGCAGGTCTGGAGAGCTGTTTCAGCACCACTATCCCACATAACACCAGAGGATTCAAAACTGCAATTTGGCAGCATGACAGCAACTGGAACAAAGTGTGAATCCACCACGCATTTTGTTTTAGCAAGTGTTTTCAAGCAACTTCCAGATGCAGTGACCAAAAATGAGAGCACTGTCCACCCACCAAATAAGAATTATGCTCCTCCAAATGACATTTCCCTTCACTCCCTAAATTTCTAGCATTGCAGTAATTCAAAACTTCAGCTGGGCATTTAGAAACAGAGTTTTGGCATCTAAAGACAGGAGATAGCCAAAGTTACCAAGGGAATGTGAACACAGCAAATGTAAGTTCTAGATGTGAATGATTTTCAGTGTGTCAGTGTCTCCAATGCTAGAAATTTGAGGACTGAAGGAAAATTCCGGGGGGGGGGATTCTCACTTGGAAGGGCTGTTACCCTGATTTCTGGGGGCCCCTGGAGGGACACCTAAATGACCAAACAACTTTGGGGAATATTAGCTGGAGCACTCACTAAAGCTAGTGAGAGGCAGGGTAACTTAGCAGGATCTTGCAACCCAGCGTCTACGGGGTCAGGTCAGTCAAGCAGCCAGATGGGTTAGAATAATAAGAATGATGTTTATTAAGTACAGACAAATATTAAAGACACCACAGTCACACAGATAACTAAGGAATCAGAGATTGACTTAGGGATAGGGATTTTCAGAGGGAAAAGGGTGATATGACACCCGTCTCATAGTCTTGGACCTTGAGAGCGAAGTTGGGGTGCGATGAAGAAGCTCAGCATGATTGGCTGAGGGGAACTCGCAAAGCAAAGCGGCAGCAAGGTGGGATGGAACTCTAGAGCGGTCCGAGCGGTCCGAGGATGGTCTCGGAATCAGGGGTTTTTATAGGGTGAATTGTGACTGCAGGCTATGCGTTACTCGGAGAGAACAATGCATTTTAGGCACGGGACAAAGCTTTGAAAAGGTCAGAATTTAGCATGATTGAATCAGAGCCGAATTAACAATAGTGTAGCCAGTATGCAAATGCGGAGCGCTTAGTCCAGCTTTGTCAAGTTGCCTGCTCAGGGCAGGGAGCCTTTGTTAGTATCGCGCATATGCAATGAGGTGTTTGCCGGAGAGGTCCCTGAAGCGATGAACCGGCTGTATTTGGCCTGCCTGGGTGGAGGATGGAATGTCCAGCAATTATCGGCCATGCCTGTTTGCATGCTTGTCCAGTGGCCTCACAAACACGTGGAGCGGGGTGGCAGAGGAAAACCAAATTGTTTGATATCAAAATGATATCGAGTGCTATCTCCGAGTAGGCCCAGACTGCAGTAACAGGGCAATGCCCTCATTTTGCCCTCCTCTCCAATAGCTCCACTCCTGGACAAAAACTGTACCACAGCAGTTTCCAGAAGGACAATTCTCCTATAAGGCCATTTCCGCACTAGAGTGTTATAGTGCTATTATTCCACTTTCAATATCTTATGGAATCCTGGGATTTACAGTTTAGGGAGAGTACTCAAAGGCCCCAAGATTCCATAGGAAGTTGGGAGTGGAATAATAGCACTCTAACAGTCTAGTGCGGAAATGGTCTTGCTTTAGGATCATCATAATTTAGGAATGACTTCAAGGCACACAAGACAGTCTCCCAAATATGTGAACCAGCTCATAAGATGCACACTCAAGCACAGACCTTATTTTAAAGGAAATGGACTGGTCCACCACTACTACTGAAGTATATTTGACAGCACAACAGTGGCAAGGGAGACTGCAACCATCAACAGCTACCTACCAATGGGTAAATAGCATCTTGCCCCCAATAATAAATCTCAAGTTGTGTCCCCTCTAAAAAGGCCGCAAAAAAGGAGACATCATAATTGGTATTCAATATGAACATGGAAGTTTCACATCCATACAATAGGATGACAACATTATCTCTACGGACTCAATTGCAATCAACATTCCATACATCCTGGAACCTCACAGGTACATGTTAGGCCATTTTTAAAATATGTATTAGCAAGCATACCTAACTGTGCATATCCAGGGAGTCTCCTAATTATGTAAAAATTGAAACCTTATTTCTGAGTCACCCATTTTGCATTCAGGCTATTGGAGTGCACAGCATACTGAAGTTCAGTGCCATTCAAACTTATGGACAATATGAATCCAGCTGGAGTTAAACATTTTTCCATCTCATTGATTTCACTGAGAGTGTTGGCTGCACACATGCTTTTCTCTGTTGAAATCAATAGGATTTAATCAGGATTTTTGAAAGAAAACTTTTGAAAAATCTTAAAACGTTAGCCAAGAATTTTTTTATTGTCTCACTGCCCTTTTCAGACACTTTCATCACAGCTAAATTTCTGCAGTTATGACTTGCTTTTAAAAACGAAAAAGAAACCTCCTTTTACCAGCAACATGTCTGTGCTTTTTTACACATGCTTTACAAGGCAAATTTGGCATGCAACACACTTGCATACCCTAATGTGGGCTTATTGAAGGCAGGTGCACACTTTAATATATATGGGCATAGGGACCCCCTTCCAGACAATAAAATGCTGGCATGACCAAATGTGGAGTATCTGACAGATTTTTATTTGTAAGCCTAAAACCCACAATCCTTTCTTAGGCACTACAAGGAAGTGTGAGACAGTCTGCCCAGTGTTCCTGTATTATACGTGCACTACATTAAATCTATTCAGATTGTCATTTTTTGCTTCAGTATTATCAAAATGTCATGTTAATCTGAAAAGGAAAGATTAACACCATACAACACTGCCATGGGTAACAAGGGAAAGCCAGTTATGACACACAGCCTAATGAAGCAGCGTTGGCTAACATAATTTCATTGGAATCACCTTGATGAGATGAATCATCATAGAGTATAAAAACTTCAGCCTGCTGGAGAATGATTCTTCCTCATTAGCACTTGATCTTGAGTAGTGAGGTGAGAAAATGTCACCCCAAATAATAAAGCAATTAATGTGTCTATGCTGCAAATAGAAATGTACAAACACACAAGCTGAATTATCAAAAGAGCTAAGAATTTAACAGAGAACAATCTCAATATCCACTCAGCCTTTTCATACTTAGTGGGCTGGATCTAAGTTCTCCCAATCATGGATGAGAGGGATATACTCTTGGAAGCTGCCTCCACACCATTTTCTTGGATCTCTCCCCCTCATGTACTTTGTAGGATCCCCTCTGTGTTGGAGTATGAAGGAAAATTTCATGGAAGGGGCCAGAATAAGAGACTAAAAACAGCTCCCGGTCACAGTTGCCCACCCATGCTATAGCCACACCATTCCCCTTTCATGGTCTTGCCCAAGCCCACATCTTTGACGGTGTACAAGTGGGCCATCCTACAACAGAGTGAAAACTAAACCTGATGTCTCCTCCTAGTGATTTTAGCTTTTTGAGGTCTGCTGCAACCAGAGATCTGCTGCAACCAACAGAAGATGATGTCTGTTGAGAGCTCATGAGTGACAGCTGGAGGGGGAGGAGAGTGGTTACAGTTGTCTCCCTGATTCTGCTGGTGCCTGAGGTAGTTGGCTCACTTTGCCTAAAGGTAGAGCCAGCTCTGTTTATAGCCCATCCTATATTCTGTGTCTTAGTTGTGCTAGAGACAAAGACCCTTTCCGCAGGACATCATTGTCCCACATAGGGGATGAGAAAAGAACAGGACCTGGATGATGGTTCTGCACGATGTCATCCAGGTTCCATCTTCTTCATCCCCAGGTGGCACAATCGCACCACAAATCATTGACAGGTTCTTCCCATCAATGACCAGTGATCGCACTGCCTTCCGACTACCCTCCCACACGTACCTGAGCTGCGGACAGTCAGGAAGCGCAGCCAAGGGTAAGGAAGCTCAATGGCTGCACTTCCTGTCCCAACACAGTCTGGGACAGTAGCCGGCTGCACTGCGGAAGCAAAAGGCATGGCCATTGTGCATTCCTCCTGCATTCCTGCAGACAGCCAGTGCAGAGGGGAGCACTCCTGTCAAGCTCCCTTCCCAGGAGAACCTCTACCAAGATTCCCACAGGACGCTGCCAAGATGAAGTAGAGTGTGGAAAGGGCCAAAAAGACACAGATGGGGGAGAAGACAATGAAACAAAATACCTCAGCTACTAGAGAGCAAAATGAGAGCATTGCCTCCCAAATAATATTTCAGTCCCCAAATCTCTAGCGCTGCAGTAACTTAAAGTTTCAGTTGAACGTTTAGAAATAGAGTTTAGGTATCCAAAGAAACGGAGCAAGCCAAGTTACCAGAGGAATTCAAATACCATAAATAAAAAGAGTTCTAGGTGTGAATAATGTTCAGTGTTTCACCCTCTGTGGTGCTAGAAATTTGGGGATCGAAGGAAATTTCATGGTGTGCAGGATTCTTATTTGGTGAAGCAATGCCCTCATTTTTGCTCTCCCCCATAGCTACACCCGTGGATGGACAGTAACTGTCTTTGACAGAAACTCTGGTTCTGAATAGCCTGCCTGTGAGAAGGAGGGGAGAAAAGACCAATTAAGAGAAAAACTACAATCATGCCAAAAGGAATATGATTTCTTTTCTTGAGGGCATTCTTGTTAAAGTCCATTGAGTTTTCTGAGCAATCTTACCCAAAGGGGAGGCTTTAATCTTGGAGGTGGCCTCTTGACTTTTGATGTTAAGAGCCTTCAACAAGTCCTTCTGTGTTAACCTGTGTATTTGTTTCTTTAAGTGGCCACTCTTGATCTCAGAAATTCTCCTACATCTAAAGTAGGTGTGGAGCTATTTATAAATCAAGGGCTGGTTCTGAAGTTTTCATAAGGTGGTTTATATTGCGTATTTGAAATCTGGAGGTGTTTCAGGAATGCCTCATAAAACCACCTTCCATAAGCTGTCTCTCAGGAAACAGTCATGATAACAGAGGCCATCAAATCTTACTTTAAACAAGTTACCTCTTACTCCAGATTTACTAAATTTCTGGAATATTTTTCTATCAGCCCTGAAAATCTATCCTGTGTTTTGAAGTCTTATCAGCTGCATTTTCAGAAGCATTAACCTTACGCCTTCCATCCCAACAATTTATGTGCTACATATCTCTCAGACTGCAAATGACGCTGTTTTACTGTATATTATGAGACAGTACCTGGTACACAGCAGCAGAACTGTTTGGGGGTTTCCCCTCTCCTTTAATATGTTGTTTAAAGCAGCTTGTAAAAAGAAATCACACTGCAGTTTCCATAATTCACATTAGTCGATCAAAACAGAAAAAAGTATTTTAACTATCTTCTATATAATATTCCTGCAGTGCCTGGAAAGTTACTTTTCAAAAGTCTAAATTAGTTACAATTATAGTTCCAATACCCCCACCCCCCAAAAATTAGTTAGGTACCATTACAATTATAATGCTCAAATGTTAACTCCTTACTTCTCTGTTTCTGAAGCACAACTAAAATAGTTACTTTGATTTCTTTTAAAAAATTGAGCGGCTGACATTGGCAGATCAATTGCATGCATGAGGAAGGTAATCGCACAAGGATATAGCAATTACTCCCTTGTGCAACAACCTTAAAACCACACACGCATACAAAACAGGTGTTGAAATCTGAATATGTCACTAACAAGATTCCAGAGGTTAAATTTTATCCATACAGTATTTTGTGGAAAAATATTGATCATTATTAAGAATGAATACCTAGTAACTAGTTACTTCTAGGTTCCGCACTGATGCATAACAAACAACAGCACAGCATTTACTTAAAGTGGAAACAAGGGGCCTTTTATTCTCAGGATCCTTTCTGTCCTCCAAATGAGTGTCCAGGAGAGAAGGTATATTTGGCCACATAGCCCTCAATTTCATAGAAATGTTGATAACCTCTAGCACTAAGCATGTCCCTGTTATAGAACACATGCATATGTGTTCACATATTCTACACAACATATACAAACATGGGGGCTACTTGTTGTTGTGTGCCTTCAACTCATTTCTGATTTATGGCAACCCTAATATGAACCTATCATAAGGTTTTCTTGGCAAGATTTGTTCAGAGGGAGTTTGCCTTTGCCTTCGTCTGAGACTGAGAGAGTGTGACTTGCCAAAGATCACACAATGCATTTCCATGGATGAATGGAGATTTAAACCCTTGTCTACAGAATTGTAGTCCAATGCTCAAACCGCTACACTATGATTGCTCCTGGGTTGGGGGGACTTACACCTTGCCGAAAAGAGGACAAAAGAGATTTCCATAAAAGATCAATGTGCTAATTCAGAAATCGCCATGGAAATCTAGAAAAAATAATGGCCAGGATCAACAAGAGTCTGTGCCACAGCAGAAGGTAGCCATCAGCAAATCCTCCTCCTCATGCAGCTCCCATGTATTGTCTGTATCTCCTCCAAAGAGTTGGAAAACTCTCCAGAACAAGTTCAAGTTGTGCAGAGACTGAGAGGGAGAAGAAGATGGACAGTGCCCTGTAGTGATGTATGAGGTAGGGAAGGAAATCACTGTCTCTGAGATCTACTAACAGGCTTCTTCCACCTATGAAAAGACCCTGATGGATCCTTACAAGTTAAATAGAAATACAAGGGTCCATCTAGTTGTGAAGTAGAATTCTTCACTCATGCACCTCCAAGCTGCTCCTGCCCAGGGAGATAGCTTTAAAGCCCCAGGGCACTGCTGTAGCCATTTATTGGCTGTCCAGGGAGGAAGCAGCACCCAATGTCAGTTCTGCAGGTGGGGGAGTGAACTGAAGTCACCTTCCAACTGCTCTGAGAACTGCAGCCAGGATAGGTGACCCCCCCCTTTCAGCCAGTAAATGGCAGTAGCAGCATCCCCAGGTCTTAAAAGCTGTACTGAGGTGTGTGTGGATTTTGCACAAGGAGGTACAGCATATCTTCTTGCATAATGCCCAAAAAAAGACAAATATAAGCATAACAATCCTGGTGGCGCAGTGGTTAAATGCCAGTACTGCAAGCCACAAACCACAAGGTTGTGAGTTCGATCCTGCTGGGCTCCAAGGTTGACTCAGCCTTCCATCCTTTCGCAGGTCGGTAAAATGAGTACCCAGCTTGTTGGGGGCATGTATAGAAATGTTTCGAAATACATGCTATTTGTAAGTTGTTTGCCGCTTCGATCCATATGGAGAGGCGGGATACAAATAAATAAATAAAAATAAAAAAATAAAATAAGTTACATAACTCCAAATTCTTAGATTACTAAGAGAGGCAGGCAGTGCAATAGTGCCTCCAAAGTGGTTGCCTGAGCATACTTGCACACATGGAAGCCAGCTTTTGGAGGCTTCTGTAACCAAATCTAGCAAATCTGTACTATCTTTGAATAAATGTGCTCAAATGTTAAAACTTTAAGTTTTTCTTACCACAGGCATCCAGAGTTATTTGCTTCTGTTTTATAGCCATACTCTTAACAGGACTAGCCTGCTGTATTATGGACGCCCTACATCTAAAATACAAAAGGAAGGACCTAACTATGCATTCTCCAGAGCCCTCTTCTCATTTTCTGGGCCAGGCCAGCCACCTTTGGGAATGTCTTCTCTTCATTCCCACTCTGCTTGTGGCCTCACGCACATCTCAGTGGAGCAAGCAACCCATGATGACAGAGGCAACAGTTGCTTTTTGGATGCTGTGGTGGGTTGTATTTGGGGCCGCTGCTCTTCTGACTGTGGCTACAAGACACCTTTCCCCTCTTCTGTTACCCCCGTTCACTTTGCTCAACAATAGCAACCAAGCTATCTAGGAGCTTCAAAATATGTTTTCTCTGTTCCTTTTTATGTCTGGCAGTGTCTACTAGTTAGCAGTATGTGATCAGTAAATAGGGCTACCAGGTCTCAGGGCATGGGTTGCAGTCTCAGGGAATTGCTGTGCTTCTCTGGGCCTCCAGATGGGGAGACAAATCTCAAGTTGACCAGCATTGCAGGAGCAGAAAAAACTTTCATTTTTGCAGGAGACAAGCCATGGTAATGTTACAAGGGAGGTATTACAAGGAGCAGTTCCTGGCGATATTTTAAGCTTGATACATTAAGCTTCAACTCCAGCAACAAAGAATATAGAATTCAGATTTAAAAAAAGAAAAGTCCAGCAAAGAAGAATAGCCATATGTACACAAACACACATATGCACACACACATGCATACACACATACTGTTAAAGTCAGTGCTCTCACCCTGAGATTCCCCCCCTTCCACCTGAGGACCACAGGAGAGGAGCCAGATCTAGAAACTTTAGAGTCATCCCTCCACATTCGCTAGGGTTAGGAGAACAGGACCCTTGTGAAAGTGAAAAAACTGTGAATAACTCTGGGCCCTCCCAAACCATATTTAACACACAAAAAAGTATATAATCACCATATTCAACCCACCATGGATTCCTTTGAGGCATCAGGGTTCCTTCACAAGGCAGAATTGGGTGGCTGGTGGGGTTTACTGCCACCTCCATTGCTGGCCCACACCATTTTTAATTGGGATTTACAAGCCTTGTTCGCAGTTTCTCAGTCTCATGAGCTTGCAGTCCCTATTAAAAATGGCATAGGGAGGCAGCAGAGGTGACAGCAAATAATCCGTGAAAAATCAAATCCACAAAAGTGAAACCTGCAAACGTGGAGGGCTGACTGTAGTCTTGGGCTCATGATTGAATAGATGTCTATAGTACTTTCCACTTCTCTTCTTTGGTTCAGGGGTATTTTAATGCTTAGAAGAATAAAAGGCAGATTCTGCATTCCTGATACCATTCCATTTTCCACAATAATGCCTATGTTTACTATCACACAAACATATTGTATGACAATATGATTCTGAGACAGGTCCATACTGAATTGCCCTGGGTTGTATATGATCCATGAGAGTAGTTTATATCCAGCTCTGTTATACCTAATTGCTGCCTAACTCATTTTGATTTGATATGAAGTGTATAGTTATCATTAGATTTGTCATCTCATTCCATTTGGGTTAATAGTGAACACATCCTGATAGCAATGTGGGTGCCATTCAGAACTGTGCTGCCTTTCAATTTCCTGGAAATGTCACTACCAGTTCCCATCCTTTCCTGAGGAAAATCTATCCACAGGTGTCACAGTTTTCATGCATTCATTTGGACACCTTTTCCTAAATTCAGTCACTGCCCCCTCCCCTCTGAAGAGGCTTCATGGCTGTTGGATGTCAGAGGCCAGAGAAGCTCAAAACAAATGGAAGAAGCAGAAGGAAAATCTACAGCAGCTGCCAAAATAGCTATGGCTCTTACCTTTAGATGAGTGCCAGCTTTAGGCCTGGTTTCTGTAGTGGAACATTGTTCAGAAATAGCAAGATAGGAGTGAGTCTGAGTTTGTTAAAGGTCACATAATCTATCTTATAGATCAGCACTTGGCTTTCCATTTAAAGGCATGCACAAAAATAAACAAGAAGAAAAGTGTACTTGCTGTGAAATGTGTACATATTGTTTGAAGAGTAATCCTATTAAAGCAAATGGGATCTCCTCCCTTCATAGTGCTTTATAGACTGTAACACCCAGCTCTGAGTTGTTTCTTTCTTTTAAAGTGGAGTGAGAACTGGGTGATCCATATGCAGAGTACCAAAGCCCCCTACAGCCACTCCATTGTCTCCCCAAATTGGCTGTGGTGTGGAGAACTGCACCCCTAGAAACTACCAATGAATGTGATTCTGTGTTTTAAGGCCATTTCAAGGCTCCACACTTTGAGGGCATGAAATAGCTCTCCTCCCCCATTTCTGTTTCAAATAAAATGGTGTAGGCAGGCTGCAAAGAGCAGATACAGTCTATTTTATGCCCTCCAACATTTGACAGACAAAAACTGGTACATATGCGGCCAAGCAACATCAGAGTGCAGTCAAGATGACAAAACTTATTAACAAGGAAGCACGCAGAAACTAGGAGAGGCTGTAGCAGTTTGCTTTTGCCGGAGCCCAAAGGAAAGGGCAAGATCCTGCACTCTCCACTCATCCCTTCCTCACAGAGTTAATTAAGTACAAACTATTTTGCATTTTAAATTTAGTTAGCACCAATAGAAATAAGCCAAGAACAAATGGGGGAAGTGGGAGGAAGAGAAAGAAACTGGGACTTTTTAAAAGCAGATAAATAAGTAGCATGACAGAGAATTAATCAGAACTGTCCCTGCCAAATCAGGACAGTTGAAGGGTTTGGTGTTTTACATATAGCATGTGACTTCATTTCTACGGCCTTCTGTCCGTCACATCGGGTGCAGATATTAAATGCATGTCTTTGTTTTTGTTTACAGGATTTGTTATATACTATACAATTACTGGAGATGTCTCAGAACTCACAGTAGAAAAACAAAACCAAGATTTTAAAAAAGAACAGCAAACAGCCTTGTACCACTATAGACCAACATGTTTTATTTGACATAAGGCTTCATGGACTCCAGTCCAGTTCATCAGAAGCAATTAAGTGCATCATGCTGTTTAATTGTTTCAATGTCATTGAACTGAGTCCTAGCCAAATTGCTATATATCTGGTGGACTAAATTACCTATAACTATTTATCTGAAACGTCCTTCTGACCCACATCTTTGATTATTGTTTCTTCCAAAGAAGAATAATTTTTAAAACTTCACATGACCAATGGAATGGCAAAGGAACATACAGTTCAACAAAGCAAACTATGAAGATTTATGGATGAAGGTGGAGAGGTTGCACACTTAAATGAACAATAACTTCACAGCCCCAGGTCTACCCTACCTACTTCCCACTTCATTGCAGAAACAGTCACTGGGAGCAGTTTTGTAGTGGAACCAGGCCATGCAGAGACCTAGTCCCAGGAGTTTTTGATTAGCAGGGACTATGATGCCATCTGCCATTCCCCTTGAGCTTCCCTGTCCCTGTCTCTGGTTTGGATCAACCCAACTGCCTGCATTTGTGGGCTCTCTTTTGTAGTATCGCTATATGGAATATCATTATAAGAATCTGCACTTAAGAATTTATCACTTCTCCATTGGGGAGAAAACACATCTAACGCTGGAATGGACACTGTGAAGGCCAAAGTCAACAGTTAAACTGCCCAGCGTCCTCCCAGTCCCCACAACCTCGCCCCCACTCCAAAATGCATAATTATACCAGAAACCTCTGGGGGCATGACAGTACATTTTAATATTGCTGAAGGGAAGCACACCATTTGGGAGTTCAAAGCACCTTTTTTTTTTTTTCAAAAATAGAAATGACTTTCCAGACATTTCCAATTCCAAATAAAGGGGCTGGGATAGAAGTCCATAGCTGGAGAACAGAGAGAACACAACCCCAGGAATTTCTACCAAATTTCAGATTGGTGATGTGTCTAATATCACAAGGTGCTAAAATACTGTGCCAGCTTTTAAAGGTCACTGGCTTCTTCTGCTTCAGGCAAAGATGACCCACACACACATACCACGTGGGGAAAACAATAGTGGTATTCTGAGGAGTCATAAAATCTCAAGGTTTATATCTTGTGGCTTTGAGTTTAACACGAAGAGTGTTTTCATGCAAGCAGAAAGCTAAGGCCATTTCCTCACTAGACTGTTATAGTGCTATTATAGTGCTATTATAGTACCACTTTAGCATCCTATGGAATCCTGGGGTTTGCAGTTTAAGGACGGGCCTCAAAGGCCCTAAAGTGTAAACCCCAGGATTTCATAGGATGTTGAAAGTGGAATAATAGCACTATAACAGTCTAGTGCAGAAATGACCTAAGTTCCCACTTCTTCCTCCAAGGTTGAGGAGCTACAGAGCTAGGAGTTGGGAGAAACATTGTCCGCATGGGACCTGAGAAGTCTGTACCCTGGCTGCTGAACACCATTTTTTCATTTTATTGAAAAATAAAGTTTTTACTAAAGATGCCTCACACACTTTGTAAGGGCTATGGGAGCAATTTTGTCATGTTTGAGGCCCTGAGAGGCTGCTTTGGGCCCAGGAGAAGCATTTTTTTAAAGGAGGAAGTAAACCAGAAAGTCAACTCAAGGGTATGTGGATGATATTTTGTAGTTAAGCTGGGAGACTCCTGGATTCTACAGAAAAAGCCATGCGACCACCTGCAACCACAGGCCACAATTTGTCTACTTGTCATGCAGTCTAAACATATATCAATGTCATTATACTGAGACCTACCATTGTCCACCTGATCGCTCACCAATGGTCAAGGCTTTAATTTATCCACTGTGTAATGGCAAATTAGCTCCCCACTCCACAAGTGAGAGGTCAACATGTGTGCTTGTGGAATGACTGGCTACACTAAGGACTATGCTCATGTAACCTCTGAGAAAATATAACTAATAGCGCAAGTGTAGTGTCCAGACAGGATTCCAGCCATTCATTATATTGTGTGTCATCCAAATCAAATTCCATGTATTCTTTATCTGTCCCACATGATTTAGAATTCCTGAATTAAGAAACCTGCTTCTCCTCTTATTTTTCAAATATCAGCTAGTATTTCCAGACACCTAAACCAGCGCTACTCCTGATGATGATATCCACAAAGCAGCAGGTTATCTGCTAATATATGCTGTGCCTCTTGCTGTTAAATGCAGAGCATGCTGCAAGAACACAGGTTGGTCAAAATGTTGTGACTCAAATAGTCATGAATGTATTTGCTCTGGGGTAGTTCAGCCCTGCCTTAAAAGCTCCCAGATCTTTGATAATGTACTATTGAAACTGTAAGAATAAACTGTGGAAAGGTTTTTGAACTGTAAACAAGGAAATTAAGAGCTCTGACCTGAAGGAAAACATAATCAATTTTATCCAAGAAATAAATCCATTTCCTTTGTATATCTTATTTTTCCTTTGTACTTCCTGGCATGTCCAACCATCTAGGCTAACTGCTCTGCATTAAAAACACCAAAAGAAGAAGTAATTTTATTTCTTCTGCAAGCTGGCTTCATTTCCTATATCCTGCATTAAAATTACAATGATGAACTTGTGTTATAGCAACTGCAAGCATCTGTAAGCATGATGAATTCACACACACACACACAAAAAGAATTTGGGGACCACATCTTAAGCTGGTATAAGCCACCACCCTTTAGAGGATGTACTGATTTTGAACAATTTATCCATAAGGATTTTCCTTTAGTTTTGTCAAACAGAACTCACAATCAAGCATTATTTTTCAAGACGCAAATTCTGGTGAAAATGCAATACATGATTCAGGCCCATGGTCAAACCTGCCTCCCAATATTCTAACTGTCCATTTCACCTAGTAGGAAGAATTAAGAATTGCCCCTGTACAGTCATGGATTACACACACACACACACACACACACATATATATGGATGGTTCAAGGGCCACAGAAAGCATATATAAGCCTGCTTGTCTCTAATTAATTATCCCACTTATTTTAATGGAGGAAGCCATTCCACACGCAGATTCTAGTGTGCAAGGAATGCTCTTATTTCCTTGGAGAAAATCTCTCAGCAAGATGCATATTGGGGTTGGGAATGAATGGAATAAAAAAAAAATCTGTAGGTGGAAGCAAAGTAAAGCAAGAAAAGGCTAGACCACAGGTAGCAGTATTTATTATGCATTCATTTATTAAAATGTTTATTTGTTGTTATTGTTGTGTGACTTCAAGTCATCTCCAACTTATGGAGACCCTAAGATGAACCTATCATGGGGCTTTCTGGTGGCTAAGAGTGTGTGATGTGCCCAAGGTCACGCAGTGGGTTTCCATGGCCAAGCGGGGAAGTAACCCTGGTCTCCAGGGCCATAGTCCAATGCTCAGACCAGTAAACCACTGTTCTATATATGAAGATCTCAGAGTAGCTTACAATAAAATCAGTTTAAAACAAAAATAATTACAATAGTTTAAAAAGTCTGAAAATGTGTTAAATAATTTCTCAACTGAAAATAGACAACTTAAAACCAGTTAAAACAATCTGGAGTAATAGAACCATAAAACATGTACAGCCTGGATAAAATCAGCTAGACTCAAAGGCTTTAACAAGAAACAGAGTTTGGACTTTGTGTCAAAATGATCCTGATATTGGGCAACAATCAGGCCTACAAGGGTAGGAAACTATAACTGGGGTGCCACCGCAGAGAAGGCCCTATCCCATGTCTTCCCACAATATAGCACTATAGCACTAATAGAAAAACAGCAGGCAGATTACACCCTCAAAACACTTCCACTCCTGCCTTTTTTTTTAATTTTCTAAAGAAAATATTTTCAGTGGCTCCTTCAGATTTTTTTGAGATGCTCACTGTCTTCATAAATTATATTTGAAGCTAAGAGGTGCTCAAAGTTTCTTCAGACACATTTGATTCTTAATGTTTAACCCTCCCTAAGGAAATCTCCTCACTTCTGAAGGCACAGTGGAATATCTATCACTCTGTATACAATGTTAAAATGACATCTGATTTTTTTAAAAAAATGAAAAATGTCAAAGTGTATGTCTAAACATCTAAAAATCATTTTTCTGGAAGAGAGAGAAAAGGAACCTGATTATTTTTAGTGTCTCCAGTGCTCTGTTAAATTCTGACAGGAGTCTAACAGTGAATAATGAAAGAGGCCACTGAAGTGATTTACAGGTTTAAGCTCACATGGTTGTGCTTTGTATTTCTTTAAGGAAGGTGTGAGCCTAGATGTAAGAGCCTTGAAATACAAGAGTTACCATGGTAATTATCTGTGTTTAGAAAGCAAAGGAGAGTAAAGTTCTGTGTAAGTGACCACAATTAAACAACCCTTTTTTGCACGTCTAAATTATATCCTGTTTCTCCTTCTCTAAACAGGACTTTGCAAACATATTAGACCCTTGTTAGACTGCTGCACTTCTCTACAAACCCTTATTCTCATATTCCAAAAAGGGAACTGAGGCCAGAATCTTAGATGTGATTTCCAGATGCATAAAGGACCGTAGGATTGTGAAAGCTGGACGGTGAAAAAAGCTGATAGGAAGAAAATCAACTCATTTGAAGAGTTCTGTGGATACCCTGGACTGCTAAAAAGACAAATGAAAGGGCCCCAGAGCAAATCAAACCTGAACTCTCCTTAGAAGCCAAGATAACTAAACTGAGGCTGTCGTACCTTGGCCATATCATGAGAAGACATGAGTTACCACAAAATACAATAATGTTTGGTAAAGTAGTAGGAAAAGAGGAAGACTGCATTACTGATGGATAGACACAATCAAGGAAGACACGGTTCTTTGCAAGACCAGAAAGGGGCAGTTGAGGATAGAATGAGCTGGAGGTCTCTCATCCATAGTGTTGAGGTCGGCTTGGTAGCAATTAATAACAAGCAACATTGTTATGGTACTATGCAGCGAATCCCATTCTGACACACACACCCCATCTCATAGACTCATAGAATTGGAAGAGACCACAGGAGCATGCAATCCAACCCCCTGCCATGCAGGAACCCACATCAAAGCACTCCTAATAGATGGCCATCCAGCCTCTGCTTAAAAACCTCCAAAGAAAGAGACTCCACCACACTCCAAGGCAGTATATTCCACTGCCGGACAGCCCTGACTGTCAGGAAGTTCTTCCTGAAGTTCAAGTTGAATCTCCACTTACTGGGCAGCAGCTGCGCAACTGACGGAGGTCTGTTCTTCTATCACTTAGGAAGCAGCTCACTGCCATTTCTACCCCCTCCTGTGAGTGATCTTTTGCACAATAGGCAGATTCAAGGTCTCTTGAATCCCCCTCATGAAATTGCTGTCACAAGTAGGGAATAAAAACATCAGTCACCTGCTTCCCCATCAGCAGAGGAACAGACTCACCTCCAATCGCTGCAGCTACTAGGCAGCTACTGCCTAGTAAGTGGGGATTAGGGGACTTTCACGGTCCCTACGCAGCCCTTAAACTGGGGTCTATGGACGTATCATGAATATATAACAGTCACGAACCCATAATACATTCGTAACTATCATAAAGGATTCTAGCCTGAGGCTCCAAATTAGAGACTATGTAATCCATCTATAACAAGTTTCTTTTAAAATGGCAGTCTTTTAAAATTGCCTTACAACATTGATTCTCATCTTTTGGCCTTCCAGATGTTCTGGATTTCAACTCCCAAGATCCCTGGAGAGCTGCCATGCTGGCTAGGGCTTCTGCGAACTGAAGTCCAAAACACCTGAAGTGCTAAAAGGTTGAGAACTACTGCCTTACAGGACTGCTTAATGGATACTATAGGCAGCTTTATATAAGGTGGGAAAGTCTGAGCAGAACACTCCTTACTCCCCAGGGGTTAGGATGGATCGGGATCCCCCTGTAAAATTTGTGGAGAGAGGGGAGAAAATACTCCAAGGGCCATCTAATCCACCTGCCTTCCAGTACAGAAATCTATGGCTAAGGGACTCCCAAGCAGTGGCTATCTACCCCTTATTTTAAAATCTCCAATGAAGGACAGTTCACAGTCTTGCAGGATAAGCTGTTTCCGCACTAGATAGTTATAGCGCTATTATTTCACTTTCAACATCCTATGGAATCCTGGAGTTTGCACTTTCGGGAGGGGCAGGGTGGCCCCTCTCGAAACTGCAAACCCCAGGATTCCATAGGATGTTGAAAGTGGAATAATAGCGCTATAACAGTCTAGTGTGGTAACAGCCATAGTCTGTTCCACTGTTGAACTGCTTTTGCCATCAGAAGTTCTTCCTATGATTTAACCAGAATCAACTTTCTTCTTTGAAAGTTCTGAACAGCCAGCCACACTAGGCAACACATTCTAATTTCTGCTGCCTTATTAAAAAGCACCTTGTTAGGGAGACTTTATGAAGTTACTGTAGGATGCTATGGAGAACATAACAGAAAAATTATCGTACCTCTTAAGGATTGTGTGTTTATGTGCCTTCAAGTCACTTGTCAGCTTATGGTGACTCCATAAACTTCATAGAATTTTCTTAGGCAGGGAGTATTCAAATGTGGTTTTGTCAGTCTCCTTCTCTGAAATATAGCCTACAGAACCTGATATTCATTGGTGGTTTCCCATCCAAGTACTAACCAGGGGTGATTCTGCTTAGCTTCCAAAATCAGACAGGATCTGGTACCTTTAGGGTATTTAGGCTACACAGTAACAAATCCTGATACCACTCATAGTGAGACTTCATCTGAAGCTTGTGTAATAATAAAACATGTGATTGCATCTACTTTTGCAAGACAGCCTAAGGGCTGAAGTCTAACACTTGCTATAGGTCTATTCTTGGGTGAAGAATTCTGAAAAAACTAGTTTTATACATTAATCAGGATATTAAAATAAAGGCTAAATTATTAAATCTCTCTTTCATAGTAAACATAGTATATTTGAACTTATATTCCTTAGGACATATAAAGATTAAGTTATTGTTAAATTTCAAAAATGCATAAAAATTGTACCAATAAAGCAGTAATTTTTCACTGATGCCAAAGTGTTCAGTTTTTCTATGTTGGGTTTTAAGGGGAAAATAAGTGTCACAGGAAGATGGGCTGAATGTTTCAGAGCTCAGTTGGCTGGATTTCCTCATAGGTCTTTATTTCAAGACCCTCTAGTTCATTCACATACCCTATCCTATCCCACACCTCATAGTTTTCAGTGATACTATCAAAGCACGGTTTTCTTCAGAGCCAGTCCTACCATTAGGCAGGGTAGCTGCCTCAAAGATAGATAGATAGTTAGACAGATAGACAGATAGACAGATAGATAGATAGATAGATAGATAGATAGATAGATAGATAGATAGATAGATAGATAGATAGATAGATATTTTGTCTGGCATCCTGTTCACTAGTTACAAATTCACAAACTGGGCCTACAATCTCATGACTGCTGAGAATTTGTGTTTAGGGTTGTCAATGACCAAACATGAGCCTCCAAAATTGCCATTTCATCCTGGCAGTGGTTCAGTCAAAGGTTTCCTGGGAGACTGGAGATTAGGGCTTTAGGAAATGATGTCTGAAGCACTCTGCCAGTTGTGGGCAGCCTCGAGACAAGCAGTTGCAGCAGGACCCTGAGAGATCTCTCCAGCTGTCTGTTGTTAATGCACCCTGTGACCGAGGGAGCATTGAAGATGTCATTGCCTGGTGCCCCAACCTGCAGTACCTTGGAAACCCTTCAGCTGAGATGCTGCCAGCCTGAAATGGTAGCTGGGAGAGACATTGTCCAATGGAACTATGATGATATGATGATATTGCTCCATCATGGTAGTTATGTTTGACAATGCAGGATCTCAGGCCCTTTCCGTACCATGCATGGGTCTCATGATGTCCTGGTGTCATCCTGGCAGTGCCATTGCCAGGATGGGAGCATTCAGGACACGCTCCTTCCTTCTGCAGCACAGCTGGTCTCTTCTGGTGCTGCACTGAGGAAGGAAGTGCTTTGATAGCTTCTGCCCTTCCTGCACAGCCCCAGCCAACATGATCCTCACGCAAAAGGACATAGTATAATGCACAATCGTAACAGCTGGGGATGCGGCAGGAGCAGGACCTCAATGACATCTTGCAATAGCACACATCACAGACCAGCCTCAATGTGTCCTCATGCTGGAATGGGGCTGGAGTGCAGAAATGGCCTCAGTCTTGGTGTCATAAAAGGGAAATAACTGTTTTGGTTATGTAATATGTCATTATTATTTTATTTTTACTGCCAGGCAGGGAAACAGGTCTGCTTCAAGTACCAAAATTATTAGATTGGCTTTGTGTACTATAGACAATGACTTGCTATGTTGGGGAAGCCCACCTTTGATCTGAGGCCCTTTCCGCAACACACCTTTTCGTGGAGCTGGGGTGTGGGGATCACGCGAGCAGCCTCTAGCAAGAGGCTCTCGTGTCCTGGTTCCTTCAGCTCTGCAGCTGCCACCTGCTTGCGCAAGAGCCCCACCTCTTCCTTGTGCAGTGCAGCCTGGGAGTTTCCCAGGCTGCACTGGGGCAGGAAGCACAAGCGCTGCGACTCCAGAGCTCCACACACACGGCAAGTGCGCGCGGGGCCCCAAGCAATGCGTGATTGCACACCATTTTCGACTCACAGTCGAAAATGAAAAAGTGCATCGTCAGCACCTGCCAGCCCCTGGAGTGTTGCGCATTTGTGAGTGTGTTGTGTGGACTGCTCCTCACATTTGTGCGACACTCAAGAGGTTCTTTTGCATGGCAAATGCCATGCAAAAAGGGCCTTAGTTAAGAAATTCGTCAGCCTACAAAATCTTCGAATAGCTTCAATAGTTCTCACCGATACTTCTTATTTTTTTCTGGCTCCTCTTTTAAAAAGTACCCTTTCTGCAGCAGTCTCTCCCTTTGAATGTGCACCTAGCAGTATCTTCGAGGTGGAACAGGAAGATTTTAGTTCTATTTCCAGGAAGGAAGCTTGTGGACATTCCGTGGTAGAAAAATATAGAGTAGAATGAGCACAAAAGTGGTTGCCTTGACTCAGCAGAAATCAACAAAATATAAAAATTACCCCTCCTGCTGCTGAATGGCACTCTGCAGAAATTTTGGACTACAAATCCTGCCACCACAGCCAGCATGACCAATAATGAGAGGTGATGCAGGTTATAGTTAACACATCTGGAGAACACCATGCTGGGGAAGACTGCCTTAGAGCAAAGTCAGGGAATCATATCACTTTAGGGGTCTGGATCCCCTCCCCCTTTAGGACTCCATGAGTTATGGACATGTTCAAATAACAAATATTTATATGATGTTATTTGCCATAGCAACCAATAAATGTCACATATAAGCACAAGCCAGTTGTGTCCATGTCTCCTTCCCAAATGGCTAGCTGGCTGCTTCTAAACATTTCTAGGCCCCTGTTTCATGAACCCATTGGGCATGGTCAATGCCTTTATCCAACAATTAGATAATTTTCTATAGCATGCCCACTAATTTCCTTCCATATAACAATCAAAAGAAATTATATATGTATGGCATTTACTTCTATGGTGTTCCTGAGCATTTCAAAATTCTGTATTAAATTGGTATAGGCACTTTATAAACATTCTGCCTTTCTCATACCTTCTTTCTAGATTCAGGCATATAATAGTGGAAAGGAGCCAATTACCTAAGCATCAATTTTTCAGTAATGCTTACATTAAGTGTCTGTCTACTTGCACTGTAATTACATCTATTATGCCAACAAATACCTACATACAGGTCTTTGGGGACCAGGTGTATCTAATGTGTAGTTGTTTCATCTGCCAGGAAAGATACACAGAGGTACAGAGGAATTTGACAAGCTTTGAAGTGATTACTTTAAACACTTCAAGAAAACCAAATGTACACTTCAGTTTTTTCTCAGTTCACATCATTGAATTTAGTAGACACATATACCCATATGGGTTTAAAACATGAAATAGCTCTCTGAAAGACACTCTCTCACTCTTTACATATAATTCCATAATTATAGCTGCTTCAGAAGCAGTTCTTAAGTTCTCTAGTGTTCACCCCGGACTTGTCCAGTTAGTTTCTGAGCAGCTTGTAGACTGTCAACTGTTGCAGGAGTTATGTCAGCATTTTCAAAAGCCCAGATATTTGTTTGTTTGTTTGCTTTATTTATTCATTTGAAGAGGGGGTGGAATGAAAGCTGTTTTCTCAGAAGCCTCCTTCTTATGCTTGAGAGAATTTTATCTTTTTCCATGTGCACTAGTGCCAAGGTATCCTGCTATTTGTATCCATCTTAAATTGTAAAGAAGTCAAACTGTCCATACCATTGGGTATAAGCATAGAATCACAGAATCATAGAGTTGGAAGAGACCACAGGGGCCATCTAGTCCAACCCCCTGCTATGCAGGAACACACATCAAAGTATTCCCAATAGATGGCCATCCAGCCTCTGCTTAAAAACCTCCAAAGAAGGAGACTCCACCATGCTCCGAAGCAGCATTTTCCACTGCCAAACAGCTCTGACTGTCAGGAAGTTCTTCCTGAGGTTTAGGTGGAATCTCCTTTCCTGCAGCTTGAATCCATTGTTCCTTGTCCTAGTCTCTGGAGCAGCAGAAAACAAGTCTGCTCCCTACTCGACATGACATCCCTTCAAATATTTAAACATGGCTATCAGGTCTCCTCTTAATCTTCTCTTCTGCAGACTAAACATCCCCAGCTCCCTAAGTTGCTCCTCATAGAGCATGGCTTCCAAACCCTTCCTCTGGACACACTCCAGCTTGTTGATATCTTTCTTGAATTGAGGTGCCCAGAACTGGACACAGTATTCCAAATGAGGTCTAACCAAAGCAGAATAGAGAGGTACCATTACCTCCCTTGATCTAGACACCATACTCCTATTGATGCAACCAAGAATCGCATTGGCTTTCTTGACTGCCGCATCACACTGCTGACTCATGTTCAGCTTGTGATCTACCAAGACTCCTAAATCCCTTTCACACGTACTGTTACCCAGCCACATGTCCCCCATCCTATATTTGTGCATTCCATTTTTTCTGCCTAAATATAGGACCTTACATTTCTCTCTGTTGAAATTCATTAAATTAAGTCTGCACAATCACTAGAAGTGAAACTAAGTAAACTGACCCTGGCATGTTTTGGACACCTCATGAGATGATATGACTCATTAGGAAAGACACTAATGCTTGGTTAGATGGAAGACAGTAGGAAAACAGGGAGATCACACTCGCAAATGGATTGATTCAATCAAAGAGGCCACAGTCCTGAGTTTGTAAGACCTGAGCAAGACAATTGATGAGTAGTGTTCTTGAAGATCTCCTATTTATAGGGTTAATGTGAAGGAAAACAACAGCAACAGACAACAAATAACATTGAGTGAGGAAACCGCTGAGCTGTGCTTCCAGAATCCCCTGGCCATTCCCCTGTTTTGAAGACTGAGCAATGTGTGGCACATAGGTTGTACTACAGCCCTGAAATCTACCTGAATTGCTCCCAATCGTGATGGAGGAACCTACCTAGGGACATAAATATTCACATATTTTATTTTCACACGTTTGAATGAAATATGCGAAAAATCCTTTCTCCATTGAGATGATAAAATGGTGAGAGGTTTTGCTAATATTTCAAGGATATTCTGATTTTGAGGATATTTGGGACTGCATTTTGGGACTTCTTTTTTTTTCACAAAAAACATTTTTTTTCACAAAACACAGTCATTTCAACAACAAAAAAGTTTTGTTATTCAGTGTGTTTGATTTTTGTGTGTTTTTTTGTTTTGTTTTTGTGTATGCCTGTACATGTGTGTGTGTGTTTCTGTTGTTGCTTCTCACATATGAGAGTGAAAAAAAATTGAAAAGTTTTCTCTGCATTGATTATGAGAGGATTTGCTGATATTTTTCAATAACTTTCTACATCTTGGGAAGTTCTTGCAAAAATTCTGTGAAAGCTTTTCTTGTGTGCAAAAAAAAAAAAATTACACAAAATGGTTGTATAATGGTTGTGCACAAACCATTTCCCAATAGATGGTCTTGTCCTGTTGAGAGAACCTTTCTTGCAGAGGATGAGATTATTTGTGAACATTGTATACATCTTTAACCATTTCCCATTGCCACCACTGAAGTTAGATTCAGCTACCATTCCAGTCAGCCATGTTGTCCTTTGTTTCAGGCAACAAGCTATCAACCCTGGCTGGGCTTACCTTTCTATTGCATGGAGAAATAGCTTCGAAACATCTTGGGGTTTTTAGACTTTGATTTCCAGAATGCCCCAGCCAGCATGTTCTTACATTTTTCGCACTCTTGAAGAAAGGCAGTATTTGGTTGTCCTCCAGGAAGACAAAATGGGAGTGAGATGATCCAAGGTTAAGTCCAAAAGCTCTGTAAGAACAAGGAAGGTAGGAAAGTTTGTCTTCTCAATAGTGGAAATTCCAAAATAAGGCTCTTAGGAAATCATCTTGCCCCTCCAGCACCTTCTTTATGACTGATAAATCTAAAAGATCCTTCCTTTCCACAACCTCTCCCTCTAACTCCTGAGCAGTGAGAAGCTCTGGGAAGCTTCTTACCATGCAGGGCTGTTCATTCCAGGTGGAAGAGTAAAGTCAATAGCTATAGCAGACAAAGGAAGCCACTGTATAGAACAGACAACCAGAGAAATGGAAAAGAAAGCACTTTTCCATTGCATTTCCAGCTGCCTTCTGTTTCCCATTTCCAGAACACAAATGACAGAAGGGAAAGTGGTACAAGGGAGAAAAAAGATCATGGTATATGCTGGAGAATAGGGTAGTTTGGAAAGGAATCGGAGGTCCACAAGTGTGGGGCGGAAAGGTGTCTTCAAGTCAGCTGTTGACTTAATGGCAGCCCCATGAATTCCGTAGGGGTTTTTTTAGGCAAGGAATACTGGACCTGCAACTAAATGCTGCAGCAGAGAATGCTTCTATTCAGAGTGCCAGACAAGCAGCCTATCATGAGTTCTTTCTGGACACTTCATTCCATTCTGCTTTCTCCATTTCTTATCCTTCACGCAGAACAGGGACTCAGCAGTTTGTGGCCACTGAGCATGCTCTGTCTTTGCTGGATGTGTGCCAACTTGTGTTAATGTCTTATTCATATAGAAACCAGTACTACCAAGGAACCACTAATCCTAATCTAAATAAGCTACTGCTCACCATATATCTCTGATTCCATATTATTTTTGCATATGAGAGTTTTAAAAAATGTGGAAATATATTTAATGAGGAAAGTCATGAGCAGGAATTATTAGTGGCTTGCTCCAGCCAAATTCCTGGAAGCTGTACAATTAATCCAATATGCCATGAAGCCAGAGTATTTATCCCAACTTGTAAAATTCCTTTAAGTGGTATAAAAGTTATGTTTGAGCAAATTGGGGATTTTGTGTCACTTTGATATCAAGGTTTACATCTTAATTAAAACCAGCCAAACTCAGTGTTGGGGGTCTTTCATATGTTGTTGAATAGTATATGCCATGTATATCATGTGGTCCTTATTAACTGAATTTACTTTCTTCCTACCCTGGACTTGACCCTGTCCTGAAACCCTAATAACACATGTCATTCCAAATCCTGCACCATTTTGTGCTTGTTTTTTTTTTTTTCAACCAGGGTACAGAAGAGAAGGTGGTCAGCACAGAATTGGCACCCGTCCCATGGTACAAATAAACTAGTACCTCAATGTAGCCACCTCAAAAATTCTGTGTCAGCTGCTAGGTTTGAAAACTTTAGAGTAAAGTTTTCAAACCTAGCAGCTGACACAGAATTTTTGAGGCCACCACCATGTCTTTGAACAGCCTCCCCCAATCCAGTACCTTCCAAGAGTAGGCCACCACCATGTCTTTGAACAGCCTCCCCCAATCCAGTACCTTCCAAGTGTTTTCTACTACAAGCCCCATCATCCCCAACCAGCAGTTTCTGCTGAAATAACATCAGCTGGGAGTCATCGCAGTTATAGTACATGCTGAGAATGCCAGGTTAGGGAAGCCCACATGGAGAATCACTTGATGAGAGGAAAACCTTTCTTAACACCTCCTTTTTGTCCTCCTCAGAGACATGTTCAGTGGCAGCCATCTGGGGGAGTTTGCCTTTAGATCCTTCATTCTTATTCGACTCAGAGTTGATCAGCTGTCATCTGAGATGGCAAACTTTTAGGCATTTTCCTTCCCCTCCTCAGAGTCACGCTGAGTGGCGGGCATCTGGGAGCTCTCCTTTGTCAAATATGTCACTCCGTTTTTCATTTCTTCTCCTTTCTCAATTTCCTCTAACATTTCTACCACTGTTTGCCAGAGAAGGACTAAAACTTGACTGGTTCGTTCAGCAGGATAATAAAAACTGTAAGAGAAAGGAAGGGATCCTAATTGTCACAATGGAAAAAGAATTTGGACTCCTGCCTGTTCTGGTTGGCATGTGGGATTGACCCAATCATTGTGGATTCCTCCTCCTGCCATCCCAAGAATCTCTATGTCCCCGACATACACATGGCACATAATGGTGATGATCCAGTACAGATGGAATACCTATGATATGTATAATTAACCTTCCCTTGTTAGGCCCATAAGTGAAGAATTGCTATATGGGCTATTGTTAAGTGGAGGGGATTTTGTTGTATGACCTTTTGCTAGATTCTAATGCTACCATTCTGCAGTTGCTTAGACTTTGACATTCTACTTCATATCCTGCTGGGAGCAGTGGCTTTTCTGTTTTCATTTTTAGACATAGTAGTCCACTGTGTAGGGCAGGGTCAGGTGATATTCTTATTTAAAACATTTGTTCTTTTGCTGGTCTCCTTCAGACCTTTAATTAGCATTGTTTGGAGCTCAGCAATAGCAGTGGGCCATGAAAACTGAGAGACGAGAAACACCTGTTGGGGTCAAACAGCTCACCTTTCCGATTAGGAAGGACTGTTTGCCTTGCTATATTTTGCTAGATGCCCTCCTTCACTTCTCTTCCACAGGCCTCTAATATCAGAAGAGGAGGCTTGCAAAACTAGACTGTTTCTTTCCAGTGTAATTATAATTGTGATTGCAAAGTTAATTGATTTTAAAGCTAAGTAATTAAACATTGCACTTCCCTAGACATATGTGTGTATGGGCCATCAAGTCACCTGTTGATTTATGGTGACCCCATGAATTTCATATGGTTTTCTTAGGTAAGCAATACTAAGAGGTGATTTTGCCAGTTCCTACCTCTGACATATAGCCTACAGCACCTGGTATTCATTGGTGGTGTTGCATCCAAGTACTAACCAGGGCTGACCTTGCTTAGAGTCAAGATCAGTCACGATTTGTTATCTTTAGGATATTTAAACCTAGCCCTATTCATGTTCTCAAGACAATGGGGCATAGTGGTGTGAACACTGGACTAGGATACTAGAAGTCCAGGGTTCAAATCCCCACTCAGTCATGGAAACCCACTGGCTGACCTTGGGCAAGTCAAATTCTCTCAGCCTCAGAGGAAAGCAAAGGAAAATCCACTCTGAAACAAAATTGCCAGGAAAACTTTGTGATAGGCTTGCCTTGGGATCACAATAAATCATAAATTACTTGAAGATGCACAACAACAGCAGCAAGTTCATACACCCACCATCTGCACCAGGAGTGGTCAACTGTCCAGTGTAAGGGGGCCATATCAGATTCACCCATTCACCCACAGGGTTGCAGGCAAACTGCACACTGCTGTCAAAATGGTAGAATACACGGAAAACTTCTCAAGAGAACATATATAAGGACTGGTTTACTAAAAACCCCTGGTAGACTATACATGCTGCATCCCAGGTCACTTAATAAGTCAACATCTATGTAAGTTCTCGTGATGCAATTAGTCTACTCCAGCTAGACCTGCTAACAATTTGGTTGGGTCCTATATCAGGGTGGGATTCATACGGTTCTCCAAATATTCTTGAATTACAGCTTCCAGCATTCCTCACCATTAGCTGGGATAGCAAGGGCTGCTAGGATTTGCACTCTGACAACATCTAGAAGACTGTAAGATTCCACCTCCAGCTTATAGTGTAGGCATTTGGAGTTTTAGTGTGAATTTTAAACTGGCTGTTCAAGCTGCTGAACCTTATGCCCTATCCCACTCCAAAATTAGGTTCAGCACCATGGACAGCACTTTTGTGAATTCAGACTAAGAGCCAAACTAGATCTACAGCTCCATGGACATGAAAGCTGCCAGCTGCTCCTCCCTAGAACTCACTCATATGTTGTCATAATGGAGAGAGAGACCAAACCTGGCATAGCAGGGCCCTCAGTTCTTTCCCAGGGAAAAGAAAGTTAATAGAAAAAAAAGTTAATATGTTTAGTTAAATATTAGTGAACTAAAAACAAAAATCAGTGGTAATTGATATTTACACTGGAAGACAGAAAATTTAATTATTGTCATTTAAATTTAAATTAAATGCTTGCCTTGAAAGCCATATCAGAATGTAGTTGGAAAATGCCATCACAGCATTACTGTCTTTCTCCTGTAACTCCCACAATTATCCCTGCTTTGAATTTGGGAAAGAAACAGTTGCATGCCTTTTTGGAAGACCCCGTTTCTTATCCATCCCCGAAAACACTTCTCTTGCATACCTTTTTATAAACCTTATACTCTCATTTGCTTATCTTACCCCCTTTCTTCAGCTTACTGATTTCTACATGGATTCCTTAACACAATCCATCCAACTAGAATTACTCTTGAGCAAGTGGTTATATTCTTCCCAAACATTGTGATTCTCCAACACTGAGGACTAACAAAAATCAAGGTATAGTTTTTCAAAAATACAAGAAAACCATGTTTAGGGATAACAACCAGATGGGAAATCTCAAATTTGTTGTCTTTAGTACTCTGTTATTTAATTAATGGCTTAATACATCAATTAATAACTCTGCAGTTAAGTCCATGCTGAAATTCCAACTACAGTCAATCACCTTAGTAAAAACATTGATTAATTAGCCCTCTTCCATTATAAAATTTCAAATTTAATAAATAATTTAATTGACTTTAGTTTATTACCGTCTTTCACCTTTCCAAACCATCCAAAGAAAGAAGGCATTCCAAGTCACCAGGATCACCAGGGCCTCTAGTTACAAAGCTGGATTGCATTGCATCTTTATGAGGTGCCATCCCTCTTCTTGAAATGAGAGCATGAGGGATGAGATTAGTTCAGTACGTTGTTGGTAACTATCTGGAACCTAAAAATTCCACTTGTCTCCATTATCCAGTGTCCTCTAGCTCAGTGCTTCTCAAAATCGTGGTCCTTGGATGAGTGATGGTCCCTGAACTATTGGTTGTCAGTTCTTGGTGAGTTTCCAAGAAGGAAAAAAATAACTGTAGTCAATGGGCACAAATATGGTCCCGGTCCCAGGTACATCGGAAAAGATAGCCTGAAAAACATTGGTCTAGAAGAGAGGTGGGCAAAGGAGCTCCATCAACTTTCCAGTTGATTTGCAGTAAATCAGGTGCAGCCAACTGCACCAGAAACCAATTTTCTACCCTCACCCCCCACCTGCACGCACACACACACACTCAAGAGTGTACCAAAATATTTGTTTTCCCTCCAATGGCACTCCCTCCTTCAAAATGGCACTGAAAAATAACATCATGTCACCATTGTGGAGGCAAAATGGAGGAGAAGGTATTTGAAGGGACTGGGTGATTGTGAAGGGGTTGAGAGATTTGGGAAAGAAGTTCACCTGCATTTGAGAGGGGTTTGGGGACACCAATGTTTTTAGATTGGGGGGTTCAGAGACTTTGAGGGACTGGTGAGGATCTGTAGGGGCCACAAAAGTGCAATTCAGGGATTGCACGCAGCTCACAGACCACACCTTCCTCATCCCTGCAGTAGATCAACAAAGATTTCTATCAATTGTTAAATTATACCAGCAATAACATGACTTCTACATTGCTCTCCTGAAATGAAGAAACTATAGAGTGAACAGGAAAGGGCTGTATAAGTAGGATTATGAGCTCCATTACTCTGAGCTTCTAGTATTGTTATACTTTCTGGACTTAGATTTCTTTAGTTATAAAGGTATGCCTCCTCGAGTTAGTGAATCTTAAAAAAGAAAGAAAGAAAGAAAGAAAGAAAGAAAGAAAGAAAGAAAGAAAGAAAGAAAGAAAGAAAGAAAAGGGATCACACTGCTGCTTAGAATCATCTTCAGTGACCCAAAGAACTGCAACCAGATTTCTGACTGGGGCTGGCTACAGGGTGCTACCATACCCTATACCACCATTCTGCAGGATGTGTTATTTTCATAATTGAACCTACTTAGGGCTAGAAAACATGATTGAAGGCATGTTGGCTGGAAAAGCATGACTATAGACATAGTCAGGTCACAAATTCAGAGAGAATTCAGCAGAAAACTCAGACACGAATGGGTTTATGCTAATCCTTTCAACATCAGAAGTTCTTAAATACAATGGAAGGTGAAACTCTCCAAGTAATGCAATCAGGGACCATCCCTTAATCTTGCCCTACAGAAAACTTCCCTATGCCTCCTGCCCAGTCGGGATATTTTGAAATTTTAATGAATCCCATCAATGTTTTGCCATCTAGAGTTAAGGCAATCAGCCCATTCCAGACTCTTTTGTCAGTTCCATGGAAAAGCCATTACCACTTTGTCTACATACCCCCTTCAGGGTAGGAAATAGTGTATATAAACCCTAGCTTTGGCCCCAGCAAATTGCAGTACCTTGGACATAATGCCCAGATTGCTATTCTGTGCTGCCCTCAGATGATGTTTGAGACCCTCCTCTTCAAGCTTCTTCTTCAGGACTGGTTACTATCACCCTCTTCAGTCCTAATGTCCTTATCCAGCCTTTCCTTCCTCAGTTTCTGATATCCTTGTATGGTTCTTGAGAGTGACTGCTTTCTTGTGTGTTTGTCAATCCACATAAAATACTTTGTTTAACCGGAGTCCTCTCTACTGGTATACACATGTGAAAAGACCCCGCTGTTACGCTCCCCTTGCAGGCCTCCTTTGAGTTATAATTCCTCTAAATTCTAAGGAGAAACCGGTATTGCAGGTGGACCCCAATGTCCTCCACTTCTTAGGGTAACAAGGGAGCATGTAACTTCTCTTTCTGTAACAGATCCACTCGCTGCCACTCTATTTCTGGGAAGAATTCAAAGTGCTGGTTTAAGGCCCTACATGACTCATCTGACAGACTGTATCTCCCACCATCTTCCTAGGTACATTTGGTGGGTACAAGGGAGACAACTTTCTTGGTGACTGCTCCACGATTTTGTAACTTCCTCCCTAATGGTAGGCTGGAGTCATTTCAACACTAGACTGTTATAGCACTATTATTCCACTTTCAACATCCTATGGAATCCTGGGGTTTGCAGTTTAGGGAGTAGCCTCAAAGGCCCCTCTCTAAGCTGCAAACCCCAGGATTCCATAGGATGTTGAAAGTGGAATAATAGCACTCTAACAGTCTAGTGCAGAAATGGCCTAAGAAGTCTCCCTCCTGGCTCCCCTTCCCCGGTGAAGTGAAAATGTTCCTTTTCCTTCAGACTTTTAGGAATTGACTGCAATGACTTTTTATTAGGGTGTTGTTTATATCTGGAATTTCAACAAATTTTTCAGTGGTTTTCATTCTATAGATTGTTTAATTCCTTTTAAAAATAAATATTATATATCTTACTGAAGCTTTTTTATGTTTTTAATCTGTTTGGGTTTTAACTTTCCATAAGTTGTATTGAGTCAGTATGGGAGAAAAGGAATATGATCATATATAATAATATATATCATATAAAGGAAAATCTTTATCATTATCATCATCATCTTCCTCATCTGGAAGTGGCCAGGAAATTATTATCTCAATAGTAATGAGATATGCATCTCAAATACACAATTTAAACAGCCTTCCTGGAACCCAATAAACACCCTGTTTGTCTACATCAAAGTTGAATGTTCCAAAAAAATAAGCATTTTCTGGAAAGTAACACCCATCTTATGGTAAAACAAAAGATAGCCCAATCAATTAATAAATCAGTTGAATATATAGTACCAATGCACAGACAAATATGTAACAGAAGCTCAGAATAAACCCCCAGATTGTAATTCTGTGAATCCAAAGATGTACAATGCCAGAGCCTGCAACCTGTTTCAGAATTAATAGACTATTTTTTTTCCAGCTATGGAAAAACTGCTCCTTTCATTAAACAACAGATATGACCTTCAATTCAGCAGCCTCCTCTTGACGTCAGTTATAGAACACTTGACAGATTGACAGTTTTCTCATTTTACTCCAGTCCTCCCAGTGAACCAGAAAGGCATATAGAGCAATGAAGCAAGCAAAATAATTCTTCTTTTGCTGAATTTTTGTAACCTTCATTTTTCATATGACCAGCTGCCCTAACCTGGTAGTCTTGGTTTTGAACACTTTTTTTTCACATCAATTTCATTTACACATTAAGTCAAATATTTCAGCCAGCATTTGAAAAACAAAAGATATAACAAAAAAGGCATGGGTTATTCATATTTTTTAATTTCATGTAACCAGAGTTGTTATTCAGTACATCACCAGCCCAGCCAAAACAAGGTCAACTTCAAATGTTTAAAAAGAACATGATACTTAGCAAAAGTTAAGGTACATTTTCTTTTCCACACCATTGCTGTTTTTGAGCTAACTCATGTCTTTTTCAAGATGTCACATAATTAGTACACTCTCTGATGTGTATGTGCTTCCCACACCACTGACAATGCTGTGAAAGCATATTTCATGGTGCACAAAGCCAGGGGAAATGTTTGTTCTTTAAAAGGTAATTTGTTCCATAACTCAGTTACAATGTTAAAACAAGTAATTAATTGTTGTTACTCATTCTACATACCATCCAACATTTCAAAGGTCAAGAACAGAATAAACTGCAAACCCCAGGATTCCATAGGATGTTGAAAGTGGAATAATAGCACTACAACAGTCGAGTGCGGAAATGACCTAATAGAGGCTCCAGTAGTTTGCTTTTGTCTGAACCGGCTGGGAAGGTGTGACTCTTCCCTCTGCTTTCCTCTTCCCCACTGAGTTAATTGAGTGCAAACTACTTTTGCGCTTTACACTCAGCTTGCAGCATGCTGCTGAAGGACGCTGAAGATGAAGAGCAAATGTGGGATGAAGAGAGAAAAGAATTGGAACATTTTAAAAGCAGCTGAAAAACTGGGATGACACAGAATCAATGGAGATTGTCCCTGCTATATCAGGACATGTGAAGGGTATGGTTCTAAGGATTCCCAAGTACTATCTTGCACTACTTGCTGCTTTTCTGTTTTTTTTTTTAAAAAAAACTTAGAATTGCTTAGAAAATCAACATTGAAGAATTCTACTCAAAATTCTTTAAAGGTGATCTGAGTAACAGAAAAACATTGTTGCAACGCCTCCCTCAAAAAAATTTGTCACAATCAATATGCTATTTTTTAAATGTAAATTCACCTGAGAGGGAGGCAGCTTAATGCATTTGATGCTGGTGCTTCTAAGATGTTATAGTTCTGACCAGGGAAAGAGGAGGAATAAGGAAGAATTACAACTTCTGAACTCAATGGGTTCCTGCTGGCAAAGGAGAAAGTTCAAGGGCATTTTTGAATAACATTTTTCCCACAACTGAGCAAGGCTTTCCTGAGTTTCCCTCCCAACTGGTCTTAACAGGAGGAAAGTATCTTTTAATAGATTCGGGGCTGCTGTATCTGAACTTGGCCCATGTAGAAGAACAAAGTAGCTCTGGACCCTCTAAATTGGGGAGAGAAAACCATGGGAGATCCAGGGGTTGCAGTCACTCCAGTCCCTTTTTATTTTAAAAAAAATTGCTGTTTAGGGCTTAAATGAGATGCAGTGAGGGCCAAATAAATGGTGGCCCTGAGGCCTCTAGAGATGTAATTTTTTGTTTTTGACCCTTCCAAATTTCAGCTTGGAGGAGTTGATGGGGCCCCTCCAGGATAGGCAAACAGAAGGCCTCATTTGGGCCACAAGTCACTCAATTTCCACCCTACTAAAAACTCAAGTTTAGCTCCTACTCACATAATGTCAATTTCAGGGCTTTTCTTTGGCAGGAGGATCAGCAGCAGTCATCTATCTGTCTGTCTACCTTGCCTTGTCCAGTATGGCAGAGCTCCTGCAAGCATCAATGGTCTCTATTACCAGAGAGAGGCACCATCCATCATCCTGAGGGGCTGAAGTAGGTTCACACTGCAAAGTAACTACATTCCTCTCAAGTTAGTGACTTAAATAGGACATTCAGTTTCTTGTATAAAAGGCAAAATCCACTGGAAAAGATCTGAAAGTGGCTTTTTGTTTTGTGTCTTAAACTCTGTGTACACAGTCCTGGGAATTATGGTGTATTTAATTTATTTTCAGAGTCAGCAGGCAGCAGGAGTGTTGGCACAAGAGTCACTCGCAGAAGAATGGGAAACCCTCTCTGCTGAAATACTGACAAATGCTACTGCAGGGTTTTCCTCTGCTTCTGCTGACTCACTGCTGCACTGACTTAAAAAAAAAAGCTGAACGCATACACGCAGTACCCTTGCCACACTGAACAGGATTCAAGGTCTGTCAGTGTGATTCATGAATCAGCATTTTTAAGATAGACTCTTAAAATCAGATCCCTAATATTGGAACTTTATATTCAAAATATAGCCCCTAAGGTCTGTGTGTCATTGGCAAATCATGGGGAACGATGCTTTTTTTTTTGGACCACAGTTCCCCAGATTCCCCAATCTACATAGCCAGTGGCCATTAGTTGGAAGATTCCCGGCTTTATATTCCAACAGGAATTTTTTTCCAAGCTCTGGATTTATGATCTGAATATCAGCACTTGGGAAAGTTGTGTTTGACTACAATTCCCAGAATCTCCCAGTCAGCATGACTAATGGGCTCTGCTTGGAGGATTCTAGGAGGTGTAATCCAAAAAGTAACTTTTCAAGCTCTGGTGTCCTACAGGGACAATTTTGAGTTTCACATTGCTTGGGTGTACAAGCAATGGGTGTACTGAAAAATTTAGGGATTGGAGCACTGTCAGAAAACTGAATTGGTTGAAAAGCAGAACCCACGTACTGTATTGTAGGGAGAATGAAGGACTTATGGAGGCTCACTTGGGACCGACCACACATATGCTGCTTCGAAAGTCTGTCAGCTGATCTGGTGCCATTTTTTCCTCTTCTCAGCTTGCTTTGTAAGCAGCGCACTTGAGGGGTACCAAGTGAGCCTCCATAGGCAAGAAGAATTGATAAAAGAGTAAATTCCCCGCCCCCCATCAAATTACTGGAACTTGTTAATTTGGAAGCAGCAAAATATTGAGTCATCAGATAACAGGGCATTGAAAGATGAAGGCTTCCTGTATAGGTTCAGAAATAAGCGTTTTGATGTCTTTGATGAAATTCGAATATTTTAATCTTTCTTCTTCTCCCATGAAATGACTGCATTCTCTTCCAGTCATCATATTATCGACCATGTTGTCTAGCCAAGACAATTTACTGCCAGAGGCAAAAGATAAAACGGCACCCTCTTTATTCCATGTACAGAAACTTGAGTGGCAGTTGAATCTTACCTCAGTGTTGATGATGGGACAACACAGTGGCTTAGATATCATGGGGCAGATTGTGTAGTACCCATAGCTCTGTCGTCAAGCAGTGCTACTCCACATCTCCCTAGCCTGTGTTGTATGATGCAACTGCAAGACACCTTAATTGCTGTCATTTTTACAGAAAGGAGAGTGAGGAAAGTCCAAGGAGGAACAGAGTAACTTCTGGTTCCTCATCCTGAGGTGCAATTCCTTTGGCTGAGAGACTCATCTTTGAAACTAGATCAGCACTGGGATTTTGGTAACCCTTTATACCTTGGCAGATACCTTGGCAATTCTGTTCCTATCCTGAATCAAAAACTCCTTGCTACAGTAGTAAGAGCTAAATCCTCCCACCCACTTCAAGGCTCTGCTCCCTACACAATTTTTTTAAGATTTGATGGATTAGCTACCTTATTGTGAGGACTAAAATTTGTTGATGTGGAGACTAGCACCTTCCATCACTTCTTCAGATGTCAAGGTAATGGAATTTTCTACCTAAAATTATCTACATAAGGCCATGATCCTAGATCTCTTGAAAGCAATGCTAGGATACTTTTTTTTATTTTAAAGGAGATTATTTAGTGACATTGGCCCTTTTCGCACGCAGTTTCTTTTGCGAGAGGGCCCCTTAGTGTCACGTAAATGGGAGCAGTGGTCCATACGGCGCACTCCCATTTACGTGACACTCACGAGCCTAAAGCAGGCCACACATGGATTTTTTTATTTTCGGCTCTAAGCCAAAAATACTGTGCGGTCGCACAATGCTCCCGGGGCCCTTGCGCACTTACCTGCCCTGCAGTGTGTCAGGCGAGCCAGACCAGTTGCGCTTCCTCCCCCAGCGCAGCCCACAGCTCCCAAACTGCACTGTGGAAGGAAGGAAGGGGCATTCGCACGACAGCTGCACGACTGGCAACCCAACTGCAGGAAAATGGAGGAGCGATGCGAGTGCCTCACGCAAGAGGCTGCTTGCACAAACAGCAGCCCCCACCTCCGCGAGCAGGTAACGTGCGGAAAGGGCCATTAAAATGATTTTATTGTGCTTTTGCATCATGTGGTCTAAACTACCATTGCATTTCTACATTTCTTCAAATTCAAATTATTATTATTGCCATTTTATTAATCAACTTGAAATATATATGCAGATGAGAGAGAGAGAAAGAGAATCTATTTTGACTAAGAGAAATTTAACAATCCTAGTAAAATAGGTTTGTGCAAAGTCTAAGGCTAAGGCCTAGAAAAGTTGTGTCACATTTCTATAAAAATTATGGAATATTTTTAAAGAATTGTTTGCTGCTACTCTTAATGAGTAAATTAAAATCAAGCCTACTCGTCTCCTAAGTGGAGGTTAATTAACATTCCACATGCAAATATTTATCTCCAAAGAAAAGACAAATCTAAGTGACATTGTTCACAAGCATAGTTATTTATTTGTCTATCTATCTATTCATTTATTTTACCTCAATAGCTTCAGCAGGCTTTGCAAAGATTTTATATGCTCAACAGTACATTTCTAAATATTTTCAAAACATTTTTTGCATACAAATAACAAGTGTATAGCAATGGGGTTTATGCCCAATTTAGAATCAAATTTCTTACTCATTCTTTCTGGTAAGTTTTCCGTAAGAGGAAGTGAACCTCTTTAACTTGAACTCACAGACTCAGACATCACTATCTCACACACTTCTTTCTTCCTCCTCCTCCTCCTCCTCCTTCTTCACCTTGTGTCTGCAAGTAGTTTCTGACTTACAGCAACCCTAAGGCAACCCTCTCACAGGATTTTCTTGGCAAGATTTGTTCAGAGGGTGTTTGTCATTGCCTTCTTCTGAGATAAAGAGAGTGAGACTTACCCAAAGTCATCCAGTAGGTCTTCATGGCTGAGTGCAGTTGTGAGCCTTGGTTTCCCAGAGACACCCAAACCAGTAATTCAGCTCGGTGGTGCTTATTGCCAGGTAAATGTGTATATGATTGTACCCTTATAGTACAATTCTAGAATTGCCTGCTCAAAAATAAATCCCATTGAGTTCAATGGATGTTGGAGAGAGGAGAGGCACCAAAAATTGTTAGAATGAAACCTTACCGGTTGTTGCTGAAGAGGCAATCACAGGAACAAGATGCCTGCTGACAAAAATCCAGTTATCTAGCCTGCCTGGATGTGGAATGACAACAGTGAGATTCCACATGTACAAAAGCCTCTGCATGAACAAAAGCCTCTGCGTAGATCCAGGGAGGTAATAGTACCACTCTATTCTGCTTTGGTGAGACCTCATCTGGAATACTGTGTCCAGTTCTGGTCACCTCATTTCAAGAAGGATATTGACAAGCTGGAACATGTCCAAAGGAGGGCAACCAAAATGGTGAAGGGTCTGGAAGCCACGCCCTATGAGGAGCAGCTTAGGGAGCTGGAGATGTTTAGTCTGCAGAATGGAAGGTTAAGAGGGGACATGATAGCCATGTTGAAATATTTGAAGGGATGTCATGTCAAGGAGGGAGAGGGCTTGTTTTCTGCTGCTCCAGAGACTAGGACAAGGAGCAATGGACTCAAACTACAAGAAAAGAGATTCCACCTAAGCCTCAGGAAGAACTTCCTGATGGTCAGAGCTGTTTGGCAATGGAACATGCTGTCTCGGAGTGTAATGGAGTCTCCTCCTTTGGAGGTTTTTAAGCAGAAGCTGGATGGCTCTCTGTCAGGAGTACTTTGATGTGGGTTCCTGAATGGCAGGGAGTTGGACTGATGGCCCCTGTGGTCTCTTCCAACTCTATTATTATATGATTCTATGGTTTCCTTGTCACTAGGAAGTATGGCAGCCCCAACCATCGTCATGCTGGGTGTGACATAAACACTTATGCTGGGTTCACATTCCATTGCTACTTTTGCCCACCCCTTTTCTTTGGCTGCTCAAGCTGTAGCTCCAAATGCTGAACTAAAACTACTGCAGCTGAAGTTACTGCAATACTAAACATTTGAGTACTGAAAGCAAATTTTATCTTGGGGGTAGAATTATTATTTGGCCTTCACTTTGCTGCCCTGTTCCATCCACCCACCCATAGCCACACTGCTGGGAAAGGCAATTAGCATGAATTTGCTAGTCTCCACTGCCTGAGGTAATTATTTCATCCAGCCTAGGGGCAGAACCAGCTGTGACTGAAGGTGTGCCATTGTCTGTTCTCCCTCAGACAACTAGCCCTGGCCTAGAACCAAGAGAAACTTCACTGCTTTGGGTCTGGCCCACACTTTACCGACTGGGCCTTTTGATATTGTTAGAGGCATATCAACTCATGTTGTTGTCCTGCTGATTTGGCCAATGCCTGCCCATAAATTCCTATCCTATTCTTCTCTCCCTCAGATGAGTTTTGTTGGTGTTACTTTTGAGGCCAAGGTCTATACTTGCAGATCCACTGAGTTTTTTGCTTTCAGACTTATTTTGCCAATATGATGATAGTGTTGTTTTAAAATTATATTTGTCCCCAAACTCCATGAGGAAGATAAAATCAGAATCAAAGTAATAATATAAATAAAGCTGCAGTCCTATTTCAATTGCACAATTTAAACTGGAGCAGGTGCCAATGAATGCAACGTGGTCTGTGTGTGTGCCTTCAAGCTGCCTGTCACCTTATGGTGACCCCATCAATTTCACAGGATGTCTTTAGAGTATTTAGGGTGTCTTTAGGGTATTTAGGCTGCAGTGTGATTTACTTCTGAGTAAATATGTATTGGAGTGCTTTGTGTCTAGCGTTTTGAAGTAAGCCAGCATTCCTTTCTTATTGGGGACAATGTAGATTTGCCAAGGTGTTGATTTATGGCACAAAAATTGTACTGTCTTTCAGCATCCTCAAATCTGTGGCAGGTATATCCCATTTTCCCAATCTTCTTTGTGTGTATGTGTGTATTTCCCAACAACAATATCAATAGTGTTGTAATGTTGTTATAGAATGGGGTTGAACAAGTTTCACAGATACCTGTTGTATACCACCTATGATGATGACCATGTGTCACAAAGTGATACCCCACTCAGGTACTTGTCATTCTGTACAAAAGACTCTGCTTATATTTATTTAAAGCAAAGATGTGAATTGTGCAACCAGTAAACCTCATGAAATTGTGCAACCAGTAAACCTCATGCAATAGCCCCATTTTTTTTTCTGGGAATGGCACTGGGGAATCCAGTGGATTCCCACAGCACTCTTTATCCCAGAAAAAAACACACAGGATTAGAAAGTAAAAGGATGCATCTCTCTCTCTCTCTCTCTTTCATTGTGGTGAGGGTTTTTAAAAGTTGCAGAAAGGTGGGAGCTTGCTGGAAGGAAGGGCAGAAGCAAAGACACAATAAAACTAAGACACAATACTGCTCAGAGAGAGGAGGGAGGGAGGGAGGGGAAGAAGGAGGAGGAGGAAAAAATTGCATTGATGGATCCTTGTGTAGAAAATGGCTGGAGACAAGACTACATTCTATCTTTTCAGTATCAGTATTCCATTTAAATTAATAATGGAACTATTTCTACATATCCATTCAGAAATAAATCTCAATGAGTCCAGTGGGACTTCTTGTTGTTGTTCTGTGCCTTCAAGTCATTTCTGACTTATGGTGACCCTAAGGCAATGCTGTCATTGGATTTTCTGGGGCTAAGAGTGTGTGACATGCACAAGATCACCCAGTGGGTTTCCATGGCCAAGCAGGGAATCAAACCCTGGGCTTAGGGTTGTAGTCTCAACACTCAAACCACTGCACCACGCTGGTTCTTACAGGTAAATGTGTACTTGGGCTCTATGTGTCCAAAATTTTATCTCTAATATCTCAGAAGGTTATTTATTTTTTATTTATAATCCTACCTTTCTCCCAGAATGAGACTCAAAGCAGCTTACAATATAAATTTAATAATAACTAAAACAGATATGTAATATAAACATTTTTGAAAGCATTAGACTACTAAGCAAATTAAAACAGGCCCTTCATGTGGTTCCAGCCCCCCTCCTACCCCATCTCCCCCAAATCTTTTTAATAAACCATAAATCTCACCTCTAAAAGTCATTAGAGAAAGAGAGAGAGAGATTCTGGTTTAAAAGAAGGCATGTTCCTTCCCCTCATTTTGGGGCCAAACCCTATTTTTAGGAAACCAAAAGTGCTCTTATGGTCTCTTCTAGATTCCCTAACAAGGGGTTGTTGCCTGCACAGACTCAAGGGGTGAAATTCAGATGAGTACAACCCTATACCCTCCAACTGTCCCAATTTGGCAGGGATAGTCCTGATTAATCCTTTGTCATCCAATTTTTTCAGCTACTTTTAAAATGTCCCAGTTCCTCTTCCTCTCACTTTCTCCCTTTGTCCTCAGCCTACCTCAGTTACTGCAAACTGACTTCAAAGTACTAAAGCAGTTTGTACTCAGTTAACTCAGGACAAAAAGAGAGGAAGAAGTGGAATCTTCCACTTCCCTGTAGACTCGGCCAAAAGCAAACTGCTGCAGGCTCTCCTGGCGCATACCTTCTTCCATACCAATAACTTCTGCCATCTTTATCATCCTCTGATGTTTCTTGGCCACATATGTTACAGTTTTCATCTGTTAAACGCTGGAGGATATGCCACCCCCCGATGCTCTTGTTTGCCTATCCTGAATTAAAGGCTGAGTCCTGCTCCATTGCACCACTGAAGCAAAGAAGAGGAAATATAGCTCTGACATCTCATGCAAATCCCAGTCCTAAATTCTCTTGAAATGCTTTTCTGGAGCACAGCACTGACATAGGTTGAACATTTTCAATATTGTTTTTAGCTGATCTTTGAAATCTCTCTGGCCTCCCTTACCTGGATTTATATTTTGATATCATTTGTGGCAAGCATGAGTGCTGCTGTCCTATGCTGCAAGCATATACAAGACTTGGTAACACTGCCACCACCATCGCTAGCACTAGAATTAGGATAATTCCTACAGTGTAATATTTTCTTGTTTGAAGTCTTATAAGATCATCATGTTCCAGTTCTTTGCTTCTCATAAACAGCAGCATCCTTCTGGGCGAAGGATATTTCCTTTTCCAGTGGATGCCCACTAGAACATTATGTTAAATCCTGGTGTCCACATTTATAGCACAGAGAGAGAGAGAGAGAGAGAGATGCTGCAGAGAATTAATCAGATGGCTTGCTCAAACCAAATCTTAGAGAGCAATCTGCTAATCAGATTGAAAAGGGCAGAAAGTGATTGAGTTGCAAGACATTTACCCTCATAGGAAAATAATGCTGAGTACAAAAGCATTCAGCCTAGCGGGTGAAAGCATAACAGCAATTCAGGTCCGGTGTTTAAAACCAACACATTGCAATAAATTGTGAAACACTTAGCAATGAGAATATCCAGTTGAACGATCAGTGGTTCACTTGTAATGTCTCCCAGGCAATCTAGGTACTTCACTTAAAAGGAGTGTATTAATAGATGGATACTTGATTCAACAATAATAATAGGGAGACGTTATTTTCCCTGCACTGTACCTGATTACATTAAATTATGTATACATTCTCCATATAGTAACTATACAGTAATTAATTTGGCCACAGTTAATGAAAAAGAAGAAATCCCTTTGGCTTGCACATCAGAGAAGTGGGTTTGTGTTTTTCTCAGCAGAGAAAAAAACAGGCTTCAACACAATATCACTTATATATTAATTCACAGTTGCCTACAGCTTTCCCAGAGGAGATGTCTGATAGATTGCCTGTGCTAAAAACAGAGCTGACACAAGGAATTTTGAAGTGCCAATAAATTATTCTGCATGGACCGAAAAGGTTGTGTTCCAGGGTTTATGCTTTTTTTTTAATAGCAAATAAAAAGGATACAACTTTTGCATTGGCTTCTTCTGCCAATTTGCAAATGATTATGGGATTAACCTCTTGGATGACATACTGGTTTGTTGGTGCCCTTAAAATATTGCCATCTTTTTTTGCTTACACAGTCAAGCCAGCCCAGTGGTCAAAATAAAACTTTCCCCTCATATATATATGTGTGTGTGTGTGTGTGTGTGCGCGCGCACACACACACACACATATATATGCTGCTTTTGTTGTCATTATGCTGTCAAAATGGAAATCATTTCTTTTAACAATAATTATTCCGTATATAAGGCTCTCTCATAATTTTATTAAAAGCTATGAAGCTTTTTGTTGTCCTTGTTGCACGGATATTGTGAAAGGATCTTAACAAATGGGGCTTCAATAAAATAAAATAAAATAAAACCCATTTTCAAAATGAGATAGCAATGTATTTTACAAAGTACATATTTCCGTATGTATTTACAGGTATTTGTTATCAAGCACTTGTTATCAAGCACATAACATTATTTTTTCTTTCCAGGATGTTTTTTGTGCAGGAGTAAGAGTGATGCCACAACTAGGCTATAAGAGCCTTCTTCTACACTATCATATAGGAACAGCAGCAGTGAATATTTCCTCATGTTACCACACCCCACTGTATTGCACTGTGTGGCCAAGATCCTGTTGACTAACTGCACTGGTTTAGATGGCAATACCACAGCAATGGCAGCGGGAGAAAATGGTCATCAGAAGCCATGGGTGTCAAGAGAGAAAGCTGCTGTGCAAGCTCCTGATCTTCTCAGGAGCCAGTAGGGCACATTTCCCTCTTAACACACATGGCTTTTCCTGCCTTCTCCCTGCCACTGCTGATAACCTACCAAAAACTGTATTACACCCATGTAATAGAATTGATTCTTGTTGTAGTGTGCTTTCAGGTAGTTTCTAGCTTACAGCAATGCTAAGCAAACCTACTCTGTGATTTTCTCAGCAAGATTTATTCAGAGGGGGTTTGCCCCCTTCTTGAGGCTGGGAAAGTATGACTTGCCCAAGGTCACCCAGTTAGTTTCCATGGCCAAGCAGAGACTTACACCCTGATCTCCCAGACTTCTGATCCAGCACTCAGACCAGTACACAATGCCGTTCTTATTTCTAAGGCATCCAAATACTATAGTACTAGAAGCAGTCTTAGCTAAGATGGCTGTGAGATATACATTTGTGATTGGGACAAGTTCCTATCTCTAGTTAATGTTAATGAGGCTAGGCAACTGGTGATGGAAAGGTGAATATCGCTTTATTCACTGAAGGACTGAGGTTCCAGGCCTCACCAGAACTGCTCTTATGGCACTTGGGGACCCCATAAAATGTAGCTGATTATCACTTATCTAATGTACAGAGGTGTTGTGTGTCTTTCAAACTTATGTTGGAATTACTGCATGAATTTCTGTTGCTATGTATAAGCAGTAGACTTTAAGTGAACATATAGAAAAGAGTACCCTATGGAAAGACACATATGTGGGAGGGTTGTTTGACAGAAATGACCAATAAAACTTTTCTTTTACCTCCATTATATCCTAATATGCAAGATTCTGTGGCCTGATATCATCTGTTGGACCATTCATTTCCAAGACAATGCCTATGCCATTTTCATATCTACAGAAATCCAGTAGGTATATACACACCACTATGGGTTATTTGAATAAATTGGTTACAGTTTATTGTTATCAACTGCCATAAAGTCATAACATTTTTCTTGCTCCTTTCTTTAAAAAATACAAAAAAATAAATTAAATAAAAACATGTTAAGTATTATTAATGATCTGTCTATGATCAAAAATACCAGCAAATTCCACATTAAGGCTAAAACGTATAGTCTTATTGTTCTGATCAGTTCATTGCAAGGTTGACCTCAGTTTATGGGTGACCTTAACATTTTGTGGACTTAGTGCAAATTCAGATGCTTATTGCTACTTGAATCCACCTTTATGCTATATATACCTTTTTACTACTGGATGTTGAACATGCTATATGTCATTTAAATCATTTCTTCATTTAATACATTTTCTGGTCCAAATTATTATACAATTGAAAATTAACAGTCCTCTTGAGAACTGCAGAATTTATTCCAAAGTGGTTCAATGATTGAAGACTCATGGAAGGTCTGCACAATCTACGATCCACCAAGCCAAACACAGCCTAAGCACTCAAGACTACCAAGTACTGGCCAATCCACTGGTTACTGCAATATCAGGCAAGCTGTTGGGAAAATTCTCAAACTCCAAGTGTGCCATCATATCTTGCAACTGGGCTTTGTTTGGTTTGGTACTTTAAAATGTTAAATACCCATGTCTGTTTCACAGATATGCTAAGATGCAGCCTCTTTAATATCTATTTCAAAAGCTTTTCAAAGGTAAACATTAATTAAAAAGCAGATAGCAACTGGAATAGCTATAAAAATGAGATACAGTTCTTTAGAAGTCACAAGGTCCTAATAAACAGTTAACAGTGCAGTCTGTGTACTTAGAAGTAAGTACTCCCTCAGCAGGGCTTACTCCCAAGTAACATAGTACAGAATTGCCGCCTTGTTTGTAAGCAGAAATGTTCTGCTGTTGTATGTCTGATGTTCCTTGGAATTAATCTTGCTGTCGTTAAAAAAAAAACAAACCAACTTTGAAAGATTTAGTCCAATCCTAATATCACAATCATTTTTAATAAATTTGGAAAATTTTAAGTTTGATTATAGCATGAGCTGAGAAAAGACTGACGCTAGCGTCTCACAAAGAATGAAATTTTCCAGTCTCAATCTCACTGTGTTGTGTGCACACATCATTATGCTCACATGACAATTTTATCTGTCAATTGCATGCAACATTTCTTTTCAGTTCACCAGGGATAGATGCATCTTATCACATCTACAAATGACATCAGGCATTGCAGTTGGGCTACCATATGGTGGAAAGATACATTAAATTGAACACAAGGCTGCTACTAAAACGCCATTTCCTTGCTGAGTTTTTCACTTCTTCCATATACTTTGAACACATCACTCTCCCTTGGCCTTGATACTCAGTACTAATGTGCCATTACAAGTAGCATGGATATGCACAACTTGACAAAATTTTAATATGGATAAGTGTAACTCAGCATCATAGTGGAAAGGGTGGAAACAGGAAACTGGAAACAGAAGTCATCACTTGCAATTGCAGCCTTGTATTGAATATAATGTTCTGTCTTAAAATTGTTCTGTCTTAAAACAGTTTGCACTCATTTTGAATGTACTGATCATTGTCTTCAACATGTTCAAAAACAATAAATCTCTCTGTGCATCAAGCTCCAGTCTTATTCAAGGCGTCTGAAGCTTCAGTCTTGAAACTGCTTGCTTGCTTGGCAATACTTCCACATGGAAACTCAAGGTACAGTACATGGTCCAGAACTGCTTATATTATCAGATTTGCCACTGATTTCAGTGAAAGCCAAACTGGATCACTAGTCCATAATTGTCCATTAACTTATTCTATAGCATATGATTTGCAATCACCACCCCATCCCATACCCACTTTTCTATGATTAAGCAGGGGAAAGCCTGCTTAGTGCTTTGATGGAAGACCATCAGGCAGTTTGGGGATCTCTCCAGGTAGGGCCAACCTGTTTGAAACTGTAGAGAACCATTGATGCTAATCAGAGTTAACAATACTGTGCTAGATAGATGAATGACCTGGCTCTATATAAGCCAGCTACCTATATTCCTGAGTGGGTTTTGGAGTGCTGCCTGATCAATAGTCAGAGCCAGTCCTTCAGTTATTTTAACTATTGGCTTGAAGGGCAAAGAAGTGCACATTGCTCAATTGGAGAGAAAGGAGCAGCATGCCAGACTAAATAGTATCTGGCCAATAATCAAAGATATGCTGAGCTGGCTGTATTAGTCCAAAGATATATATTTCCCTTGCACAATTGCATACGTATATTTTTTTAAAACTGGAACAGGACACACCAGTGCATTGAACTGCAGCTTTCATCAGTATTTCTGCCTCCTCTGTTATTCTCTAGGACTGATGACAAAGCCTTTTTTCCCCCAGCTAAGGGCAAGCCCAAATTACAGCCAATAATGAAAGGTGTGTTTGCATTTATGTTATATCATCCTAATAACATATATTATGCAATGGATCCTGCATGATATACCTCAGGTATATTTGAAAGATAGCCTCAGAAAATAAAACAAGTATAGTACTTTCCCCCTCATTGCAATTCTCAATAGAGATTTATTGGTTTCATTTTGCAAGAATCTTACTTTAAGAAGGGTGCTAATATGTATTATGACAGTTCACACTGAAAGCATTTTTTTTCCATAAAAGATGTTACAATAATACCCCCCTATGGAACTTGTGTAATTTCAGAGTAGATAGTCAAGTGCACAATTAAACATGTTTTACAAGAGTGAACCTCATCCCTGGCTTCTTGTACTAGTTGTGAGAACCTTAATTAGCACAAAATGACAATATTAGGACGTTTCTGGCATTCTGCTTAAATAAAAAGAGCATATTTATCACTTAGCTTTGGTATTATCTGCAGTAGGTTTTAATGAGTAGAATATATACCAACCCTTTTTTTCTTTCTTCCACAACTGTGAAGCTTACAAAGATGGAATAAGTCATTTATCAAAGAGGAAATATTACAGACACAGAATTAAAGTTTTAAAGACCCAATTTTATCTTTAATCCTCAGGGAGGGAGGGGAAAGAAGAGGGGGGAAGTTTAAGCTATGAAACAAGCAGTCAGAAGAGTGAGCACTCAGTGTCATGAGTGGTGTGCATACTTTTACAATAATATGGGCACAAAAGAGATTGTCGCCTTTAGTACATTAGGATCCCTAGATTTCTTTGCTTCCATGCACCTTTACGTTTAACTTGCATGAATTTTATCACAGGTTCATAGCGGCCTTCACTGTTGAAATGCTTTACAGAGCCTAAAGCTTCCAAACTGCCTATCTGGCCTGTACATATTTCATTAAAAATAAACTCTATATAATAAATAAATATATAAAATAAATAAAATGTTGCCTTTGGAATTTCTATAAATAAATTTAGCTTTTTTATTTTTTATTTTTATTTTTCCCATCTTTTCCTGTTTTACCTAAGAGGTGTTTGCTTGAAACTCAGCAAGGGGTGACTCCCACTTGAGCAGTCAAACTGAAAATAAGTCTCTTTTGCTTTTGTTATCCTTTTGTTTGTTTAAGCAAGACTGAACCCTCCATGCCTTTTTTTTTTTTTTTAAATGCAGCGTACACTTGAGCAGGCCACCAGCCAAAATTCCTGATGAGTCAAAGTATGGCAGCTATGCTGATATAGAATGAAGTACAACGGATCAAAAAATTTAAAAGCGTGTCTGTTTCCCAGCATGCAACAGGCCTTTTCCCCCTTCCTTCTTGTTTCCGCTTCTTTCATCCTCTTTCACTCTCACACATTCTCACTCTTCCTTCCTTTCTTTCCTAATAAATCAAGCGATGGGCATAGGCTCTCCTCCAGGAAGACAAACCCTTTAAGTGCAGAACAAAATCAGCATGTTCCATCCAAGCCTCCATCATATATTATGCATGCGACAAAGTTTGGCAACAGTGGAGCTGATGTGATGACACAGCTAATCAATTAAGAACCCACCGCATGAAACCTTTATAGTGGTTACTTTTTTTTAAGGGCTCAAGTGAAGGAAATGTCTTTGTCAACTTTGGCTTAAAATATCCTTATATAGTTCAGGGACTTTCTCTGGGTCCACTGGTCTAGGTAAAAAATGTGTGAATTTTTGATGCCGTTTAGTCCTAGTCCCTTCTCTTGGAGTCCCATCTTTATTTAATGCAACATAATAGCGTCTTCCAGTGTCCACGTGCTTATATAGGTTCGATGAATATGTGTTATACCAGTTCTCTTCAAATTGTTCTCTGAACACACACTCCTGGGTTAACTTTTCCTATGGGGAGAAAGCAGAAAAGAGTAGTAAGGATTTTAATACCGTCTTATTATTTATTCACTTATTTTGCTAGATATCAAAATGGAAAACTAAGAGGCTACCATTTTGTTTCAGCCTCAACCCCACTTCCCATACCCAATGTACTGAAATTACATTTGATTAGCCCTCTGAAACAAGGGCCTATTGTAACAAACAATTATACCGCTGCAGATTTGTGAGCACATATGCAAAGTACAAATAAAAGGCAAGTTCTCCTATATAGGTAACTTTGCTAACGTTGAAAAGTATCAAAAGAAATTACTCACAGAAAGAGTTCTTACATTTTTACAGTGTAAACTGTAAATTAATTCCATTCAGACCTTGCCACATTTACCACACCCCACGCACCTACCCCTCAATCAATTAATGTTATATTGTGTTTGCTTACCACTGTGGTTGTAAAATAAAAGCTGGAAAAAGCTCAAACAGTAAAATATAGACATAAAGCCAATAGTGATTTGAGTGTTAGAAGACGACTCTGGGAAATGAGAGTTGGAATCTCCCACTCAGCCATGAAACTCTATGGTCAACTTTGAGCAAGTCACACCTTCTCAGCCTTAGAGGAATGCAATGTGACACTTCCTCTGAATAAATTTCACCCAGAAAGCCCTATGATAGGTTCATGATAAGTTTGTGATAAGCTGATATCAAAGACAAACCCAAACAACAAAGACTATAGTAAAAGCTGATAAATGTTCAGATGAGAAAATACAGGCCCTTTCCACACCTTACCTTTTTGCAGAGATGGGAAGCGGTGTTCACGCAAGCAGCCTCTTGCGCGAGGCGCTCACATCCCTTCTGTTTCCTCACCACAGCTGGCTTGCCGCCCCTTCCTTTCGCAGTGCAGCCTGGGAGCTGTAGGCTACGCTGGGGCAGGAAGCGCGACTGGTCCAGCTCCTGAGGCTCCGTAGGGCAGGTGAGTGTGCACGGGGCCTCGGAGTGACGCGTGACTGCGCAGCATTTTCAGCTTTAAACCGAAAATAAAAAATGTGTGCACGGTCCGCGTCAGGCCCTTGAGCATCATGGTCATGCAGACCGCTCCTCCCATTTATGCGACGCTCAAGGGGCCCTCTCGCTTTAGAAACAGCATGCAAAAAGGGCAACAGACATGAAGTCTGCACACTAGACTAGGATTCAGGGAGAACAGGATTTGAATCACTGCTCAGCCGTGGAGATACACTAGGTAACCTTGCAAAAGTCACGTTCTGTTATTTTGAGAAGGCGGCAATAGAAAAACAGCACTGAACAAAACTTGCTAAGAAAACTCTACCACTGGGTCACCGTAAGTTAGAATCAGTCCGAAGGCACATTTAAAAACTATGGTTAAAGCTGACAAAAGTTCAAATGTAAAATACTGAGCAATGTTCCACATTTTATTTACCTTCCCTTGCCACCACTGTGTGATCCTAGAAAAGTGTAACTGCCAAGGTGGAGCACCAACAGGTTTCTGTCCTCTGTTATATTTGAAAAGGAATATCTCTGTTTGCTACTGTGCAGCATAGCAGTAAATGAGACAATCTTGTACATTTCACCCAAAGCTTTACAGATATCTTTTAATTGTTTTAGTTACATCAATTGTGTAGCACCTTAAAGGCTAAACAAAAAACCACATTGTGGCACAGGCCCAACAGGAGAGGAAAGGAGTGTCAGCATGACTCCTTGTTGTGTACTACTATTGCCTATACTGAAGGACTCTAATGTAGGCTCCAATTGCAGGAGGATAGTAAAACATCAACAAAAAGTTGCTTAGTCCTTTAGATGAAAGTGAAGCAAGCTGATCTGTAAAGTATTAGATAGTCTGAGTCCCAATTCTGAGGAAAAGACACAATTGTACTAGTAGCAGTGGTAAGCAGTTGACATGGAAACACTCTTTGACTCATCAAGCAACAATATTAGCTCTTGAGAACATCGTACAACTTCTAATCTTCTTTTTAAAGACCCTCACCACCAGAAATTAAAGAATGCAAATGAAAAAGTGATTCACATGACCCAGAATACTCTGATGCCATTTAGAATGCTGGATGTAGGACCAAATCATGACCATGGATGAATGACATACTTGCAGAGCTCAAGGTTAAATCACAGGAAACATCCACTTAGTTTGGAGTCCAGCATTATTGCATTCTACATCCTCATACATGTCTACTTAAACTAGAAAACCACAGTTGGATCTATGTTTAACAGATATTTCCACTGGAAGTCTCTGAAAACAATTACTGAAAATATACCAAGAGAAATGAGACAATATGACAAAATGGACAGGAGGACTATAGCGCAACTCAAACATTTCAGTGTCTTTTAGGCTCTTTTAGGCTAGTGAAAGAAATGCTGGAATTCTGGTGGCCCTAAGTAAAGTACTTACTTGTGTCACTGTACTATGCATGCCCTATCATATGCAATTAATTACTAAGGCCCTTTCTGCACCTTACCTTTTTCCGGCGCTGGGGTGCGGGGATCATGCGAGCAGCCTCCAGCAAGAGGCTCTTGCATCCCTGCTGCTTCAGCTCCGCACGAGCTCCCTGTTTGTGCGAGAGCCCCACCTCTTCCTTCTGCAGTGCAGCCTGGGAGTTTCCCAGGCTGCGCTGGGTCAGGAAGCACAACCGGCATGGCTCCAGAGGCCCTGCACACCAGGTAAGTGCGCGCGGGGCCCAGGAGCAATGCACAATTGTGCACCATTTTCAGCTTCCAGCCAAAAATGAAAAAGTGAGCAATCAGCACCTGCCGGCCACTGGAGCATCGCGAGATTGTGAGTGCATCATGCAGATCACTCCTCACAATCACGTGACACTCCAGGCACCCTTTTGCATAGCAAATGCCATGCAAAAAGGGCCTAAGTCTACACAGGAGCTGCTGATGACATGGTCCCTGTTGCTCAGGGTGGAGATGACAAGCAGCAGCAGCTGTTGGAGATAAGTCCTGCAGCTCAAGAGCTCCCCCTGCTGCCATGGACCAAGCAGGTGTGGACGTCCCTCTGCCTGCTCCTTTAGAGCAACAGGGATCCAATTCTGAAGAGGCTCTGGAGCCTGGTTCAATAAGCCCCCAATCAAGGCAGAGACTCAAGAGGGCTGTGCAGAGGGAGGCTTCCTTGGCTAAGTTTAAGAAGCAGTGACCGGACACACCTGTGCCTGGGGTTATATAACTGCCTGCCTGCAAGCCTCCTTTTGCTTGTGGCAAACTTCTTACAACTCTGACTACGGCTTTCCTTGGTGCTCTGGTAAATGAACTTCCTTGAGTAAGTGCTTGCTTGTCTCCTCCCAGCTGGACTTTGCTGGCTCTTCCATTCTCTTCTCCAGGCTAGCTCACTGCCCAGGTCTCTGACCTTGACAGGAATGGGCTGCTGATGAACCTATTGGTTGCACTTGTCTAAAGGGTGACCTGAACCTATATGAACATTGTGATCATGGTCATGTCAAGGTCAGAGATCTGGGCAGTGAGCCAGCCCAGAGAAGGGAGTGTGAGAGCCAGCAAAGTCCAGCCGGGAGGAGACAAGCAAGCATTTTACACGAGGGAGTTCATTTACCAGAGCGTCAAGCGAAACCCATAGTCAGAGTTCCAAAAGCCAAGGGCCAAGAGATCAATTCAAGGTAGCAGGAACCAGGTGCTGGGAGCAAGGAACAGGCAAGAGGAGGGCTTGAAAGAAGTTTGCCACAAGCAAAGGAAAGTTTCCAGGCAGGCAGTTATATAGCTCAAGACACAGGTGTGGCTAGTCACTGCTTCTTGAACTTAATGAAGGAAGCCTCCTTTAGCTCAGCTCTCTTGAGTCTCCGCCTTGTTTGTGGGCTGATTGGCACAGACTCCAAACCTTTTCAGAATTGGATCCCTCTTGCCCTAAAGGAGCAGGCAGAGGAACGTCCAAACCTGCTTGGTCCATGGCAGCAGGAGGAGCCCTTGAGCTGCAGGACTCATCTCTGGCCAGAGCCACAGGGACCAACAGCTGCTGCTTGTTATCACCACCCTGAGCAACAGGGACCAACAGCTGCTGCTCAGCAGCAGCAGCTCTTCAGTTATCACAGGTCAGGAAGCCATTCAACTTCTTTTCTGGCCATTTCCACACGAGGTAAATAAAACAGTGTAGTGCGTCCTCCACGGAGGATGTCTACACCTTGGAGTGGACTGGGTCCGGACCACTTACCGTAGATCCACACCTCAGTCTGCTCCAGAACAACCCTAAGTGGTCCTCCAGTGTGTTTTTGAAAGACCTGATTTTTTCCGGTCTTTCAAAATGCCGGCGTGCACCATTGCATGCCTGCTCTCCGGTACAGATTCACAGGCTCACACCAATACGAGCCTGTGATCTGCGGAGGGCAGGCTTTAGGCTGGTGAGCTTCGGCAGTTGGTCGAGATCCACAACCAACCGGAAGTTGCCATTTTGGACGCCAGAGCAGTGTGGATCTACGACCATGCACTGCTCTGCCTCACCCCAGACCAGACTGGACCGCCAGAAGATCTGGTGAGTAGCAGCATGGAGTGATTCCCTCACCGCGTGCGGAAATGGCCTCTGGCAGACTTTTAATCAGTCCATTGGCTGTAAAATCATGACAATATGCTACCCAGCACAAAATTATACCACAATTTTCCAACAGGTATTCCCCTTTTGGAAATGTGGTTGTTAAAAGTAATTTGTTAACTGACTTGTTGTTTTCACACACATAACTTATGGCTGTTGTCATCTGCCTCCCTCAAGCCATTTGGTGTCTTATTATTTTATATGTTACATTACTCATACTCTTCCATTAATTGAGGTTACTTTTAATTATGGGATTAATAAAAGGATGACATACTGTAATATTTGAAAAATTCTGCTCAAAATGCCTCTTTTAAAAGTAGTAGAAAAAATATCAAAAAGCTCTTAATGTTATACCAAAAAGGTAATGACATCACAGCTCATTATGTCACTTTTATAATACAGAGGACAACATTATTTCTAATGTGTAGCTTCCTAGCAATTCTTACATTTTTTCCTTCAAAGTAAATTATTGCACAGAAAAGGCAGGCCAACAAAACATTCCTAAAATAATCTCTGGTTTTGTGCTTTATATATTCAGAAGAAACACGGAAAAGCAATATAAAAAGGCCCATCTACTAGAATTAAAAAGGACAAGATATCTATTCAGAAGTAATAAAAAAAGATTCTTCATGAATAAGCATGGGCAGCAAATTCTGAGAGTATCTAAAATCCAGCCCTCTGCCTCTAGCAGGAGTAACAGGGAGATGATAACTTATCCACACAACACCTCTAAAATACTCCTTTGCAGACCCATTCTGTTGTTTGAGCTGCATGTTCATAGAAGAAAGTAATTATGAAGGCAGTTTTTTAAAAATGTACAATTATCTTGCAAAAAAATAGAGTTACAATTGCTAAGTTTTGTAATAGTTCTGTAAATTCTGTAATATAATAAAGTTATGCCCCAGTTTTATTAAAATTAAAAATTATCTCTAGTAACTACTAACTAGTAAGTTGTAACTTGTTATTTCCAGACTTTGAAAATGATGAGCTAAATAGACTATTGATCAGACCAAACACATATATTATAGTTCAATGTCTTCTTTATATTTGTTGAATAGTCCTTAAATGCAGCTCTTGTTGTCTTAACATTTCTTTGAGCAATTTAAAAAATTTACTTTGTGTTCTTTCAGTTGCAAAACCAGATGCTGAGAAGAAGTAGAGATTTTTTGCAGGGTCCAATAAGGATACCTGCTGTGAAACTTGCCAGAGAGTCATCTGGAGACAAGCCATTCACCTGTTTGCTCCAAGTGAAAGTTTTCTTTTATTTACCCAGAGATTGGAATTCTCTAGTTTTTATTCTGCTATTAAACTTATCACTATTTTATTTTTCTTCTTTGATCAAAAACTATGTCAGTTGTTTTAATGGTTTTATCGTAAATTGGTATTGTTTTGGTTATTTTAGATTTTGTTATAAGCCACCCTGAAAGGAGAGATACCACATTCTTCAAACACACAGTATGAGTTGAGAGGGGCAGTGGTACACTTCCATATGCTTCCATGGGCTAGCACTTTATCCACACCCACAATTATATCTATTTCAGCCTAAAATCTGCAACACCAGATCCAATGGCTATACATATTAAGACTGCAACCACTAATGAATTTAACAATAGGTAAGAGCTGAATGTGTTTTGATAGCTTCCCATAGTGTATCTAAGAGGAAGGAATGCAGACAGCTTTGTAATCAATGTCTTCTTTATATTTGTTGAATAGTCCTTAAATGCAGCTCTTGTTGTCTTAACATTTCTTTGAGCAATTTAAAAAATTACTTTTGTGTTCTTTCAGTTGCAAAACCAGATGCTGAGAAGAAGTCGAGTATGCTGAGTTTGGTGGGGGCAGGATGAAACTCATTCAGATTAGGTTTTTTTTTTCTCTCTCTCTCTGATCTCTGCAGGAAAATCAGACCACGTGATGGGCACTGCAGACCTTCTCTGGTGTTAGAAAGAGAGAGGTTCTGAGCTGTCTTTCGGTCCTTTCCTGAGTCATGTAATCATTTACGTCACAGACTATTAAAAAAGCTCATAAAGAGTCATCTGAGAGCAAGAGTAATTTGAGACAAATTTTTTAAAAAAGATATTCCTCCTAACACTCCTTCAATATTCTTTCTGGTAAAAAAAAGAAAGATGAAAAAAGAAATGGAAAAACATAGAAAGATTACCAACGGAAAACAACCATGCCTAGACTTCCACCCACCCATCCATTAAATCCTGTGAAAAAGGCAGGGCAATTCTATAATAAAAGCCTTGTCTTTTAAGAGTGCATTTTTCCCTCCAGAATCCTGAGATCATTTGAAACAACACTGCAGGATTCTACCAGGCTACCACTAAAAATTATATCCTTTCAGAGCTTTCCAAACTTTTCATGTTGGTGACACACTTTTTAGACATGCATCATTTCACGACACAGTAATTCAGTTTTACTAGCAAACCAGAGGTTAAACTAACCCCTTATAAGAGATACAGACACATGCATCAATTGTAATAACAAAATGTATGGGGATGCAACATATCTTATGAAAACCTTTCATATATTTTTAAAAATATATGATTTATAAATGATAACATATATTTCCAAGATTGTAGGTGACACACCTACTCACGTGGCACACTAATGTGTCACGGCACACAGTTTGGAAGCCCTGTCTTAACAGAAACAAATTATTTGATTAAAGTACTATAGCATAATATAACCTATGTTCATAAAAAATGTGGCATCAATGTACCAAAGAAGACAAGTTTATGTTTGTTTGTATTAAAGCATACAGCTCTACTAAGATTTCCAAGAACTGATTTATACAATACAGTATTTCATTTATACAAACCAAGATTAACAACTGTTTTATCAATGATGATTAATGTTGTTTGCTGTCAAGCTGGCTTTGACTTACGGTGACCCTGTGAATGAGATACTTCAACCTGGGTCATAATAGCATTAGGGCTGTAGCTTCCTTGATTGAATCAATCCATCTGTAATATGGCCTTCCTCTTTCTCTACTGGAGTTCTACTCTTCCAAGCACTATCATTTTTTTCCAATGAGTCATGTCATCTCTTGATATGTCCAAAATATAATAGCCTCAGTTTAGTCATTTTGATTTAGTTTGCTAACGTCTATATTTAGAGCATTTCTAGCATGTTGATTATCTGAAGAAATCCTTTCACATTTTCACAAGATTACTTAATACTAGGCAAAATCTGGATAGGATGGTCCTTTCATGACCACTTTTCATGTGAGTTTACCTTAAAACAGCAATTTACTAAAATAACTAATTCATATAACATATCATTATTAACAGAATTTTAATTTAGAATTCTACCAAAGCAATATGCTAGAACTCAACTTGCAGGGAAAGGCTACTATAAAACCCCTTTTTAAAATGTCTCCAGAACTGGAACAAAACAGTAATTGTTACATCAAAACATTCAGCCTGCCCCATTAAGATACTGCCATGTTTTATTAAAATAAAAAAGTCAAACATCACAAGGAACACTCTGGCATAGAATTTTGTAAACTCTATCCCTGTGGAGCAAATAATTTAAATTTTATGGACATAAATGCAATTAATCCAAATGGGTAAAGTTTCAATTTACTTAGTTCCCAAGGCTCCATGTAATTTTACTGGAAGTATACTTTGTATTAGATAATTTAGCTCCAACTAGATGAGAGAGGCAAAATGTATACCAAACATAAATAATCAGTGTCTCCTTTTTCCTTTGAAGCCCTGTCAACCAGAGGTTCTTTTGAAAATTACTTTGAATCTGGACTGGGGATGTGTGGGAAACTGAACATATTTACTGAGCATTTGTTTGCCTCTGCTGTTTTTCTTAGGGTATCTCCATATCTCTCAAAACTAGCTAGTGCAATCTATACCTGATTCCCTCTAGTCTACATATTTTGTAAAAGGAAAATCAGTATTCCATTAAGGAGCTGCTAACACCTCCAGAATATTCTCTGTGATGCTGGAAACAGCACAGTTTTAATTCCAATAAATTTGCATAGAATAAAGCTCTCCAGCCTGCTCTGCTGATCAGCAGTCCAGAATACTGGCCTATACAATACATAACTGAAGGCAGTTGTGAGTTTCATTGAACAATTTAAGACAGTTTGAAAGCAGGATCACTATTTGTGATGTATACGCTTATCCCACAGTTGCCTCAAGTAAGTAAGTGTTGCAGGTTTCATATATTTTCAATACAAACAGCAAGACCCACAATTTGGAACAACCGACTAAGAGAATATCCCTATTCCCATCACTGTTTGCTTATAGATATGCAACAAGGGCAGTTCTATTTCAGGAGAATTTTTCAGAAGATAATTTTTAATATGGCAATACTGCTGCAATTGTGACTTTTACTTTTGGTAGTTATTGTTGGTCTTAGATTGCATTTTTGTTTTGTTTTTATTTATTTGTAAGCTATCTTGATTATTTTTTAGACTCAGGAAAATTAAAAACTTACATATATATTTTAAAAGCTAAAAACATGCTGTAAGAGCAGAAACAGCAATGCTAAAGGGGAAAACAGTGTATGACCAGAAGCAGCAACAGTAGAAAAGTAAACATACTCACTGGAAAACCAATACCTCTCTCAAATCTAAGGCCCTTTCCGCACGTTACCTGCTCGTAGAGGTGGGGGTGCCGTTCGCGCAAGCAGCCTCTTGCGTGAGGCACTCTCATTGCTCCTCCGTTCCCCCGCAGCGGGCTTCCTGGTCACGTGACCGTCACACTAGTGCCCTGCCCTTCCTTCTGCAGCGCAGCCTGGGAGCTGTAGGCTGCACTGGGGGAGGAAGCACGACCGGCCTGCTAATCTGATGCACCGCACAGCAGGTAAGTGCGTGAGGGCCCCGGGAACATTGTGCGACCGCGCAGTATTTTTGGCTCCCAGCCGAAAATAATAAAATGCGCGTGTGTCCCGCTTTAGGCTCATGAGTGTCACGTGAATGGGAGTGCGTCGTACGGACCGATGCTCCCATTCACGCGATGCTCAAGGGGCCCTCTCGCAACAGAAACTGCATGCAAAAAGGGCCTAAGATGAGCTCTCTTAAAAACTTCTATCTCTTTTTGGTTCAAATGTATATGCAAAGAAACGTCTCAGTAGAGAGACACCCCTTTTAAACATCAACAGGAACTTTCCAGCGCTATTATCACATATTTTAAAATGTGGAGAAATGTACCATGTGTTGAGACAATGGGATCACATATGTCTCCCTTTCCCCAGTCCCACATCTTCTCCACATACCAATGTAAGACTTTGTGCCCCTACATATATTCACATAGGAATTTACAGTGGTTACTTTTGAACAAATAGCCTAAGATGTTGCACTCTGAGGAGAATGAAATAACTGCACTGAATTCTTCAACAATAAGTATATATAGGATTTAAGAGACAAAGTATTGCAAGAGTTGTAGCATAAGAATAAACACATTTGCAATCATACAAAAACATTGGGGGTTTTTTTTATTATAAAGAAAAAAGGAACAATATATAACAGAATAAAACAAAAACACCACATGAATACCATAACGGTGAAAAAGAGAAAAATCACAACACAAATAGCGTATATTGCTATTTCTCTCCATATCTTTTATAATCATATACTTATTCAACATATTATTTCATGTATCTAAATCTCCTTCTCCTTGTACTCATTATTGCTATAGTAATTTCGTTCTTAAATCTATTCTTTTCAACTATATTTAACCGATTGCTAATACTGTATATGATCCTGTTATTGACCATAAACCCTAACCCTTAATGTGAACCCATTCCCAGAGCCAATTATATTTCAGCTTACTCTGCTTTCCAAAATTGTAATTCTTCTTGTGGAGGTGTGATACTTCCCTCTTCTGTTAAAGCTTTTTCCACAAATATTTTCCATATTGCTTCAAAGTCATTCCTTTTCATTATTCCTTTTTTAACCTTGATTCGACATGTTACCTTATCATTGATTGCAATTTTCCACACTTCTTTATACCAATCCTTTATTTAAAAATTGTCTTGAGTTTTCCATTTTCTCGATATAATTAGCCTTGCTGCAGTTAATAAATTTGTAATTAACTCCTTCATTGTCTGGGTACAATTAACCTTATCAGATATAGATAATAATGCTATATTCAAGAACGTTGTTGTTGTTGTTGTGTGTCATTTCCAACTCACGTCAATCCTAAAGTGAACCTATCATGGGGTTTTCTGTGAGTGTGTGACACGCACAAGATCATCCAGTGGTTTCCATGGCCAAGTGGGGAGTTGGACCCTGGTCTCCAGATCATAGTCCAACGCTCAAATCACTATATTATGTAGGCATAAAATTGGACACTAGTAAAAATAATATAATACTACAACATCTTTTTTCATCATGGTACTACTACACCCTTTCAGTGATAATGGGACTGCATGCTCCTGTGAGGCAAGAGGCTATGCCAATGGTAGCAGTGCTGCTGGTAGGATGTCCCATGTCAGATAGGCATTTGGTGAAGAGCTACTGGGCAGCATCAGTAGTGGGGAGTTATACTGGTGGAAGATCTCTCAAAGACAACAGCAATGGCACCATAGCTAACATTTATTTGTACTGCACAGAAAGAGAGATAAATCCCTTTTGAACAGTTTTTTACCATGGAAATCCTATGATGAGACAATCCAAAATGAAAAAAGAGAGAGCACCAGAAGATGAAACTCCCTGGTCAGAAACCAGTCAACAAGCTACTGATGTAGAGCAGAGGGCAACTGTACGTAGTGCTGTGGCTAATGATGCAACTGGACTGAAGCTGAAAGGATGTTCAGATATTGACATGCTCCAAGGGGAAAGGAGGAACATGCAATGTGGAAAGCATGAATTAGGGATGCTAGATATAGTAAAACAAGAAATGAAATGCACAAATATTGCAATGTTTGAGGTGAGTGAGCTAAAGTGGTCAGGAATGGGATGTTTTGAGTCAGATAGTTACACAGTGTTTCACTCAGGAAAAGGAAAGAAATGAAGTGGAATTAATAGTGAGGAGAGATGTAGCAAAAGCAGCCAAAGGATATAAAACAAAGTCTGACCAAATCATATCAATATGACTTCACAGAAAACTTATCAGCATAATCATAATCCATGTTTACACTCTAACTACAGAGGCAGAAGAAGAAGAAAGTTAATGATTCTGTGCTGGAATCCAGGAGAAAACTGATCACATACCAAAACAGGAATTCTTGTTAATGATAGGCACCCAGAATGCAAAAGCAAGAAAAAGAGAAGAAGCAAAAACTGTAGGAAAATTTGGCCTAGGGTCAAGAAATAAAGAAAGGAGAGCAACTGTTGCAAAGCCAATAGTTTTTTCATCAGAAGCACATTCTTCAAGCAGCCAAAGAGGCAACTATACAATAGACTGAATAACTATATAAAAGGGACAAAAGGTGACAGATTCATTCATGGAAGAAATTTAAGTATGAACCTACAATTTTAGAAAGTGAAGTGGAAGCTGTACTCAGGGCACTTGGAAGAAATAAACAACCAAGAATAAATGGCATACCAATAGAACTGCTTCAAGCTACAGAAAAAGAATCTTCTTTAGTTCTAACTAAAATCTGTCATTCAATATGGAAAATAAAAGAATGGCCCACAGATTGGAAATGCTCAGTATACACTCTGAGCATACCAGGGATTACAGTAACCACAGGACCAGTACATTATTCTCCCAAGCAAGCAAAGTAGTGCTCAAAAGTCTAATTACTGAACATAGTTAAAGAACTATTTTCCCCAGTGTTTTCCTGACCACTCACCTAGTCAGTTACCCCTCCAGATTTTAGTGATTTCTATAAAATAGTCTACTGTTTAATTGTTTTATCACCGCTTTATCATTTCATTACTTAACTTTATTTTATTTTCTAGTTTTTAACACTGTAGTACCATAAACTGCTTTAGGGTTGTTTTTTTCACATGAGAAGCAGTAAAAAATGTGGTGGTCATGATGATTTGTCATGATGCTGATAAAATGAATGCATACTACGGTTAATGCATGCACACATCCTTTAGCTATTACATACAGAAGGCTAGGCAAAGCTGGGAGAGAAGATGAAGATATGGCAAGGTCAGGAATTACTCCAGTCACAGAAAGGTTTTCTGAGCCTTTGAGGCTTCCTCTCATCTAGCGCCAACTGATGTCAGCTCCAAGATGACCCAGCCTATATGATCAATAATAAGGGATAATGAGAGTTGTAGTCCAAAGCCAAAAATTCCCCAACTAGGCCATCTACACTTTTAGAAAAACAAAACTGTCTCTAATTTGGCTCTTATATTTAATAGGAAATGTTCAAAAATGAACACACAGTTCAGGGAACTGATTATGAGTTCTGTGCCCTTTTTGTATGGCTAGCAGCAGCAGAGTACTTGCCTCATTTCCACTATTTACTAAACTTTATTGTGTGGATTTGAGAAACTATGGATTCTTGACAAAATACGCAGTTTCTGCTATAAATGGTTTTCCAGACATTTATGTCTCTTCTGGGCACCAGAGCCTTTAGGTTTTGATTTATTAGAACTGTGTATCATTCTGTTTAGATCTGATAGAATCATAGAATCACAGAGTTGGAAGGGGCCCAATGGGCCATCAGGTCTAGCCCCCTGCTCATTGCAGGATCTTCAGCTAGAACATCCCCAGGAGGTAGCTATCCAGCCTTCTTTTTGTGGGGGGGGGCAAGATATCCAGAGGAGACCCTACCTTTCTAGGCCCCTGGTTCCATTGCTGAACCATTCTCAGTGTTAAGAAGTTCCTGCTACTGTTCAACTGAAATCTACCCTCCTATAACCTAAAAGCATTAGAGCTAGTTCTATCTTCTGAGGCAACAGAGAACAAGACTGCATCCTTCTCTTTGTAGCAGCCTTTGAGGTATATAAAGATTGCAATCATGTCATACCTCACTCTTCTCTTCAACAAGCTGAACATGGCCAGCTCCTTCAATCTCTGCTCACATGTTTTGTTCTCCATACCTCTTATCATCTTGTTGCCTTTCTCTGAACTGGCTCCAACTTGTCTATATCTTTTTAAAATGAGGCAACCAAATATGAACACAGTACTCCAGATGAGGCCTGACCAATGCAGAATATAGAGGGACTATTACTTCCCTCAACTTGCAAACTATACTTTTGTTAATGCAGGCTAAATTGCCATTTGTGTTCTTTGCTTCAGTATCACACTACTTGCTCATGTTCAACAATAATCTCAAGGTCCTTTTCACACGACAGTATTGCTGAGCCAAGTACTGGCCATCCTATACCTGTGCATTTGGTTTTTGTGGCCTAAATGTAGAATTTTTCATTTGTCTCTGTTGAATTTCATTTTATTAATTTCAGGCCAGTTTTCTTGTTTATTTATCAAAGTCCTTTTGAATTTTGTTCCTATCTTCCAATGTGCAAGCTATTCCCCCCAGTTTTATACCATCTGAAAAACTGATAAGGATTCCCTCCACTCCATGATCTAAATTACTGATTAAAAAACTCTGAAGAGTATCAGCCCCGGAACAGAACCCTGCAGCACTTTGCTTGATACTTCCTTCCAGTTTGAAGCACAGCCACTGATGACAACTCTTTGAACATGGTTTTCCAACCAATTATGGGTCCATCTGATGGTGTTTCCATGTATTCCACATTTATCCAGTTTGCTAATCAAAATGTCATGGGGCATCTTATCAAATGCTTTGCTAGAATCCAGATAAACAATATCCACACGCACATCTACTAAACTAATGACCGACCCAGTCAAAAAATATATAAAGTTAGTTTGATAAGATTTGTTCTTGATAAACCCATGCTAGATCCTACTAATCATTGCATTGTCATCAGGATACTTACAAACAGACTCCAGATAATTTATCCTAATATTTTTCCTAGTATTGAAGTCAGAGGACTGGCCTGCAGTTTGCTGGACTATCTTTTTGGTTGTTTTTGGTTGTTGTTGTTGTTGTGTTGTATTGTGTTGTTTTTTGCCTTTTTTTGAAGAAAGGGATATATTTGCTTGACTCCAGTCCTTTGGTATCTCACCCATTCTCCAAGATTTCTCAAAAATGATGGCAAGTGGCAAATATCAGCATTTTATGTCAACAGAAAAGGTTTTGCTTGCATTTAATTCTCTATGTAGGCAACAAAGGGATTGTTCAATACCAATGAGTCTGATTCTGCTCATGTCTCAGAAGTCTCTTACTGTGGTGAGGTTTGTTAAGTGTTAAGTTAGGAGTCATTGATTTATACATGCCTCTTACCCAAGTCAGCAATGGGATCATAGACGGCAGTCCAGGTTGCCTACTCACTGGCATTATCTTTGAGGGAAAGGGCAAAAGTTCAATGCCAAAGCTCCTACTTTCCATGGAGAAAGTCCAGGGTTCAATCCCAGTCCCCTCCATTCAGGGCTGGGAAAGAACCTGGACAACAGCTGACAGTCAGTATAGACCTGGTCCCTGGGCAAACTTCAAGGATCTGGGCTCACATGGCATCCTCCAAAACAATTTTGCTATGATGCAGCAACAAGGCATACGTTCCCTACTTTTCTTCATTATAAATAAAACTGCATATGTGAGAGGTATCCAATAACATCATTTCCCAGGTATACAAAGTGAACAGGAAGCACAAAAGTAACTTTTTTGCCCCTGCCACAGCAAGTTTGGTAGAGGCCACAGGAATACACTTCAGCATTCCACAAATGAAAACCAGGACACATGTGGCCAAACATCATAGCATGGTCATCATGGCAAAAGTTATTAATAAGGAAGAACACACACACACTAGGAAAGGCAGCAGCAATTAGCTTTTGCCTGGCCCTACTAGGAAGAACAAGATTCCACCCTGTTATTTTCTCTTCTCCCTCTTGAATAGAGTGCACACTACTTTTGCACTTTGAATACAGTTTCTACCAACTAGAGTATGCTGGGAGTGGACAATAGGCAAAAGTGAGAATCAGAGAGAGAAACTGTGACATTTTAAAAGCAGCTGAGAAAGTGGGACAACAGAGGATTAATTGGGACTGTCTCTGACAAATCAAGACAGTTAGAGAGTATAAAAATGCATATATTAGGGACAAGTTCATACACAGACATATGTTGATTAAAAAAAACATTCAAGATGTTTTACATTAGATGAAACTCCTCACAACAAATGCATGTATTGGGCACAATGCATTTGAAAGGCATATATTAGGAAAGATGTATATAAAATTTCAAGCCAACTGGTTAAAAAAATTACCTCTTGGCAACAAACGCAGAAGAGGACATTCTTAAGACTGGGAAAAAACTAAAACTGACAGATTCATCCATCCCCATCTAACAAATCCACCACCCAACTAACAAAATTCCCCGGAAAATCCATCCTAAGCAATTTACACACATGATCTAACCAGACATTTGGTTACCTTCAAACTATTTTCCTTGCCCAATATTCCCTAATAATGTTAATTGTAGCCAGTAGATCAAGATCATAAGCCTAAATTTAGACATCATTGAAGTGAAAGTCACATTTAGTCTAAGAATCATCACTAATACATGGTCTGGTAACAGAAATGAAGTTCTTAGATTGCTATTCCAAACTGCTTCTGCGACAGTGTTTTCCAACAAAAACACTGAACTTGGTCACCATACACAAACAGGTACTCTTCCTAGGAGATACTAGTCATCAGCTAGTGAAATTAGGTGGGTTTTAATGCATAACACAAAAATCTCATTTTACTAAAGAAAAGACTGCATATTGTGTATACAAAGGAAAGATTTGTGGAATGATTTCTGCAAACAGAGAAGAGGAATCTGTGGTGCTACAGATGTTGCTGAGTTCTAGTTCCTATAAGAACTAGCCAGCCTAGTTAAAGGATGATGGGAGTAGTAGTTCAACAACATCCTCATTTTGATGGGATTCCTGTCTAATATTGCCTAGATGTAACTAAGGCAAAATTTAAGCAATTTTACATTAGGAATGATTTTGGCAGCAAATTTTTAAGCATGCACTTAATTTTTTAATGGAAAGTAATGGGACTTTGAGTGGACCAAACCCTGTAAAACAGTAGTTCATAACCCTGGGTTCACATTCTTATTTACTATTAGTCAATTAGTCATGCTGTCTGGAGGTGACTGGTGTTAGTCCAATAATATCCAGGAACCAAGTTTGGGAAAAGGAAAAGCTACATCTAAAATGTACTTTTCCAGTTGTTATAATGTATGAACCCTACCCACTTTCCAGGAATGATTCCTCTAGCCATTATTCTTGTTCTGAATTATTCACCTTTTTTTTACTGCAGATTCTTTAAGTGCCTTCTATAGCCATGATACAAAGAAAATATTTATATGCAAGAAGTGAGACAACCATCCATAATGCACAGTTTTGTCCAAGAATCTCCCATACTCAAAGAGACAAATGGAGATGTCATTTAAAATATGTTTTCTTCAAAACAAGGGCTACACTTAACATGAAAAACTGGCCTATCATACATCAAGAAAGTTCAGTTCTGTTCAGTTTCATTTCCATATTGCCCATATGGAACTGTGGTTATATGCTTCTTATGAAAAGTACTTTGGTAACTAATCATAACAAAATATAATATACTAAAATCCATGGCTAGTATCCAATGCTGTCACTATGCCTGTAGATATAGCTTCCAAAGGGCAAGCAAGAGGGATGTTACATGCCGTGAAAATTTTAAAAATCTGCTTGTGGCATCAGGAATGCTTGATGAAGCAACTTTTCTGTGCCAAAAAAGGCTTCAAAGAGAAGAGGGGCCTAAATATTGTGAAACTATAGCTAGCATCATGGTGGATGTAGGCCAAAATTTTACAAATTATTACAGAAAACGAAGCATCCAAAATTGTCATTACAATGACTAAGATAAGACTTCATAAGATGACATTCCAGATAAGGAACAACATTTTTTTCATAATACCAAATCATAAAGTGGATGACATAGTATCACTCTTTGATACCTAATTATCAGCAAAAAGTTAGTATTTTAAAGACTCAACCAGCTTTCCTTACCAATCAACAGCTGGGATTTTCCCATACTATAACCCACATAGAACATTTTTAAAAGATAATGTAAAACTACATAATGTACAATTTCTCCTATACCACATGAATATAAACCTGTGTCAGAAGGAAAGTTGTCTCCAAAACAATTGTTGACCATGCCAAGGAAACCATTTTCCACGGCAAATAATTAGTTTGAACGTGGCTGTCCTCTCAATTTAGGATAAGGAATCTGTAGCCCATTACCTGGTCCTTGAACTATTTCATCTGGTGTAGCACAGAGAGACAAAGAATGCCATACAATTTTTTTAACTCCACTCACCAATGCAGCAAACCCTGGTTTCCTTTTAACATGGTTTAACAGCCTTTCAAGGGAAAAGGTTCCCACAAGCTCATATTTAAAGCATAGATTCCATCTGATCTTGGAAACTAAGCAGGATAAACCCTGGTTAATACTTGGATGGGAAGCTGCCAACAAATATCAGGTGTTGTTGGTTGTATTTCAGAGGAAGGAAGTGGCAAAACCATCTCTGAATATTTCTTGTCTTAAAAAAAGTATGAAATTTCATGGGATTGCCAGATGTCAACAGATGACTTGAAGGTACATGCGCATGTGCAGACACACACACACACAGAGTCTGCATGCTGCTCACAAAAGCCAAACCACATGAATATCAAGGGAGAGTATATAGCCTTTCAAATGGTTAATGGACCTATGTGTGCCTATGTGCGCCTATGTGTGTCAAACTGTATTTTTCCTACATTTGTGTCATATTTTTCTGTGAGATCACTTTAAATCATTAGCTTTAAACAGTTATTTGGGAGTTTCTTTTCTGCATGGTTTCATTTAAGAGACGTCTTTAGAAAAACTAAAACCTTCCATATAGCTTTGCTTCTAAATAGGCTGAAAGCAGCTGTTTCACTTTTCAATTAAAGTGCAGTAAGCCTAAAGACCTCAGTGTTTTGTTCCATGTGTCTCCTCCAACACAATCCATTTGTAATAGGCCAAGACATTATCCTCACAGTTAATTTTGACTTTGATGACACTTTATGTCACTTATTTAATAGATAATTACATGTTTATTAAATTTTCAAGCGAATTGATGAATGAAGAGGTCAGAGAACAGGCAACCATGTTGCTAGATCTCATGTGACCCTTCCCTGAGCCTCAAAATATTCATTGCTCAAGCTCTGAATGACAAGCATATTTGTGGAGTTACTTGACTTTTTTTGAAAGCCTATGGAGAAAGCAGGAGGGAAGGAGAGAAAAAATACTTCTTTATTCCATACTGCTATATCTTAATAAAATGGCTAAAATACTCAGACTGCCCTTCTCCATTGCTGGAAAAACCATCCTTTACTTTTTCTCCCAAATAAAAATCCCTCTTTAAGTCCAGAAAAGCACAAAAGCCCAGGTAATAAAGGCAAACCAAACTGTACATGCATCACAATAATAATTTTAAAGGAGAACCCTTTCGTCCTAATATGGCTTTTTTTCAACTGATATTCTCAACACTGATAGTAGAATAATTTTATCACTTATTTTATTAATAGCAAGATGTGGCCTGATGAGGCCACATTCAAGATTTGGGCCTGATCCACAGTTCCTTGAGTTCTCAAAACCCTGCAAAGAGTTCCTGATTTTGTTTATGTAAGTTAAAAACATGTATACTCCACCTCTCTATTACACAAACTCTAAATGTACCTTGCCAATACAATGTCAGACGAAATCACAAAAACAGAAATAACAGCAAATACAGAAAAACAAGAAATGCTAAAGAGCACTTAAAGCCTATTAAACTTAATTAAACTTAATTTCTATCAATATCTTCATGCACGCTGACATCTCTGTCCACTCCAAAGACAATATCACTAGAAAACTCACAGAAGGTTTTTCCTGAAGAGCTTTTCACTACTGTTCAGATGAAATGAAGTCCCTGTTTCTGCAAAATACTGTACCCATGTATGCACTTAGAGCTCTTGCTTATTGGAAGAGCTCTTGCTTATTGGAAGAGCCCTTGAATACTGGATGAGTTTGTACAGAGTTAAGCAAGGACAAGTCAGCTGGACTTAGAAACATTACTTTGTTCCACTACAACCTGTAGTGGCTGCTGACTTCCATCTCAATAGGATAGTGAGTCCATTATGAGTTTTAGTCTGAACTTTGAAGAAACTGCCTATAGCGTGAAACACCCTCTCCAAAATTTATTCAGCACCTAGGATAGCTCCTTTAAATCTGACTTAAAATCTGGAACACATTCATTGACCTACTGACTCAGGAGCTAACATCCACCATGGACAAGTCCAAGAATCCCCCAGCCAACAGGGAGATCTGCCATGCTGGTGGAGGATTATGGGACTTACAGTCTAAAAAGTAATGTTTCCAAGATGTGCAAGTCAGTATTTCTAAATCTTATGTAATCAATGAGATTTACACTTATTTATGGTCCTAAATCCACAGTTTTCACTGAGGTTTAGAAATATCCAGCTTACTTTCAACCACATAACCATTTAGGTAGTACTTCCACATACACAATTCTTAATTTAAGCATTCTCACAACCATCTCAGGTACATCCTTGGCATTCTATTTTTACTTATTTGATCTTAGTGTAACTGATATTAAATGTTTATCTTATTCATTCACAGCTGAAATCAAAACATCCCAAGTCAAAGGCTATCATATAATAACACTTAGTCTTCATATAATGCTTTGAATATATTAGCACAGACTACAGTAGTCTTGTAAGGCAAGCCAGTTTTTATGCCCTTCTAAAAGACTGTTGTCATACACACATAAGCATAAAGGAGGAAATGTGATGATGGCTATGTCCTCAAGTACCAAGATATTAGCCACATCTCCAGTGGCCTGGGGTTCCAAATTGCAAGAGAAAGCCAAGCCATGTGCTGCCTTTTTTGGTTAGTACCATATGTAAAGCCACTGGAGAGTGTGGCCAGCCAATGTGGTTTCTCTCTCTCTCTCTCTCACTCACACACACACACACACCACGCATAATGAATATGTGGGCATTGTGGCAGAAATGAGATCTGATCCAGGGATGCTTGCTTCATGGCTCAGTTTCTCAGCAATCATGCCATTGTTATGGTACAATTATTTCTATCAGTTTATCATGCGCCAATAAAACCCCCACTGAGTTTGTGATTAACTAACTAGTACTTGATAAATGCAGTAAGATTTGACTTTAATGTTTAACAATTCCATCTTCTTCCATTTGCTAACTGTGAATAGCAAGGCCTCTTTAAAAAAAAAACACCACCAACTAGTGGGGCATGGGGACACATCCTGTCTTCTGTTGCTTTTAACATCAACTTTGTATGCAAAGAAACAGCAGGTGAAGCAGAACAAAATCTGGTAAAAAAAAGTCAGCAGTGTTGATTCAAAACATGATTCAAAGAAAGTTCTTATTCATTCCTTTTGTCTGCTAGCACCATTTTTAATCCTTGGGCACTGGAAAAAAATCTGTACATAGGAGCTGCCAATATGATGCACCACAGGCAGTGGCACCTTCAGTGTAGAAAATGTGTAGCAAACACACAATTTTTCGAGTTATTGAGCACTGGAACTGTTAAGGAAAGTGCTGCAGAAGACAAATAAGGCAGGGTTATAGAATGCTTGCCAACAGAGCCATTGTTGGCAAAGCTAAAGACCTTGTCATCACTTCTGTGTTATGCCACTGTGTGCTGTGATTTTAGGTTTCATAATAAACTAAACAAGCGAAGCCTGTTGAGAGCATGGGGCAAAGCCTTCCAAATTCAACCTTGGGCTGGTGATTCATCAGTAGGACTGGCCACTTTCCTGTCAAAGTCAACAGTGGAGAACTTGGGGGGAAAGGCAGGATATAAACAAACTGATTGGTTGACTGAACAGTGAACAAAAAGGGATGCTCAGAGGCTGGTGGCTTCCAAGTCAGTGGGCTGCACTCCACAGGTACTGAGCCCAGTCTCTAAAACAGAGTCAGCATCTTGGGTAGCTCCTTTATAGTCTGGACTGAAATCCAGAGTAGATGCACCATGTCACTGACATGGCAGTTACCAGCTACCACTGCTCATCCATAGCACAAAGTCGGAATTTCTAAGAGTGAAATAATCTCCAAATCCAGTCTTTGTTTCCAGCCTGTACAGACATACATAGAAAGTAAACCCCACTGAGTAGAATCAAACTTCAATTATGCATATGGTTGTGTTTTTAACGAGATAGTTAAGTCCTCTATCCACATTACATGGCTATTCTAGGTGCTTCTTCAAATTTTCTAGAGGCACAGTAACTTCAACATGATCAAATAACAATGTGCCTGAGGTTAATTTTTTTTAAAAAACGATGCATGATTAAATTTCATATTTCTCATCCATGGTCAGAATAGGTAATACCAATGTCTCTCTTCTACGTCATATTTTGCTTCAACAACACTCACATATGCATACAAAGACCTCATCCCAAAGTAACACTAAACTGTGGTTTAGTGTAGTTTGAACAAGCTTCAGGCTTGTTAGCTCTCTCGTATTGTTCAGACATGACCAGTAGGAGGAGACTGGAAGTTTTAACTTGCACTGTTAATTAACCACATGTCTTTATCGAAACTGGTTACTCTTTACCATGGTTTAAGACAGGGGCAAGAAGTTTCCTGACACGCAGTGGACACACTTACTTCATGCCTTCCAGTTGCTTGTTTTAAGTAAATAAAGGCACCTCGTGTCCTCTAGAGATATGGGACAATTCATTATGTTTTGTGGAGCCCCAACGTAGGGAGGAGATTGTTTTCATAACCATACATAATTGTAAGTCATTTCTAGTTTTGAAAAATAGCACACACACACACACACACACAGAGCCGAAAACGTTATGGGGCCGAAAAGCATAACAAAACCATTCCCAAAGTAATATAGACAGAAACTTCTTCAGCTAAAGAGAGTCTTTTATAAAATTGAACATGGGAACAAATATGTGCATGGAGGCCTTGGCTGCATTTTGCCCGTTCCTGGATTAAGAAAACAAACTGCCTTCAACCCATGGAACATTTTTACATTTGTATCCCAGTTCTTTTTCTGTAACAGCAGCCCCAGTTGTTCAATTCATTCCCCAGAAAGGTTAGGCTCACTCTTCCTCTGTTGTCCTTTGGATGACTGCTTTATAGAAAACAAAACTGTTCATTTAGTCCTTTTAAAAGGTTGCTTTGTTTTGTTTTGACTAATTCCTGATTCTAATTTGATTTTGATTTATTAATCCCTGATTCTATTGTATCAGTTTCCGGTTTCCACTTTTGTCATTTTTTTATTTTATTCTTTCTAATTGTCTATTGCCTCAAGCATTCATTTAGTGAAGAAGTGATCTAAAATTAAATTTACAAAAAAATATAACATAATAGACAATACTACAATATCTCGTTTTGAAAATATAAATAATCCAAGCAATAGTTATCTGCAAGGTTATCTTTTCTTTCCTATTTCTTTTCATACAATATGCTATTGAAGTCAAAGCACTTCCCAGAGAGCAACTCTTCTATTTCCTTTCACAACAAGAATAAGCATTTATTGATGCTGGATTATGTTAGACTTTATCTCATGCACACCAGTGTTTAAATCCAAGGCCACTATCCTGTTGTCCAAAACAAATTATTTTGGGAAGAAAGATCACACTACATCACATGCTCACATATTTAGGAGAAGAATCAAAACAAACAGAACACATATAAACAGCATAGCATGGGACATAAAGGCTGCTTCTTCTCTCATACATACCCTAGTTTCTTCTTGGAAGAACAAATAAATCCCAGATTTCTGGTTAATTATAGAACTGAAGAGCTGATGAAACATCCAGGCAAAGCATAAGCAAAGTAGGATCAAGGACAAACCCTGCTTCAACACCTCTATTTGGGAGGATCTTTTGGCTTCATTACTCTCAGAATACAGGAGAATTGTATAGCCTTGAAGGTGGTAGTAAGTAGGTCGATACAAACACTTTTTTTTGAAGAACAAGATGTGCCCCCTTCCATTCCATGTATGAAAGCCAAACAAACTGGCAAATGAACCTTTCTTCAGCACTTTACCCTGTCCAGCTAGTGCTGGACAAATTGCATGGCACACAACTCACCCTCCTCCAGCACCCTGCCACTGCCTGCTCCTAGAAGCATAGTGCAGCAACCTTAGTCTGTCTAGTGATAGGCTGGCTCTGATAGTAAGCTAACCATGATTCTCTGTAGTCATATTCCCAAATCCTACTCAGGATCAGAAAAGATTCAAGTTTGTATTATCAATTCCTCCGACTGTCAAGCCAGATATGTCTTCTAAACTGAGAGGTCAGGTGTATATATTAGGTACCTTGCCGAGGTGACAGAGCACCACTTGATTTACCCCAGCATGCAAGCTCCAGATCCAGAAAACAGAGATCCTTAGGATCAAGCTTTGTGGTGTTCAATATTCATTTGCAAAGTAAGAAAACACCAAGTGTAGCCACTTTGAGGCCCAATGTCAGGCAAAAAGCAGAATATAAATAAAGATACATCACCCCCCACCAAAAAAAAAAAAAAAAATCAGAGAGAAAGAATTCTCAAACTTTTATTGCGCCAATGTGTTTTTTCATGGGCTTTTCTCTTCCCACAAATCTACAGTACAGCATTATAGTCTTTCCTGTCATAAAACAGACTGTGTATGTTATTTTATTTTTGCATCTAAAAATAGCCTGCAGCAGTCTAAAAGCCAAACTTGATACAAATTTGATGCATACAAACTAGATGCATCTTTGCAACTAATTTTTTTTAAAAAAATGCAAACTGCCAGATAATTAAAGGGATCAGAGCAAGCACACTGAGGCATTTAGCTCCTATGCTTTAACAAGTCTTCATCTCCCGCTGAAATACAGCCTAAGTGCACCATTAAATCTGGTTGTTCACTTCACTCTAGTTAAGCAGAACTTTCTTTTCCATCACTTTGGCACATGTTTCTTCATTTGATTGAAATTTGCCTTGTAAGCTTCTTGAGAAAGAGACCTGTCATTGCTATTCTTAAGTTATTTTGTAATGAGCTATGTTTACTGAGGGTACTGTCAAGTCTGCAAAGGCACGGCATCAATATGCAAAATCCACAGGCAATTGATAAGCTGTTGGGGCCCAGCCCAACTGCTTATGGATATAGACTGTACATCTCCCAGTAATTTGGATTTTCACAGTGCTTTTGCAACACTGGGTGGCAGGATTTTCAGGTGCAGACATTTAAACTGTACACAATTGTCCACCCTCATTATATGTATCCTAGGGGCACTAAACTGTGGGCAATTGAAACAATTCCCCAGCTGCACAGCACTTTTATAAACACTGCTCCTGAACTACCACTACAGCAGGGGTATAGCTACTGTGTGGGTAAAATGAGGGCATTGCCCCTAAATAGTAATCCTCCATTAAATTTTCCTAGCACTGGAGAATGTAAGACACCAAAAATCATTCACACCTAGAACACTTCTATTTTGCTATGATTCCATGTCCTAGGTAACTTTGCCAGCCCCTTTTCTTTGCATGCCTGTATTTCTAAATGCTCAGCTGAGTTTTAAGTTACTGCAGTGTTAGACACTAGTGCATGGAAGGAAAATTCATTGTGGAAGAGGCAGAACTCTTAATGGGGACCATGCCTTCATTCTGCCCTCCCCTCCTCATTGTTATATCCCCGCACCAAAGCCTGTAATTCCGCTACTTGTTCCCAATGCAACATACTTTGTGTGAGGATATGATCACCAGAATTAAAACAGTGGAATCTATAGTTCCAGCTGCCTGAAGCCAGGATCTTGTTAGTGCCTCAGCTTGGCTGCCTGTCACTAGGTTCCTAGCTACTTCCGAAACATGAAAACTCTCACAGAAAGAAGGTACCATGCCAGGTAGTACTGGCAAGACTTCCTACACAGTAGGAATGAGGATTGGAGTCAACTTTTGTCCAGGGTCCTCTCAAACCAAAGATCACCATCAACACCTCCACCACCATCATCAAAAGCAATAACACTAGATGCAATCTCTGCTCATTTCTCTTTTCACTTCTCTACAGATCACATCCATTACAGACAACTTCCAAAAGTGTTGACTGTCTTAGAAAAAGTAACAAAGAGCCTTGTGACACCTTGAAGATTAATATGGCTTCCACTCTGTAAACCAACTATAATACATTTAATTTATAAAGTGGCAATTTCGGTGTAGGCACTTTCCTTCTCAAATGCTATGCATATCATTTAAAACACCTTAGTCCTGCAGTGTCAGCAACCAACAACACTTGTACAGCTTTGGCATCTCAGGCCAAGTTTTTCAACACTGCCCCAGCACACTGGTTGGCACAATCCGATATCCCAAATGCTTATTTGTTGGCATAAGCATCAAGGCCCGTGAGGACAGGAAAATATGTATTGATTCCAGGCCACAACAGTATTTCTGCTACTGTTGGCAGCTGTTGAAATACGGGTACTAATTTTGCCAGTGTCAACAAGGCCCTAAAGGATCATGAATATTAGATGTTATGTTTCATAGAAACTAATGGAATTAGATCACAGCCACTTTTCATCATGCTGCAGCCTGATGGCAATCCCCATCTTCTGCTGACAGTTTTGAAAGCCAACTCAGCCAGCCTAGGGGCACAATCCACCAGGAATTCCTCCTACGCAAGCCCAACCAGCAGAAATGGAAATTACACAAAAGCACAGCTTATGCCCCAGATGTATTACTGCCAGTCCTTCATTAGCTTCTTCCACTTTAATATATCTGGGGGCGGGGTGGGGCTGCTTCTGTAGTTCAGTTTAACATTAAAATTCTCGTAAGCACCAATTGCAAAATTAACACAGGAAAGACAAATGCCAGCTTATATTGAAATCTAATAAGTTTCCAAATCCTTTGGTATAAGAAGCCAGCTTCATGCCTCCTTTTATAGAACATTTAAATATTTGCATTTCTGTCACAAAATTATTAAATAAAATACTTTTTAAAACCTTAATACTGGCTTGTTTATAATGCAATAATGGTCTCTTAAAATAACAAAATTGCAGTCCTCATTCACTATACTAAAACTTCCAAGTCCTCATAGGCAGCAATCCTATATATAATTACTGAGAGTAACCTCCACTGAAAATAATGAGACTTACCTCTGAGTAGACACACATACAGAACTGCACTGTTGGTGGACTGCACTATAGGATGGACCTGAACCTTTTTTTCCATATTCGGGGCCCATTCATACTACAGAACTATAGCACTATGATTCCATTTTAACTGCCATGGTTCAGTCCTATCGAATGGTCGAACTTGGAGTGAAAAGGTATTCAGAATTATCAGCCAGGAAGCTCTAATGCCTCATCAGATTACAAACCCTAGGATTCTATAGGAAGTTGTCATGGCTGTTAAAGTATAATCATAGTGCTATAATTGTGTAGTGTGAATACCCCCTTTGTATTTCATTCATTATTGTTTTGTAAGAGTTTTCCACTGTATAATAAATATGTAAGTGACTGGGCTAGCATTTCTAGGCACTGTGGGAGCCAGTCTGGTACAGTTGTTAATTGTTGGGCTACAGCTCTAGAGACCGGGGTTCAAATCCCTGCTTCGCTGTGGAAACTCATTTGGTGACCTTGGACAAGTCACACTCTTTCAGCCTCAGAGAGAAGCAAAGTTAAACCCCCTTTGAACAAATCTTGCAAAGAAAACACATGATAGGGTTATCTTGGGGTAACATTTAGTTTGAAACAACTTGAAGGCACACAACAACAGCAACAACAGGAGCTGGAGGATGGGGTAGGTGATGTCATTGTTCTTGCTAATCAGAGAGTCCCAATGCTCCAACACTTTGAGCCTGATAAAGGGTAAGTTATTGGAGGGGGTGGAAGGAATGAGGGCATTGCCCCCCAAATAAATAAATGAAAAATGAAATGATAAATGAAATTTTCCTATAGGCCCCAAATTTCTAGCATTGCAGAAAGTGAGGCACTGAAAATCATTCACATATAGAACTCTTAGATTTGCTACAAATATTTAGGAAAATTAATTGGGAGACAGAATTCTTATTTTGGGAAATAATGCCCCCATTTTGCCTCCCCCTCCCCCCGCCATAGCTATACCCTGAGGTCAGGCTCCATTATACTATTGGCCAAACAAGACTTTACACAGCAGGATCGTGTAACAACCTCATGCTCTTTAAAAAAAAAGAGCAAAATTGATATATAACTATGGGATACTACAGGTTTGAATACAGAAATGTCAGACAAAAGGGGACTCCTTAATCCTTGTACCTCTAGTGTGATGGTACATAAAGTATAAAGATATATCATTGAATGCCAAAGTCTGGATGGTCTATCCCATCATATTTCCAATTTCCATGTATAGTTCTGAAAGCTGGACAGTAAAGATAATTGGAAGGAAGAGAATTAACTCATGTCAAATGTGTTGCTGGACGAGAATTGTACAGATACAATGGATTGCCAAAAAGATAAATAAATGGGTTCACAAGCAAATCAAGCCTCTCCCTGGAAGTCGAAATGGCTAAACTGAGATTATATTACTTTGGACAAACATGAGAAGGTGATGACTCATTAGAGAAGACAATAATATTTGGTAGGGTGGAAGGCAGCAGAACAAGAGGAAGATTGCATTACAAGTGGAAAGACTCAGTCAAGGAAGTCATGGCACCTAAGTCTGCAAGACCTTAGCAATGCTGCTGATAACATGGTGATCTGGAGGTCTCTCATTGACAGGGTCACCGTGAATCCAAATCAACTTGACAGTATTTAACAAAAAAGATGGTATACATGTCCTGCTACTTTACAGAGACCAGTTCTCTATGTCAATGGCTGTCAGAGAACAATCTCTTTTAGAAAGCATCCTCTACCTAAGGAATGATCAAAGTGTGTCCTTGGAACTACATGTAACCCCGCCAAAGGCTGTTTTTGCACCTCTCAGTCCCTCATAATTCCACAGATTCACCTTTTGTGGACTAGAAAAAGAATGAACTAGCTGCTCTGAAGCCTCTAGAAGAGGCAATTCACCTTCTAAATAGTTTACAGGAGGTCCTGCACTGCTTGACATTTATAAATGCCCTTTTCCCCCAAAGACAGAAGTTGAGTTTTAGCAATTCCTGGTGGAGTTTTTTTTTTTCTTTTTTTGGATATTTTTGACAGCTCATGACACAACCAGAGGGTCCTGGGGGAGGGGAATCAATTCACAGCTGTCCATCCCAGTCTATTTGGAGGATTGTCCATATCACATGGGGTTTAAAATGAAAGAGTCATAGGGAGAGAAAAAAAGATAGGCTACAAGGTGGCTCATCCATAGTACTACCAGAATGAACAGGTAACAGTCTTTCCCATTATACTTTCCATTTCCATGCTAAATACATACCAATTATATCAACATTTGCATGTAAACATATAAATGAGTATCCATACATCTGCAAAAAAAAAAAAAAAATTGGGGGAGGGGTCTTCTTGTTTGGTTGTACATTTTGTTGTCTTTTTCCCTTTTCTGCTTAATCCTACTACCCTAATTATACCTCTCCCTATTATCAAGAAAATACAGAAGGTCCCCTACATCCACAAGAGATACATGCCAAAACTTAATGTGGATGGTGAAAAATGTGGATAATACCAGACAATATATTATTACCCCCAAGCTGGGCAAGGCAGTGAGGGCAGCTCCAGCACCCAGCTCCTCCTGCTTTCCTTCTTGTGGGGGGCTAGGCAATCAGCCCCTCCTTGGGAGTCAAATCCAGTGGGAGACCTGGTTGCTCAGAGCCATGTGCCTCTCCCAGCCAAAGAAGGAGCAACCATTTCCTTCCTCAGCTGAGAGAACCACAGGAGGAGTCAAGGAAGGAGCATCCATCTCGTTTCCTGGCAGAGAGAGGAACGGAGGGAGACATTCCAGGCTTCCTTGTGCCTCTCTCAGCCACAGAAGGAGCATCTGTCTCCTTCCTCAGCTGAGACAACCACAGGGGAACCATGCCTTCTTTGGCCAAGGAAGGAGTATCCACCTCCTTGCTTAGCTGAGAGAAGCATGGGAAGTCATTCCTCTCTTGACCAAAGAAGGTGTGTCCATCTCCTTCCTCAGCTGAGAGAGGAGTAGGAAGGCCAGCTGTGCCCCAGTGTGCATCTCTTTCAGCCTGGCTATGTGGAGTTGGGAACCCAACCAGTGGCAGCAACCATGGCCCTGAAGCAGATTGCAGGTAAGTGAAACTGTGGATACTGGTCACGTGGTTAAGGGGGACTTACTGTATGTGATTTTTGAGGATAAAAAGAGCCAGAGGGTTAGATAGCCTCACCTTAATCTCACAGCACAAAGAAAAGGACTTGCATTCAAATCCTTCCATCTCCATAGCATCTCAGACTGCAGATTTAAGAACGACTACTACCAGAGGATTATCCATAGAAATATATACAACACTGAGTCAGACAGACCAATGCTTTGACTTTGTGTCAGGCAACATCTTGGATTCAACTTCACCTCTCCACACAAGATCCTAACAAAAACAACATTTTTCTTATTACTTTTTCAGAGGTTATCTTATACTAGGACTGGACAGTCATTCCAATCTGCCAATTCTAACCATTCCTATCTTTTGGAAAAAAACAGTAAACTGAATAAACTACATATTATTAAAATAATGAGTTCTGGGCCAAGGCCTTGTTAGCCTGTTCAATCATCTGCCTCTAATCAAAAAGGTCTTAATTAGGGGAAGGTGAATAATTAAGTGCAGCACTGAGTACAGGTATTTTCCATTGTTCCATGGACTTCTGCACCACATAGCCTCTATAAATGATAGGAGTGTAGCTACAGGGGAGAGGGGAATGAAGGCACTACCCCCAATAAGAATTATGCTCCCACTCATGAAATTTTCCTTCTGTCCTCAAATTTCTAGCATTGTAGCAACTCAAAATATCAGTTGATGATTTAGAAATACAGTTTAGGCACCCAGAGAAAAGGGGAGAGAAATGTACCAAGGGAATTCAAACACTGGTAGGCGGAATGGCAGAAATTTAGGGACTGAAAGCAATGGCGGAAATTTAGGGACTGAAAAAAAATTTCAAGAGGGAGCAGATTTCTTATGCAGAGGGTAATGTCCACAGACACACCCTATAGCTACACCCCTGCTGCGCATGAAGCTGCCTAGAGTGCTTTTTGAGATTCAAAGGCTGGATAGAAATAACAATAAACAGATACATTTCGTACTACCTAGCAATTCATAAATAGTCATGGATTTCTTAACATTATTTCTCAGGAATTTGCAGTTAGGATGACCAACAAGGTAGCAACACAAAAAGCACATTCACCTATGTGTGATAGCTTGCATGTGTGAATGAGAGCCATTGCACAAGTAACAACACAGATAAAGCTTTCATAGCCCCTCAGGCAAAATATAGTACAATTTCCTGTTGCTATGTGCCTTCTAAATTGACTTCAACTTTTGATGACCCTGGTGCAGTATCATCAAGATTTATTCAGAGGAAGTTTGACACTGCCTTTCGCTAAGGCACATGTGCCAAACACAAGGCCCATGGGTTGAATCCAGCCCGCCAGGCCATTTCATGTAGTCCTCACACCTCTCTTGCAGCTGCGGCACTCCCTCCACTTGGCGAGCCTGATTCCCACATTGCGAGCCCCCAGCTGCCAGTATTCTGAAGAGGGGCCCAGCAGCCAGCATTCGCAATCTACTTCTATTTCTGACTGTTCCTCTGCCCAAGCTTTGCTGTCAGAGTGTTTCTGTGGGTTACCATGGCAATGTTCTGTGCTACTCGTGAGAGTCAGGCAGAGAAGCAGTCAGAAGTAGAAGTAGATCGTGAGTGCTGGCTGCTGGGCCCCTCTTCAGAATACCAGCAGCCAAGGGCCCGCAATGTGGGGATCAGGCTCACGAGGTACAGAGAGGGGCGGGGGACAGAAAGAGTCACAGAGAGGGTCTCAACTGAGACCAAAAAGTTAAACAAAGTTAATGTAATAAACAGTGCTTGGTAATATTTGTCTGATGATTAAAAAAAACCTTTCTGTTTTCAAAACTCATTTTTCAATAAATTGTACAATAGTTGTATACTTGAATATCTGCTTGCCAATATTTTTCCTAGACTTCTAGTTTCAGAGCTAGTTATTACTAAAACCAGTAATAATCAAATGCAGAGGCAATTATTTAATATGATAAAATAATAGATACATTTATATAGTCTTACAGATATAACTGGCTCTTTGAGGGCAACCATAATGCTGATGTGGCCCAAGATGAAATTGGATTTGACACCACTGCCTAAGGTAAGACAGTATGATTTGTCCAAGGTCACTCAGCAGGTTTTCATGACTGAGTGGGGTTCGGATTCTAGTTTCCTTGAATCCTAATCCAACCCTTCAAACTACTACAGACTCTGTCTCTACCACACACATACACTCAGAGGTAATTCAGCTCAGTGGGGTCTTTTTGTTGTTGCTGTGTGCCTTCACATCATTTCCAACTTATGGTGACTCTAAGGTGAACCTATCACAGGGTTTTCTGGGGCTAAGAATGTGCGACACACCTAAGGTCATCCCATGGGTTTCTATGGCTGAGTGAGGATTTGAACCCCGTCTTCAGAGTCATAATCTAATAATCAAACCATTAGACCTCAGTGGCTCTCTCAGTGGGGCTTACTGCCAAGTAAATGTATATAATATTGCAGCCTTGCAGTACCATACTGGTTTGGTTCAGACAGCCCTTAAATCATAAAATGCAGAATCATGAAACTACTATCCTTACACAGTAATCCTAAAGAATCCCAAAGCAGACACTGGCCATTTCCACACTATACTGTTATAGTGCTATTATTCAACATCCTGTGGAATTCTGGGGGTTTGTAGTTTCCTGAGGCCAAAGAGCTCTCTAGCTAAGAATTCTAAATGCCTCTCCCTAAACTACAAATCTCAGGATTCCATAGGATGTTGAAAGTGAAATAATAGCACTATAACAGTGTAGTACAGAAATGGCCATAGTATCATTGCTGAACATCCTACTACCATCAGATAAACTCTGTGTGAATGCAGTCTTCTCCATTGTGCTGTTTAAGTACTACTCAACTATAATTTACTATAATATATTTTAAGGTGTCAACACAGGCCATTTTTCACATAAACAGCCCACCCACTCACCACTTTAACTTGCTGTGAATGCATTGCCCCCGTTAAGATCAGGAGTTATCCACAAAATTTTTATTTAACCAACATTTCTATTCCTATCTATACACATCTTTCCTGCCATCATTGCACCCTTGTGTTAGGTCACTTCCTACCAACCGTACCCTGCATCTTCTGTGCCTTTTTTCTGGGGGGAGATATTCTTCAGCCCAGTTCAGGAGAGGGTTTGTTTATTGCATCATCTGGAGATAGGTACTTTCTTTTCTCTGATTTATTTCTCTTCCATTAAACTAGAGAAACAAACATAAAATAAACCCGAATTCTTTCTTCGGTTTGTTGGGAGGGAAATAAACCAGAGAAGAAGTTATCTATGTTTGGACAACTTAACAAAAAAAGAATATGGCAAAATTCTGTAATTCATTTAGCCACTCCATCAGCAGATAGTGATGAAGTAGAATACAACAACCCACTCCTAGAAAATGCTACACCAGAGTTCCTAAAAATCACCGAATTCCAATATTGTTCAAATTGGACAGAAAATCAGTGCTTATCTATTTATATAGCTGGAGAATTTGTACCTTCCTAAAAAGGTTCTCAATGCAGCTTACAAATTGTTAATGTAATAGTTCCTGCTCCCAGGCTTACAGTCTAAGCCTTTTGAGTCTCCTAGTTCTTCCTTGGGCTCTTCCACTTCATCACAGACTAATTCAAGATGTGGTGGGTGCACTTCTGTACATCATCATAGATCTCACCTTTTAATTCTTGTCTTTGGTACACCTCCAAATTTACCTTCTGTACAACTGAAAATGGCCCCTTTGCAGGGATTATTTCTATTTTCCAAAGCTGCAAATAGTTAGCCAGGTCAGCCCATTCCTGCAGCTCCCAAAGTTTTCCCTGAGAGCCCCCAAAGTTCCCCATTTTTCAAAAATGAAGAAGAAGAAGAAGAAGAAGAAGAAGAGGCGGCGATAGCAGTGGCGGGAGGTACTCAGGAAGTATAGTTCTTGGATAAAGCAAAATGCGTTGCATACCTTGTTTAAGTCATCAAAATCACTTTCCTTGAAACCAGAAGTAACCTTCCAATCACCTCCAGTTTTGTTGAACACTGGAGGTGGGACCCACAGAAACTTAGGCCCTTTACGCATTGTATTTGCCATGCAAAAGAGGGCCTGGAGCGTCGTGCAATTGTGAGGAGCGATCTGCATGACGCACTCACAATCATGTGACGCTCCAGGGGCCGGTAAGTGCCAATCGCACACCCTTTCATTTTCGGCTAGAAGCTGAAAATGGTGTGCGATCGCGCATTGCTCCCGGGCCCCACGCACACTTACCTGGCGTGCGGAGGCTCCAGAGCTGTGCCAGTCGCGCTTCCTGCCCCAGCGCAGCCTGGGAAAGTTCCAGACTGTGCTGCGGAAGGACGAAGCGGGGCTCTCATGCAAGCAGGCAGCTCATGCGGAGCCAAAGGACCCCCGACACGAGAGCCTCTCGCTGGAGGCTGTTCGCGTGATCCCTGCACCCCAGCACTGGAAGAAGGTAAGGTGCGGAAAGGGCCATAGAAGATAGAAAAAGTATGGCCCTGCTATGTCCACCTGAATATGCCCTAAATATATCTAATGTGGTAAACATTCCTTCCATCAAGGGTTGCACTTCTTCAGGGGTAGGGTTGCCAGATTTCAGGGCCTGTCCCTGAGTATTCAGTTTTCAAGGGTTATCTCCAGGTGGGAGATGAGGGTGCAAATTCTCCCATTTTGGTGGGTTCAGCTCCAGATAAGAGGAAAGAGCTATATGCAAATCTCCAGCTGAGCCAGTAGAGCAACAATTGTTGCAAGACTTAAATTATTTGTTTCTGCGACTTGCAAAATCTCTCTAGGCAGTCTATATATTTACTTAGATTCTTCCTCCCTCCTAGTGATTGTGGTACCAGGGCTCACACTCTGCTCTGTATCTACCTACTGGCTACAAGCAAGTAGGCTAGATTAAATGTTCCTTATCCCATTTTAGTAAGTGAATAGGAAAAAGAATAACTCCCAAATTGTACCTTAATCTGTGAACAGCCCCTTTGATTAAAAATTTCTGTCTTAATTTCCAAAGAGGAACATGGGTGGGTATTTGAATGACAAGCTGTGAATAGCATGTTGTTAGTATTTAATTTAATGACATCAGCAGGGAACTTCCCAAATCTCAGGTTTTGGCCTGGAAATGACCCTGAACTGGCAGCCCTATTCACTGGTTGTGAGTTTCATACCAGTGATGAGTTGAGTTACTCAGTTTCTTCCTTTCCTTCTCTCCATTATCTTATTGAAATTAGGCCAAAACTCCAGACAGCTAGACTGTATGTTATGCACTCCTGATTTAGGTCATTTCCGCACTATCCACTGGCCCCTCCTGAAGCTGCAAACCCCAGGATTCTAGAGGATGTTGAAAGTGGAATCATCGCACTATAACAGGATAGTGCGGAAATGGCCTTAGACACAATGATCATAACAGTTTAACTCAATTAAAGCATACTGAGGCCAACATTTTAAAAAACTGTAAAGAACTTACCGAGCCATAGAGTTCCCCTTTCTCATTCATTCCAAGATAAAGTCCACTGTCTACACCTCGAATGCTAACCAGGCCCACTGCTATACTGATAAATTCCAGGATACCTGCAAAATACAAAACACAAAATATATTGTTTCCATTGACCAATTCAGTACTTTTGGGACTGCCTTTTAATTGACTCAAAGGTATTATTAAAATGGCAGCTGTTCCAACAAATGGAACAATTCCAACAGACGAGCGATACAGATTAGTGATAAAGGCATCCTTAACACACAAAAGACAACTGTACCAAGATTCCTCCTGGCATGCAATGCAGATAGCTTACGACTGCCAAGCTAAAAGCTCAACCCCTCTGAAAATGGGTAACTAATTCTGAAAAAAAATTTCATAAGCCTTTAGAATTAAGTATCATATCAAATCCAAGATTTCAAAGAGTCCTTTGACACAGTGAGACATACAGAATGCTTCCTAATAATATTTTCAGATGGATATGTTTAAAAGACAGAGTACTTACTTTATAGGCTGTGAAAAATTGTTTTGATCTGTTGAAGAACTCAATCACAAATGCATAACTGAGGACTCAAAATCTAGACTCTAAATCAGGAAAGGAAATTGTACAGCCCTGAAGATATTGCTGAACTGCAGCTCCCAATATTTCTTAACTTTAACTCAGCCGGCTAGGTTTCCCACTTCTAGTGATTTCCACTCCTGCTCTAAATACATGTTGCACACAGATGTGTGTAAGTGTGTAATGCATCCAGGCATACTTAATTAAATGCATTTTCTGCAAGTGTAACACCTCCTACCTCCTTCCTTCACTTCAACCAGGAAAACCTCTGCTCCAGGCCTACAGCAGTATCCTTCCCAAGGAAATAGCAAACAGTGACAGAAATGTTCAAAAATGGTTTAAAAAATAGAGTTTCTGGAGTACCAAGAAATTCTGGTGAGAAAACTACAAAGGTGAGAACCTTCAAAATTCAGAACTTTGTGTGAAAAATGTATGTATGGTTTTTGTATGCCAAAAAAAGTCAGCATTTTCTGAGCATAAAATAAGTTTTCTACACATAAAACCACTATTTTCTGCAAAGGAAACTACTTTTACGCTCAGGAGATGCTGTACTTCATGAAAAAAAATTCCAGACTGTAAATATTTTTTGAAAACTGCACCATTTTTGATAAATTTCTCCTAAACAAGAGAAAAATTGTACATTTTACAAGGAGAAAATTGTAAAATGATTCTTGCCTGCAAGAATGAAATTTATGAAGATATAAATCCCTACTATAGAAAAGCTAGTTAATAAAATAATAAATCTATTACACGACCAATACTTACATCAAGTAGTCAAAGGTCAATCGACAATATACTAGTGGTCATATATGCCCTGTTTTCACAGAGGACAGTCCACTATTTGAAGGCAGTCAAAGGACAGTCTTCTGTTTGAAAGCATTCTCAAGGCCTGCTCAGTCCAGCTTAGCTTAACATTTAAGTTAAGTTAAAAAACAAAACAAAACCTGGAACTGAGTGAGTTGTAGAGTAATTTCTTACACCAATGACAAATGACAGGGGCATGGTTAGTATATAATATATACTTCTTTTATTTCTGGACCCAGAGGTGTAGCCACTTGGTGAGTGGGAGGCTTTGCCCTCCCCCAAATAAGAACCCTGATCATCCCCAATACATTTTTTCCTCAGTCCTCAGATTTCTACCATTGCAGAGAGTGAGAAATTGATATTCACATACTCCTAGAATTCTTATCTAGTAACTGTGTTTGCATCCCTTGGTAATTTCATCTGGCCCGTTGCTTTGGATACCTGAACTCTGTTTCTAAATGCTCAACTGAAGTTTTAAAAAACTGCAATACTAGACATTTGGGGACCGGAGGAAAAGTTCATGGAGGGGGAAGAATTCTTATTTGGGGGGCAATGCCTTCATTTCCACACAGAAGCTACACCCCTAACATGACCCCAGTGAGAATTCTAATGCCCCTCAAAATAGGTCAGCTTACTGACAGCCAAAGCATATCACTTTTGTGCTACTGATCACAGTTCAATGAAAAATGGCATGGGGCATTTTTCATCCCAGAATGTTATGTTGGGGAGAACAAAAAGTACCGCAATGGCAAAAAAGCATTAGATTTGCAGAGACATATTTTGTTAGCTTCAAAGAAACTTATTTACAGTGCTACAGGCAACAATATTTCAGATGATAATGCTGCAAAATGCCAGTGCTGTGGGATTACTTCTGGGCAGAGTCCACAAGAAAATGTGATTCTGAGGAATTAAAACGCCCTTTTCTGGTGTCAGTGGCCTAGATATAAAGAAGGAACAGCAGGATCCTTGAAACTGCCAATCTGCACTCAGCATCTAGACAGCAAACAGAGTAGTCATACAGGTCAGCTGGTTACTATATTCACTACTGTGGTGGTAGATCTATTAAATTTATGACCATTATTCCTCAATTTACAGTTATCTTTACAGGCCTTCCAAGACTAGCATTTCCATCGCCTCCCATCAATTGTTTTGCTGTTTTGTTAATAGTTAATTGATGGACTGTTAATTGTTGTGTGTTTTAAGGGGTTGGTTTAGGTGGGTTGGTGAGTGGGGAGGATTGGGTATGTTTTTAATGTCTTTTAATATATTTAATGTATTTTATGTTGTTCGCCGCCTCAATCCATGTGGAGAGGCGGGATAGAAATAAATTTTATTATTATTATTATTTTTATTATAAAAAAATGTATAGTTTTTAGGCAAATCTGAGTCCTCTTTTGCAGTGATGTTTTTCTTTGGTTTTTTGATGATGCATAATTAGCCACCCTTTACTTCAGTGTTGGTAAACTGCACTTGGGGGCCATTTAAACACACACACACACACACACACAGCAAGCCACACTGTACCATCACAACTCAGTCCAGAAGCAGTATGACAGCAATTCTACTTTCATTTGTAACAGTTTTGAGCCATTTTTTCAAGGGTAAGAGTATTGGAGGCCAAGGAGGGTGGGAGGAGCCAAAAGTTTTGATCTATTTTTACTTATTCTGGGACTGGAAAACAGCCTCAAAATAAATATATTTTGATGGATCTGGGGACCTGTGGGAGTATCCTGGGAAGCAGCAGTGGCTAACCGCCCCTCAAAAAAAAATGAATTCAAGGGAGACATGCATCTCTGCTTTTATTTTTACAAAATACAGTGACTTTTCAAAGCTTGGAAGGAACAGCTTACAGGTAGCATTGTTACCAGTAATGGGTTAGGTTTCTTTTTCAAACCAAGGCACATCAAAGTCAGATTTCAAAAATAACATTAATTATGGAAGGAAAGTTACTTTCTTTAGTTGCTATTCAATGTTACACATTCAGGACATTTTAGACATTTCATATTTTATAACATTCTCAACACTATTTTTTTAAAACAAGGAATTAAAAGTAATGAGCAACTTCTTAAACACTGTAGTGGAAAACAACAACAGCAAATTGCTTTCCAAACACTATAATGCATAATGGGAATGGATTACTTTTTTAAAAGCAATTTATCTCCAGACTGTAGGCCTTCTGACTGCAGGAAAAAGCAGCCCTGGATGAGGTAAATCAGGTTAGAAAAGGTGAAGAATGATAAAGAGAATGAAGAATTAATCCACCGCCTGCATATTCTTATCCTCCCTCCAACAACTATACCTGGTAGGGTTTCAAGTGTCTGCCTGTGTTGAAAAGTTGACACATATTCAAAGTCACCCCTCTTCCAGCTCACCATGAACTTGGAGTCCCAGCTCCTCCCTTGCTCAGGTCAACTCAATGTCACGGTTTCTCTGTAGCTCTCCTTGCCCTTCAGTGAATTTATCCTCTTTAGCCCTCTGCCTTCCATAACTTCCTGAAACACAGAGACTCACCAATCCTGTCACTTATCCCTTGGCAAACTCTCCCCTGATGAAAGGAGGCAGCTACAATGGATTTTGCTTACAAAGCACCAACAACAGCCACATTTTACCATGTCACAGTGAAATGGCACAGTAAAGTGCAGGCTGGGATTATATCTCCCCTTATGAGTCCATTAGAGCTGCAAAATCTTCACAAGAGCACCTTCTTTTTGTCCCACTATCTTCTCAGGGTCATTTGGTGGGAACAAGGGAGAGGGCCTTCTCAGTGGCTGCTCCTACACTTTGGAAACTCCCATCCCAGGGAAGCTAGGATGGCTCCCTCCTTGCTCTCCTTCCAGCAGCAAATAAAAATATTCTTATTCCATCAGGCTTTTAGAAATTTAGTCTGATGGGCTTTTAAAGGAGTGCCATGTTGCTTTGTTGATTTTTTTATATGGTCTTTTAAGGATTTTTAATCATTTTTGCTTAATGATTTTTAAAATAACTTGCATATTTATAAGATTTATTGATGTTTGTGTATAGTTTTTAATCTGTATTGCTTTTAGTCCCATTATTGGTGAAAAGGTGGGATATAAATGCACTAAACAAATAAATAAATTGTCAGTGGCTGTAAGTGGCTTCCATGTCAGGGGGTGGTGAATCTGCCAAGGGTTGCAATCTGAATGTTAAAGGATCCTAGCCCCAAATGGGTTCAGCACCTTGGATAGCTCCAGGGATCTAGCAGTGGGGCAGAGAAAGCAAAACAAAGGCATTGGCCCTGCGTCTTAGAATCCTCAATCCCAAATGAAATTCTCCTTCAATACGCAGATTTCTAGCATTGCACTAACTCAACTTCAGTTCAGCATTTAGACTTACAGTTTAGGCAGCCAAAGTAAGGGAGCAGCCAAAAGTTACCCAGGTAATGCAAACACAACTAATATAAGAATTCTAGGTGTGAACTATTTTGAACATTTCACTCTCTGAAACACTAGAAATCTAGGGCATGAAGGAAATTTTCATTCGGAGCAGTCCTTCTTTGGGGGTCAATGACCTTGTTTTGCTGCACTCCTTGTAGCTACACCCCTGCATAGTTCCTTTACAATTCAGACTAAAACACAGATCTGCCACACCTCTGACATTGGAATCAGCAGCTACAACCATAATATATCTTGTTCTAATGTTCTAATTCTGCCTGAGAACATGCTTTGTCAAACAAATCTCCAAAAATATATTTGTTTTTCAAGTATCACTGAAGGAAGTCCAATAGACCTTACAGAGTTATGCTCTACTATATGCAGGACTATTCAGGTAGAAGGGAAGCCCTAAGAAAGTATCCTCCTCTGGTTTAAGAATAATAAGTGGGTAATACCTCAGTTATACAAGTAAGCAATACTTATTATAGGAAGAAAATCATGAATTTATCAATTGTTACATTGCTTTTTTTAAAAAGTAAATTCATTGGTTTTGTTGTTATCCAAAAAAAAACAAAAACACTTCAGGTAACATTGTTACTTCTAACACATTACCTCAAAACATTGAATCATGCACTTGAAAAGTAAAAACCACAATGGTCCAGAGTATGCAAAAGCACTAGTCACTTGTCCAAAGAGATTTACCAAATCTCAGTTTCTGTTTATACCATAGCTATACCAGAACTACTTATTTACTCCAGTAGCCTTCCCCAACTTACCCCCTCACCAATGTTTTGGGCACCAACTTCCATCAGCCAAAGCAAGAAAGACAAAAGTCCAGGGATTAAGGGCAATGTAGTTCCAAAACATCTGAAGGACACCAGATGGATGAAGGCTAAGCTAGCAGATACAGGCTTTTTAAAGAACTATTTTTTAAAAAAAGTCGTACAAAGCCAGCAGCCACACACTCAAAATCAGCATGAAAATGAGACAAGAGGCAGAGATAGAGTGAAGAGATAGTGTAATTATTAACAGAAATTCAGAGGAAGATAGATTATGAAAGCCTGTTCAAACCTAGCAATAGAAGTTATTAGAAATCAGTCCAAAGGAAAAAGGGAGTTCCAATAAAAAGAGAAGGGATGATGATGACAATGTTCAGCATCAACAATAATCACAGTGATGTATTGAGTTCGTATGACTAATAAAAAATAATTACACAGTTACTGGAGCAATTCTTTCACAGTGACCTGTGAAAGTCATTTTTTAAAGTAACTGCAATCCAGGAACGGAAGATAAATAATAACAAGGTAGCAGTCATATGTTTATGGTTTGATAATCCTAATTTAGTAACATCTGTACTAGGATTGATTTTTATTTCAGTTGCTTTGCATTTTTAGCAATTAATTAAGCAAAACAAAAAACAATATTCTATTAGGCACAAGATTAATGACAGAATCACTAACAGACTGCCAAATTAAATGATTTAAGCTTCCTCTTTGTTTGGGGGCTGCACAATAGAGGCTCCAAATCTTGTTAATGGGGCTTCCTCTATAAACTTGCTCCATCAGGTTATCCTAGTGCACCTTTATCACCAAGCAGTTTAAACTGAGGTCAGTGTTCAGGTTAAATGCCTGTTGTCCGATATTACAGCAAAGCTCTACATTTATACATTTGTTATCTCTCATGCCAGTATAAAAGTAACTTAGGAGTGAATTTGCTTTTCTAATTTCAGGTGAATGTGCTGTCCAGTGTAGATTATCTAAAAGATTTAAAAAATCCTGTTAGCCCTCCAGCAGGGTTTTTTTTCCCTGAACCTACTGCCTCTCTGCAATGGAGCAGCCTGTGAAACTATCACTGGCCCTGTTGTTGGGCAGAAAGAGGCAAGTGTCTCAAGAACCAGATGTCAGGGGACTGAGTGGCAGAGAGGGGTGTGTGCCAAGTTGCCTACTGCATTCCCATTAAGATAGCCTTGTTTCCCCAAGTTGAAGTCAGATTCAACCAAAAATCTGCTAACTCTTTTGGTGGAATTAAGAGCAAGGTGCCATCTTGTCCTTATCTCTGGCAGCCAAATATCTCAGACAAGCCCTGTGTGAAACCCACTTGGAGCACATTTATATACCGCAATCATTTTTGTTGTTATTGTTATATTAATGCCTGCTGTGCACCACTCCATTAGCAAAACAATCCTGAGCAATTCAAACACACATTGCTCTTATTGAAATAAAAGTATAAATTGTTTTGGACATGGCCCACCTTATGTAAACTGATTTTTGCCGAGTTAAGAACTTGATTATTTAATTCAAGGATGAGCCATCTTAAGTATTATTCCTTTGCAGGTAATTTGTTGAGGGCCTCACATAAGCACTGGATGGAACCAAAGCAAGCAGTAGACAGTCCAGTTCTGTCACTCTTCCTGTTCCTTCACTCAGAATGGGCTCTGAGGAAGGAGACAGATAGTTGTTACTACAGCTCTGACCTAAAGGCTTTCAGAGACCTTTGGAAATGAGAAATCAGGGTCATGGGCTGACCATCAATGTTTTATCTAAAGATGATTCTGAATGCACATAATATAAACTCTCTGCCTGTTCCCTAAAAAAAACATGGAAACGTACAATTGAAAAACAGAGACACCAGTTAAATGCAAGTATTGTTGGGGTCACAATCCTGTTTCCCCAGTACCCCACAACTTGCAAAGATATGGTCCTGAGCAATTTTTCGGAGACAACACATTTGCAAAGGGTTCAAGCACAACTTCACTGCTACTGTCAAGGTCACCAAGAGGATATCAAGCAGATGCTAACATTTTCCATCAGGTTATCAACTGCCCTGCTCTTCATTCTTGGCAGTTTTCTTGGTTTCTACAGCAAAAATAATTTCTAAAAAGGTAGGTGTACTGATCCATGATAACCCAACAAGGTCCAGATCACCAGGTGGGCAATAGTTACATTAGAACTAACTATAACTGCACTGCAATGCAAACACTCTGAGCATTCCAGAAAAATTCATCAGGTTAAGTGCTACCAAAAAAAAGTCATTTTAAAAGCAAGACAGGATATCTATTAATTTTAGTTTACCTAATTTACAGTGGTGACTCTGACCTGATACTGGCATAGCATCATCACAACACCATGTAACTGCTTGTCTGAAAAACCTGGTAGTTGTGTTGTTGGGCAATGACTTCCCATAGAGGAGGTTGTAAGAGATTTGAATGGAGGCCAGTAGACTCCCAATGTTACATAACACAGCATGTAGACTATTATATAGTAGGCATTTACTGTCAGCATTATCTAGAACACCCTTTGAGGTTTCCATTTTTCCAAATCAGACTGGCATGAAATTTAACTGATTAACTCCAATTTCCCCCAGGATATTTGAAATGCAATGTAGCTATTCTGGAGCATAACTACATAACTACATTGGCCCTTCTAGCCAGAAAGAAAAACTGGACAATGTTCCTTAATCAAAGGTAACAACTTCCATAAGTTAATATAACAAAACTTCCATAAAATATGACTCAGTGCAAGGCAATATGGAAGAACCACTATTTTTCTAATCAAAATGGGAGCAGGGATATAAAAAAAAAAGAAACATTTGTAATTTTAACTGGGATGGCTGTACAAACAATCCACAGGCAAAATGTTTCTGCAACAAATGTAAATAAGGTAGTAATCTAAGTGCTTTTGGAAAAGGGAGCAACAGGAAGAGAGTTTGCTATTTGCCTGTACGCGCAGGCAAGTAACAGCTGCTCGTTGGGGAGCACCCAATGGTGCAGTGCCACAAGGGCTCATAGGGTCAAAATAGCTGGATTCTTGGATTAATAAGGACAACTGTGTCATTTTCAACCCCACCCCACCCCATCACACCCCAATAATTCCCCTTTTTTTTTTGAACTTAGCTGCAAATCATTCAGTAGAGTGAGAGAAGGATTTTCCAAGCAACAATATTTTGTTGTTAGCTATTCCTCCTATTGCACAAAGTATCTGGGGAAGGCTTGGTGTTGAATAGACAATTAAAAACCACCAACTTTACAAAAGACTGCTCCTAGCAAAGATGAAAATGGCTACAATTAGTTTCTTTGTACCAGAATTTTTGAACACATTGGGAGGGCTGGCTACAGCTACTGTCACAATTTATTCATTTATATCCTGTTTTTTTCCCACGCTGAGACCAAGGTGGCTTACAAATTTTTAAGATAAAAGTTTAGCTAAAAACTTATTTGACAAAGGTTAAAAAAACAATTACATAATTCTATTAAAAGGCACATGGTTAACATAGTTTAAATACATTTAAACCATAGGCTATTTCCTCACTAAACTGTTATAGTGCTACTATTCCACTTTCAACATCCTATGGAATCCTTGGGTTTGCAGTTCAGGGAGAGGCCTTGGCACTATAACAGTCTAGTGCAGAAATGACCATAATTTAAAAGATACATGAAAACAAAAGTATACCACTGTCCTACGATATGATTAAATGAGTACCCACACTTCAAAAATTATTTACACCATTTTGTGAGTACCTCAATGGCAAAACTATCCAGATTATGTATGTTGCTAAACAGTGACTCTCCAACTATGACCAGTTGTCAGTACAGTTGGCCCTCCACATTCACTAGGGTTAGGGATGAAGGACCCTCGCAAAAGTCAAAAAACTACAAATACCAAAATATGTGTGTGCATCTGTGGGAGGGAGGCTGTGGCATGGGGTGGGGTAGGAGGCACCCAAGGTCCATACTAGGTCAGGAAAAGGAGAGGGAAAGAAGATGGGCTGGCATAATGGCCCTATACTTCCTCTCTCTTGTCCATCTCCTTCCTTGGGAGGGCATTGGGGGACTGTTAGTGGTGCTGATAGATCCAACTATGAGTTGTCCTTACTGGCCAGGCAGGAACTGGTGGAAGAGGAAGAAGACCAAAGCAGGTTGTTAAAGGGCTTCACAGTGTGACCAGAGATGCTGAGAGTGAAGATTCCCCAAAAAAGAAGCACTTGAGGTCAGGGGGAGAGTTAGGGAAACGCACAAATAATCAAATCCATGAAAGTTAAACCCACAAATGGGGATAGCTGATTGTATATCTCTTGAAGGCACATGGAGAGTTTCAAGAGTTGTGACAGCTTCAGAAAAGAACTGAGACAGCATCCCAGCCAGCAATCTCTGTGGCTGTAAACACATGGCCACGGATGGAGGGTTGGACCTGTTGCCACAGAGGTAAGGGGGGGTCACACTAATCCTATTTTTGTTCATTCCATACCCCTGTGGCCCATACTGCATTATTCACTTTTTCAATCCTTTTTTCAAGCCAAGATATAAGCCAAGCCAAGATATAAAATGTCTGGAAATGTTAAACCCATGGGAGAAAAAAAAATCCTGCAGGATTTGGGGGGGAGAAATTTGTGGAAAAAAATTCAAATGCAATATTAGCCCCTTCGTAGATTAAAAGTCACTTTATTACTTCAGGAACATAAAACGCAGTATGTATAATATCACTTGGCATAAAAGTATCATGTCTGATATAGTAAAGGTTCAGTTTATTTAGAAAACAATTATAACTTGAATTTATTTTGTAAACATGTTATTGTGACAAGTGGAACTACAGGCCCTGAATGGCAAGAGACACCTAAACTTTAAGGAACATCTTTGCTTTTGCCTGTTTGTGAAGAGCAAGGGGAAAAAGCCCAATAAGAACAAAGCTGACTATCAACATTACTAAAACAAAGACAATTAGTTTTGTCTTCTGTACACATCCATATTGCCAAGCAGACATAATGCACTCATTCCAATGAAGAGTACTAAGAAAAGGAAACCAAGACCAGGAATTGCACTGATGTGAGATACAGTCTTACATAAAAGTCAACCTGCTACACAGTTTTTAAAAACAATATTGAAGGAATAAATATATGAACACCTTATCTTAAATATTTTAGTCATCGTTCTACAAGAAAATATTCCGTAATCCATTTTTATTATTTTTCTGGAAAAGTGGCTTCAAAAAAAAAACAAAGGAAAAGATATTCCTCCCCCTGAATTTTTCCAGGTTTTTATCTTCAGCCTTCGTAATTCTATGGAGGATCTCAAAAAGGCAGTTGAATAGAAAACTCTACCTCCTAGAGGTCTCTGGGCATGAAATTTTACCAGTTTGGGGAGACCTCCAAAGTTTTGGTAATGGAATCTTGGAAGGTGGAGAAAGAGCCACATAGAGGTCCCATGAAGCCTGCAGGCTACACAATCCCCACCCTGTCTTAGAAAAAAAGTTAGCAAAATCTAGAGTCCAATACAATTTCTACAATCAAGTGTACCTTCTCAAAAGTGCTATCTGTAGTAACCTTCACACTGCAAAGTTGGTGGCTACTCCTCAGGCTAGTTCTAAGAATCTTTCAGAAACACTGGAAGTCCTTCTGTGTTTCTGAGATGCTCTTTTTAAAATTTTCCATTTGAAATCAACCATCAACTGAAAGGAAACAGAGAGCTGCTTTTGCTCTCTGAAACAAATCCTGGCTTTCCTCTAGACACCCAATGAGGTCTATTAGGTATTAACACTGCAAATTTTAATATTAAATGCAGCCTGTATATGTGTATAAATAGAGACACTGTATGTCTCCAGTGACCTCTTTCTATGAATAATGAACTCTGGCTGAGCATTGGGATCTCCTAAAATTTCTCACTGCTCACAATGAATTGTAGCAGGAGGGGGTAGATTTTACATGTATTACAATACTTTCTTGAAAGTAAATTCAGTCTCACTGAGGGGAATGGGTTTTCTGTAGAAACATGGTTAAAGTGAGACTGGCCTATTATATCTGATTTAAGTTGCAATCCTAAATGCAGTTACATAAGTATGATCCACCTAACATAGTGGGAATCATTTCCAAGCATGCATGCCTATGGTTTGCATTGTCAATCTTAATTCAGTATTAATATAATTTTTGCAATGTTCTTTAAAACTCTCTATATGAAAAAAAATCTTGAGGATGGAATCATCTATACAATCTAAATAAATCATTTTTTGCCTTTTGTTCTCCACTTTATGGCTATTCTCCTTTATAAAATCAGATTATGACCCTCCATTGACCAGGAAATTTTCTTCCTCTTTTCCATGTATGTTATTGCTTTTAAAGTTAACTCAAGCCAACACTGATGCAAGAGAAGTGTAGAGCCAGAGTTCACATTAGAGTGAAAGGTTGTCTGTTGCCACTGTTTTGAAGAACAAAATACTCTTGGTGCAGAGAAGTCAAATAACACAAATTTGTATCTTCTGGGAAGAAAGAAACAAACAAAGAAAGAGTACAGGAGTGATCAGAAATGTGATATCTTGGCTATACAAAACACATTAGACCCTGCTTACTACTCTGTACAGAGAGCATGGAAGATTAGAAAACCAGCCTTGTTGAGTCTCTGTCATTAAAGAAAACTAGCAAACTAGCAAAAACAGGCAGTTCAGCAAGGACTGAAAAAGAGAAAGAGGTCTCTTTGACCCCTACTAACCATAGCAAGGACATACTCTCCTTATCCTATCATGCACCAGGTCCTTTTCATCACATCTGATGTTCAGACATCCAATAGCATAATCCTATGCATTTTAATGAATGCTAACATTGATTTCAATGGGGCTTATCCCCTTCTCTCTGTGCTTTGCAGTCCTAGACACACTTATCTCAAAGTGAATCCCACCAAATCAGATGTCATCCACTGCTTAGAAGACATGGTTAGACTGCAAAATAATGTAGATGGAGCTAATTTTAAAAGGGATACTGCTAGGTCTGTTGCAGCAAAAGAGCCCTGTAACATTTCAAAGACTAACCAAGTTATTACAGTAATCAGTGTATTTTAATCATGACTCAGTTGTCCCAGTCATGATTAAAATACACTGATTTCAGTAGAATCCTTTATTAGTTTCTGCTGGGTCTAGTCTAATAACAATAATTGCATTATATGATCTATAAGCAGTAGAAGGCAATATCTATCAGTGCATCTAACTGAATACACTGAACTTAAACACAATTCTCAGCTACTTTATTATGTCACAGTAAAAACATTAAAGTATACGCTCCAGTAACACAGAATCAAAGTATTTGTGAAACAGCCCACTCATACTGTTCAGTTCTTGGAAAATCATAATTAGGCATCCCCAGTCAGTTGGAAAGAAAATATCCTGTCAATCACCACTGTGATCCTATTTTGTCTCATCAGCCAGGAAGGCATTTTCTCAAGGCCCTGAGAGATGCTCCTGCACAGTTCCTAAGAAACAGCTGGCAAAGGAATGGAATGGGGGGAGCACGGCTTACTGCAATTCATCTGCAGCAATTCTGAAGAAGCTCAGATGTGTTGCAGCTGCAGCAGCCCTCAGCTTTTCCCCTGCCTTTGCAACGATTCTACTGCTGCATCATCACCTATGTGCAGAGAGCTGGAGTCACAAGCTACTCATGGAAGGTCACCGGCTGCAGAAGAATCTAGAAAGGCGACCAAGGTGTGTGTGTGAGCGTGTGCACATTCATGTGTGTTTGTGCGCATTCACACAGCCCTCCCTTGTCCTATTATTCAAATGATCACCTTCCTCCCAGGGATTTTGCTTGAAGAAACAGGTAAGGCAAACTCTCTGAAGCTGAAGGGAGATATAATGTACATATTCGATTTGTGTTTCTCTTATTAAAGCAAATTATAACTGCATAGTACAAGGGTCTTATTTTGAATTGCTCATCATTAGGACAAAGAGATACGAATGTTAATGCAGGAGTTAGATACTGCAAGGATACTGATCAATTACGTTTAATGTCAAATTCTTTCCTCCAAGAAACTGAAGGAGGCGTACCTGGTATCCACTCTCTTTATCTTCTGAACAATCCTCTGAGGTTGGCTATGGCTAGCCCAAGGTCATGCAGTGAACTTCATGGTCTAGCAGGGTTTTGAACTAAAGTGTTTCCTGCACTAGTCCATCTAACTGTATACCACACCAGCTTCCACAAATTGCTTGCTTGCATGCATGCACACCCCTAAAAGTGATAGGCATAGTTGTATCAGTGTCTAGGTATACACAGCTCTTTTCTCTTTAGCTTTAAAAAAAGGCATGGCAACCCATAATTATACTCAAAGGCAGAGGGCTAAAATTGTTTCCTTCAGTTCTGTGCCTGCCATTTCTGCACGTAGGATTCTTAGTTTCCTTGGGTATGACAAAAAAAAAAGTGATAGAAGGATGTACTTTTAGTTAATACAAGTTAATAGAGAGCTCATATGTGAACTGGAAATACAGAAATCGTGTCTGGAAGGCACTGGATTGGAGAGTATTATCATGTTAGAACAGGGATGGGAATTATGCTGCCCTCCAGATGTTGTTGGACTGAAACTCCCAGCAGACCTAGCCAGCACAGTCAACTGTAGCACAATAATATCTGGAAAAGTCACATGATTTCCATTTCTGGAGTAGAGATTCAAAACAGCTCTGCTTGAGCTACAGAATCAATGGGATTCTCAACCGGCCACACACACACATATATATATATATATAGTTGGAATTACGAGATAACTTACAGTACTGATTGTTGAGGGCCATGACACTGCAAACAAGTTCCCTATAATGTTTAATGATCACTTACAACAGTAATTCAACAACACCTAGAGAACTACTGTTTTCCACATCTGTGTGTTGAATGGGGAACTAACAGAAAAGAGTTATTATAGTGCAATGTGTATGTAGGCAACTGTGGTTTGGCTGCAAGACACACCAGTCCTAGACAGCAGAGTCAATGCAAGAAGTAAGCAATCCAATAAAATCTCTCCTGGTGTAGCACACAGACTAGACTAATGCTTGTCAGGCTATCTGATGTGGGGAACCAGAAATTAGTTTTTCAACTGTGGCAGGGACTGGCACTACATTTGTACCTGCTGGCTGCAACTGTTTTTGTTTTTGTTTTCTGAAAACTAGCCAGGGACTGGCAGACAACCCTTCAGGGGACCAGCAACCATCCAGGTACCACCACTTTATGCAGCAGTGGACTAAACAATTGCCTCCCAGAGGTAGGGAATTTGGTCTATAATCTTTTGTCAGAATGGCTATGCTAGCTGCAGGAGTCTTGGATCCAAAAGGGTAACTTTTCTTCTCTATAAAGTGGAGTGAGTGCTTTGAGGGAATCACTCACAGCTTAACCCAGGGTTTCTCAACCAGGGCTCCCTGAAGACCTGGGGTTCCAGAAGAGGTTGTTAGAGGTTTTGTGAGAGACCATGATTTTAAAAAAAAGGAGCTGTACATACAGAGATTTTTATGCAGTTTCCCTAAGACCTGAAAATTATTTCAAGGGTTCCTGCAAGGTAATATGATTAAGAAAGACTAGTTTGACCTATCTCAGAGGTCATAAAATCGGGTCATAGATTCTGTTCATCTCCTTGCCAGATGACTCTCCAAGCTTTGGTTACATATTTCTAGCAAAAAGAGGCAAATGGTTCCAGTGTCAAACAGTTTTTAGCATTTGTCTCACCCATTTACTTCTCCAGGTTCCAACCACTGGTTATAGTCCATCTACAGTTGCAGATATTTGAAAAGAGCTCCAATGAGAAGATCAGAGAACCATGCAAGCTGCACTGGAACCAGACTTAGTCCTACTCAGAGTACGCAGTGAACTAAGTAATACTTCAAGCTAGCCTATTTTACTCTGTCTCCTTTAAGCAGGCTTACCTCCCCGTCGAAGAAAGGTCGTACTAAACCACTTATTTGGCGAGGGGGAGGCTACAACCTAGGCCATTTCCGCATGGCACTCTTATAGTGCGATGATTCCACTTTCAATCTCCTAGGGAATCCTGGGGTTTGCAGTTCCGGGAGGGGCCGGCCCCTCCCGGAACTGCAAACCCCAGGATTCCCTAGGAGATTGAAAGTGGAATCATCGCGCTATAAGAGTGCCATGCGGAAATGTTCCTAGTCAAGAACAGGCTGCGCTGGGGTACAGAAAAAAGAAAGGGCAAGAAAGGACAAAAATAGGCTCGGCAATGGCAGGCTGAGCTTAGCACGCACGGGCAGCTGGGGAAATAAAATTGTGCAATGAGGCGCGGCCATTCCTCGGGGGGGCGTGGCTTACAGAGTCTTTCCCGCCCCCGTTTTTGGTTTTAGGCTCGCCTCCCTCCCCCCGCCCCATGCAGGAGACTGCTGTTCTTTTCTCTCTGATGTCCTTCAGGGGTCTCTCTGGCCATTTCCGCACTAGCCTGTTATAGCGCGATGATTCCACTTTCAACATCCTCTGGAATCCTGGGGTTTGCAGTTCCGGGAGGGGCCAGCCGGCCCCTCCCGGAACTGCAAACCCCAGGATTCCAGAGGATGTTGAAAGTGGAATCATCGCGCTATAACAGGCTAGTGCGGAAGTGGCCTCTCTCTCAACTCTGGGGCAGGGGCACCGGGAAGTACCGAGCAAAGGTGGTGTTCCTGCAGGTTCCACTTCTCTTGCTTTTCCAAGCTCCGCTTTGCAGCAGAAGACCACTCCGGGAGGCAAAAGTGGGGGACCCCGCGTCTTACTTGGGCATCAGCCGCGCTCTCCAAACTCAATAGCCTCTCCGCTCCTGCCGTCGCTGCCCGTTCGAGTCCGGCTTCCTCTGCAATTAAGCGTCCCGAAGTTTGCAGCAGGCAGGTGCGCCGCCGCAGCCTCCCCGGGGCGCTTTCTGCAAAGTGAGGTTTAACCAGCCTGAGCCGCGATCGCCGCGGAACGAGGCAGGGATTGCGGAGGAGAAAGAGGAGCCGCTTGGCTGTCCTCGTCCCACATGACTGACAGGCACTACAGTACTGATAGGACATGCAGCAGTATTAAAAAAAAAATCCACGCTCATCCCACGCTCTGAAGCTAGCTCGGGTAACCCCCCTCCTTCACTTCCCTAGGCGAAACCCGAGCCATTTCTGCGCTAGACTGTTATAGCGCTATTATTCCACTTTCAACATCCTATGGAATCCTAGGGTTTGCTGTTGGGGGGGGGCTAAACTACAAACCCCAGGATTCCACAGGATGTTGAAAGTGGAATCATAGCGCTATAACAGTCTAGCGCGGCAATGACCCCGGCTAGCTAACTGAAGCCCAAGGCGCATGAAACCGGCCAGCCATTCTTCGAGCCGGATGAGGTGGGCGGCCGTCAGGTGCTGTAAACCAAGCCGCCTGCTTTGCTTCCCTGCGGGAAAAGCTTCTGGGTAGATCCTACCGGATCAGGCTAGCGGCTCCTAGCCTCCCTCTTTCTTCCGCCTTGGCAAGCAGCGCCTAGCCCTAGATGTGTTTGCCGGGGAGGGAGGGAGGGAGGGAGGGGGAGTCTTTAGAAATCCAAGGGGAGGAGGGGGCAACCTGATGCAGAGGTTGGACTGACGCAAGAGGCACGCCTCTCCCTCCACTCAACTCTCTTCCCGAGTGCCTGAATTTACAATGACTCCTCTGTGCGTCAAGACAAATGTCTAGACCCAAGGAGCCTGCTATAAAGACAAAAGGAGCAGAACAGGGGGAGGGAGGGATCTTGGGTTACCCGAGGGAGATAGAACAACCGCTTGAGTAATACGGGGTCGCCTTACAAGGATCTCCAGTTCCTAAGTCGATGCAAAAAAGGACTTTGCTTATCCGGGGAGGATCTGCGACCCCCTATTGTTTAACATCTAAAACTGTAATAGCTTCCTGAGGCAGTGGAGATTTGGTTTATGGGCTATTCTAGCCACTTTCCTAAACTCGGGTCTAATGCTGCCTTTGAGGAGGGGAAAGCAGAGTTAGCAAGCTGGTCCCGAAGTCCTTTTGATCCGCTTTCTTTGGAAGAATATTTCTGGAGCGTGGATATCCCCCTCAGCCAAAGGCCTATGGTTGCCTGGACAAATGCCTGTCTTTTTTTCACGCTCAGAAGCACTTCAGCAGTTTAAACATCACACCACTGTTAGCTAGAAGAGGACCTTGTGGCTGCAACCCCCTGCCCACTTGCTTGGGAGTCCCGCATGTTACAACTAGATTTACTCCTGCCAGAATCTGGATTGTGTGGTTTGATTTATTGGCTGGCCCTGCAGATGTGGTAGTTCTGTCTTTCCTTCAAGTTTGCCACAGGGGTTGTGCTTGGGCCTTGGAAAGGCTGGTGGAAAGGCAGACTGCAGGCCATGCAGCCTTAGCCTAAGCACAGTTACTCAGAAATAATTTAGACTCAAAGGAGTGTAAGGAGGTACACTGCAGTTTGCAGCCAAAGATGCAGAATGGAAGCCTCCCCACCTACCTTGCCACTTCCTTCCCTCTAGTCACACAAGATTAAGTGATGTGTTGGTAACTTCACAGCATGGACAGGGAACATTTAGCCCACCAGTTGTTCTTCTTGGGCTCCAGCTCCCATCAGCTCCACCCAGCATTATAAGAGATTAAGGAGCTCTTATGGAAAACACCTAGCCAGTCACAACTTTTACAAGGAAAGTTGAACAGTAGGGAGAGGTGATGCATCAAACCACCTCATCTAGTCTCACAGATCTTCCTGTAAACTATTAAATGATGGACCAGCTAGCTACATATGGGGTGAGCAGATAAAACTCCTATACCCCCTTTCATAGATAGTATACCAGCGGGTGTAATTATACCATCTGCTGGCCCTGCTCCACCATACTCAAAGCTCTGTCTTCTGCTGCCAAAAGAGCTCTGTCCACCTGCCTGTACATTTGGTCTCTTATAACAATTATTGCTTGCACACCCTGGTAGAAGAGTGGGTGCTTTTTCCATTCTTTTTTTTTAAATCCAAAACCTGCTTTAGGACAATACTCTGATTTTACCCTAATAAGAAGCAAACATTGGCTTAGTATGGATTTTTATATCTTTTCTTAGGGCTACTTTTTCTTTTATAAATAAATAAGAACACCCTTGCCACCCAAGAAATAAAGGGGAATGCCATTGGATCTAACTGCAAAACGAACTATAGACAGCGGTGCACGGTTTGGCATTTCTTGCCTCTGCACCGAATGTATCTGGTGCGCCAGCAAAGCGGCAGCTGGTACGATGCTGCTGACGGCCCAGCTCAGGCGAGCGGCTGGGAGGAGAGAGAGGAGAGGGGCGGGGTGTAGGACCCTGCAGCGGCCTCTTGCTGCTGCCAAGGCCGATGTGCGGGGTAGCAGGGAGCGTCAGCTCGGCCGCCGTACACCTGCTAGCGGCGTGAGCCCGCGGGCTGCCGCTGGGCTGAACCACAGCGTGCGCAAATCTCGCCTCTTAACGCCCCAGAAGCTTCCCCGCTTTTGATCTCTCCCCAGCCGCCGCCGCGTCCTCCGAGCGCGCACGCACACCTCTGCACCAGAGCTCGCCTTTCCTCCGCGCCTTCACATTGGGCTTGCAGAAGCCACTCCGGAGCAAAGCGGGTGCGCGTGGGGGGGGGGTGAGAGACAACTAGAGAGCTCCACGCCAACTCTACCCCGGTCCCTTAAAACTTTCTCTGTTTGGGAATCTCTCTTCCTGCTGCCTGGAATTTCTTCCCCACCCACCTCAAGCTTTTATCTGCTAAGTTTTACTCTCTTCGAGGGAAGGGAGAAGTCCCATGTTCACCACCCTTTCCTTTTTAGAAAAGAAACTCTAATTACACAAAGGTAGGCGAATCACAAAATCATACCCCGCCCCTGCAAAAAGTGCCGAGGCATTAACACGTGTTTAGGTGCTACCTTGTCTAAGAAAATCTTGTGAAATTCATGCGGTCGCCAGGAGTCGACAGGCACCTACGTAGGTTGAGGACTCACAGAACTAAGAACACGTCTACTAGACTGCGAAAAAGAAGGAATAAACCGGATGACTTTGGCATGTAACTAGACCGGATCGTACTTTCCTTTTCAGGTAGGGCGACCCCCACCCCAGCCAGCCACCCACTTCGGAGCGCATCCGTTCCTTCCACGGCAGCGGCATTATCTAAACAGCTCTTAAAAGCCATAAAAGAAACACAGTTTAGATCTCGTTCAACATCGGGCCTGAAAGCATGACGAGGGAGGGGGGAAATCACCACTGGACGTTCAGAGGGTTTCCCCCCCCCTTTTCTTTTACGACCTGGCTTTTAAGTGCTGTCAGGTGGATTCCTTCACCAGTTAACTCTTTCCAACAGCCGCTGCAACCAGGCTGCCTCAAGCAGCAGCGCCTTCTCCGCCCTCCCGCTTCCCAAAACGTAAGGTGGGCACGAACTTTCTTTTTTAAAAGAAGTGGGGAAACAGTAGCCTTTATACAGCCGACCTACAATATCTGGCGTACAGAAGGCCCAGGGAGGGTGTCTGCATCTTGAGAACTGCGGGCAGGCTGCAGCCCCCCTTGGTTCCCTGGAATGCTATGCTGAGTCACAAATAGGATTCCTTGGAAATGAACTCTCCGGGATGCCCTTACCGAGAAAGAAAAGGAGGCGAGAGATTCCGCTCCCCCTGAAGCTTTACGTTTTAAGGGAACTGATCGGGGGCGGGGGGGGGAGACCGACGCTGCTCTTTCTCGGGCTACCTGCGCATTCAGGCGTTGGGCAAGGAGAAAGCCGCGCCTGCTTCGCGGAGCCAGAGCTCTCAGAGGCTGGGTCTGATGCAGGCAGGCACATCGCCACAGTAGCGTCGGCGATTCGCCGGGAGAGCGCTTGGCAAGCGCCGCGGGCGGGGGCGGAGGGGGATCCCTTGCTGGGGGAGGGGAGGGGCCCTTCCTGGCGCGACTTTGCAGTTCAGACAGGTGGATGCGAGCGGCAGAGAATCGCCGGAGCCCAGAAGAGGGGCGGCTTTCTTGATTTCCCTCCTTCCCTCCCGCCCACCCACCCCCCCCCACCCTCCAAGGAAAAGCCAGAGGACTTTTAAATGCCCGATCCTAGCAACATGTCGGCTCAGAAGGAAGTTTCTCCGGATTGGATCCAGGCTGGGCTCCTACATGCAGCAGACCCATTGAGATCAATGAGGCTTGGTGGAGACTCACGGGTCCCTCTTGAAACCAATGGCACTGTGGACTCATTCCGTTACTGAATAGAAAGTCAACACTGAAGCAAAACCCACTGGTTCAATGGACCAGCGATTTAAGCCAATGGGTCTAATGCATGACTAAGTCTGGACCCAACTCAGTGAATTCAAGATTATTTATTTAGAAATGCAAAAGATCTTACTCCCAGTGTCTGTAACTGGAAACATGTAACAGAGGAGAGGATCGATTTAAAAAAAACTTCTTTATGATAATACTTTATAGCATTATTGTTACTTAAGTTCTGATCGTCCCTAAGCACTAGCCTGGGGGCATTCCATATATATATATATAATTTTATTTTTCCCATACTTGTGGCTCTTTGCTTTAAAAAACTCTTACTTGGACGCTTGCAGGGGTGTCCCTGGTGCATGCCATCTGCAACTCCCGGAGGCTTTTTCCTCTTCAGAGCTGTCCAACAACAACAATAACAATAATCCTCATCATCGACGCCTCCTCTTCCTCCATCCCACTGTCTCCCTACCAAAAAAGAAAGAGCAGACCAACTTCTGTCACTGTCACCCCCGCAGCCACCAAAGGGTTAATCGCCCATACCTACCAAATCTGCTGTGGTCTTGCCTGGTGCCTTGGATCGTACCATTGGGGAAAATTTCTAAATGAAATCCAGTCCTGCAGTAGAGCTGCCTCCGCCTCAGGATCCCTTTTAAATGATCCAGGTCCGTCACGGCAGGTCCCCTGGGCAGCCCACCTGCCTCGGACTGGCCCAGGTGGTCGCTTAACAAGACTGGGTTGTCCGCCTGCAGCAGGGGCACGTTCCCAAAGGTGGCCGCATCTTGTACCCCGAAATAGTTCCCAACTTCACCTAAGGGAGCCATCGGGAGGAGGGGAGGAGGGAGGAAGGAAAGAGGAGGAGGAGGAGGGAGGGAGGGGAAGGTTCGCCTTGTTTGCAGCAAAACTGTAACGCTCGTGCCCAGACCCAAGACTTAATATTCTCCCCTTTTTCTTTAAAGCATTAAAAGGAAAGGAAAAGCTGGTTTCCACTCCACTCTTCCCTCCCACTTCCAATTACGCCGAGGGGAGGCAAAAACGTTCTTCCTTTAATCCATCCGTAAGGATCGAGACGACAAGGACAAGCGATCTCTAGGTATAATTTTAGCGAAGTATTCTGCGGTTTGGGAGGGTCTCGGGTTCAAGGTCACGCCGGCGTCTTAAGAGGAAACCACCGCCTCCACCTTCGCCTCGCGCAGGGACATCTCGGCAGCGGCCCCCCGCCCAAAGCAAGCCGCCTCGGCTCGTGGCTCTCCAAGGCTCCGAAGGCAGCTTGCAGGGATCCCGAGCGATCTTCCCTCCACGAGCTCTCTCTTAGCAAGCGGTCAGGTCTTCCGCCCATCCGGCCGTAATGAGGATCAGGCTCCGTAGTTTCTCCATGGGGCTCCGGAGCAGAATGACCATGGCAACTTCAGGGCCCCGAGGCGGTCTGGGGGAGGGAGGGGGACGCATCGATCAGGGGCCGAGACGCATCTAAGGCGCGCGGGCGAGGAGGATGCCAGGAATAGACACCGATCCGGATCTATGGATTTTTATGCATTCGGATCCCAGGAAGGCATGCGCCGTTTTTACTCTGTATCCCCGACTGCATCCATCAGAATGGACCCTGCAAGGAGAGGAGGGGAAGAGGAGTCGGCGGGAGGGGAGATCTCACATTGGTTTTAGCGGAGACCAATTCCCCCTTTTTCCAAAAGGGGGGGGGAAAAACCGGAGCAAAGGGGCTGCTTGTTTGTTTAACGGTAATTCAATAAAAACTTTGGGCGTCCAGATCGATTATCCGGAATCCCCGGGAGGCGGCTCCGCGACGACCCTCCGCCCGGAGCCACGCGAGGGAGAGCGAGGAGGCAGCCGCTCCAAGTGCCGCCGGTCCCCCCCGCTGGGCGCTGGTGCGGCGGAACAGGTGTAGTACGGCTTCCCGCAGGGCTCCCCGAGCGACGCGATCCGGCGCTTCCAGCCCCCCGAGCGGCGGCGGCTGCGGTGGCGGCGGCGGCGGCGCTCGCTCGCGCTCTCCGTCTCTCTCTCCCTCCCTCGGCTGGGTCTCTTCCATCCAAGCGCGCGGGGGAAAGTGGCGCAGGAAGAGGCATTGGGTTGGGTTTAAGGTAGTCCAGCTTGCGGGCGGGCGGGCGGGCGGGCGGGAGGCGAGCGAGCCAGAGCTTCCCCCAGGTCCTAGCGCTCACCCCGCACCTGCGCAGCCACAGAGAACGGCGGCGGCTCGCTCGCTCCCTCCCTCCATCCCAGCCCCGGCCTGCTCGCTGCCATCGAGCAGCTCCCGCTCGCGCCTTTTACTGCTCTGCGGCACGCTCGGCTCGGCGGCTGGCGGGGAGATCAAGCCATAAAGGGGGCGAGCGCCAGAAACTTTGCAGCCGCGGCCGAGGGAAGGAGGGAGGGAGGGTTTAGAGCCAGGAGGGGGCCGGGGGGGGTCGAAGCAACGAGCGATTTGGACGTATACACCGGAGGGATGTGCGGGAGGGGAGAGAGAGCCCGATCCGAGGCAGGGGGCTTCGGGGGGGGCGCGCCCCCCGTTTCCGAGTCTCTCTCCTGCCCCAGAACCTGAGCAGCGGGAACACGCTTAGGGGGTTGACTCGGAAGCAAGCGCAGGGGGGCAGAACCCGCTCCGCAGAGAGCTGAGCGCGATCCCCGGGCGCACGTGCGCAGGAGTCCAAGGCGCGCCAGGGCGCGGCGCGCGAGCGCAAAAGAGGAGCCGGAGCGGGTCTCCCTCGGACCCAGGAGGATGGGGGAAAGAGAAGGGCAGTGGGGCGACAGGGAGGGGAGGCGCAGGCTCTGAGCCCCCACAGCCTACCTAGAAAGAAAGTTTTTGCAGGGTGCGCTGGGTCTCTATTTCTTACAGCAGTTGCATTTCTATGCCGCTTATCAGGGCTGGGCACTCCCGAAGCGCTTTACAAAGTGTTTAGCTAATTTTTTATTTATTTGTATCCCACCTCTCCATATGGATCGAGGCCGCGAACAACTTACAAATAGCATGTATTTCGAAACATTTCTATACATGCCCCCAACAAGCTGGGTACTCATTTTACCGACCTGCGAAAGGATGGAAGGCTGAGTCAACCTTGGAGCCCGGCAGGATCGAACTCACAACCTTGTGGCTTGCAGTACTGGCATTTAACCACTAATTGCCTCCAACAAGCTGGGTACTCATTTTACGACCTAGGGAAAAAGGGAAGGTTGTCCACCTGGAGCCCTGCAGGGTCCAACTCACAAGGTTGTGGCCTGTGATACTGGCATTGAACCACTGCACCACCAGGGCAACTTAGTGTTTGCAGAGCCAGCTTGATGTGGTAGTTTGTGCACTAGGGCTTTGGAGATCAGAGTTTGAATTCCCCCCTTTGCCACAGAAAGCCTGGGTAACCCTGGGCAAGGCACACACCCTGGTCCTTCATGGCAAGCCCTTTCTGAATAAATCTTGCCAAGAAAACACCGTGGGAACCCCTCAGGATCACAGTAAATTGGAAAAGACTTGAAGGCACAGGACAACAACCGTCCACTAGGGTGCCTTAGGGTGGGAAATGAAGACACACAACAACAAGGAGGGTGTTCTGCCCAGTTCCGCCCAGTTCATTTTCTGGACTACAACATCCCAAATCCTCCTCCAGCATGAAGGGTTGTAGTTCCCAACTTGCCAAGTTCAAAGTGTTGCTTGCACTGTTGTGGGATGAAGCAGGGATGCCCATAGGCAAAATCCAAGGAATCTGGTCCCACATAGGGCCATCTTCTCTCTGGGATAGCTTCAGAAATCCATGTCAGGCATATTTCTCTTGGAATCTTGGGAAAGGGACAAATTGCAAAGAAGAGACTTGCCTAACTGGGCCAGCATGTGCCACTAAGTTGTTCTTGCTGTATGTGCATTATAAGGACATATAACCATCATAATCAACCAGGATCTGAAAGATGGCTGACCTGCCTTCTACCCTATAAGCACTACTGTCTTTTCTAGTGAGTCATGTCTTCTCAGGATCAAGGCTTCTGGAATTCACAGGTCAGTGTGTGTGTGAATTCCAGAGACCTTGGTACTGACAACTGTTTTAAATTCACCCTTTCAGATCATATTCCTGTAACTTCATTGTATAATTGGAGAATTTAGCTCAAAGAATCTTACAAATCCCACATGATTCAACAGAACTGTCCTGGTTCAATTAAAAGTATTCCATGGCAACCTAACTGTGAATGAGATATCCAGGGGTGACCCTACCATTAGGCAGAGTAAGACAATTGCCTCAGGCAGCAGATGGTAGGAAGTGGCAGCAAGCTCTTGAGATAAAATCTGTCTATCAATCAACCTTCATTTAAATAAGTCCAATGCCTGTCCGGTCAAATGTTATACCTGAAGTAGTGGGGAAACCATTTTTTTTCTTTGCCCCAGGCAGCAAGTGTCTTGGGCCAGGCCTGTAGACAACTGTGGTAGTTGTCAAGGAGAAACTTAAAATAATGGACTCACTTCCTTTGAATGGCTGCACAGGCTACAGAAAACAAATCTGAATACACAGGCCTTTTTCTTCTGCTTTTGAATTTGCATTTTACAATATTCACAGATAATATATTAGGATACTTCCACAACTGACAGGCAAATATTATGTACCAGATATGTAAAGTATGCTTACTTGGAAGAAAGCCCATTGAACAAAGTGAGAGAGACATTTGAGTACATATGCAAAGGGTTAGGGCACAAAAATGCTTTTCTCTTCCAAAGTGTGCCACTTATTAACGTTATTCTGAAATTAATTTTGTTGGATCTAGACTTAGTTATACTTTGAGAAGACTCAATAGGACTCAAGTCAGCCATTATGAAAGTCAGTCCTATTGCTTATAATGGTTGTTGGATGTATGCATAAGGATTCAGTCCATCAATTGTAGACAACTTTGGGTCTACAGCTTAGGAAAAGGAAGATAAGAGTAATATAAGATGAGAAAGAAGATTATTTTAATGAGATAATGAGAAAGAAGATTACATTAATAGGAGAGAACTAAGTTAATATTGTTTTTAAAAAATTCTACACAACTTACATATGCTATTCAAATTATTGTTGTTGTGTGCTTTCAGGTCATTTCTGACTTATGATGACCCTAAGGTGAACCTATCATGGGTTTTTCTGGGGCTGAGAGCTGTGATGCATCCAAGATCACCCAATGGGTTTCCATGGCCAAGCAGGCAAATGAGAAGGGAAAGAGTTCAAAGAGGTTTCTTGCACAAATGAACAAACCTATACATGTCTTTTCTGAGGTAAGTCCACTGAATTAAATGGGGCTTATTCTTAGTATAGGCTTAGAGCATGAATGTTCTGCAGCAGTCCAGAATCTTCTCACCAGGATATTCTAGTTCTTCCACTTAGCTGCTTTCAAAATGTTTCAGAAAGGGTGGGGAAAGCCCTGATATGGTCCATTTCATTTTCACAGAAATTCAGAAAGTCAAAGGACATCCTCCCCATCTTTTTTTATTTTTTTTAAATCCTGTGCCTCAGTGTCTCTCTGTTCTACTCTACTTATGAAAATAACAGGCTCTTTCAAATGAAATCTCCATAACTGGAAACTTGTAACAAGTGTCTGGATAGCCATCTGTCAAGATGCTTAGCTCTACTTTCCTGCCTTAAGGCAGTAATACTCCCTGTGGTTATTTCCTATGGTTGCATTCACCTAAACAAAAGCAAAAGAGCATTAGGTAATTCTTAGGAGTTACTCAAGGAGACTTGTCTCTTGTCTGTGCTTCTCCCACACTCTTTATGTACAGAAATGCCATTCTCCAGTTTTTACTTGCAATAAGGATCATGTTCAACAAAGCCTTGAATCAACATATTTCACTTTTTGTAAAACATGCAGTATGCTTTTCAACCACTTGAAGAGGCTGTATTCGTAAGAACACAGGAGGATACCTTATCCTGAGTCAGACCATTAGTCTGTTTATTCCAGTACTGTTAACTTTGACCAGGAGCAATAGATCCCCAGGATTTCAGGCTTCTTCCTAGCCCTTCCTGGATATCTGTAGTATTTACTCTCTGGTTGTCTCCCATCCAAGTAACTCAGGAAGCTCAGATCTACTTAGCTTCTGAAATCAGAGTAGGTCAGATGTGCTGACCTCCAGATATTGTGGGACTCCAATTCCTATTGAACCAATGGACTTAGTAAGCCAGCATTTATATAATGGTGTAAACTAGACTTACACCATTACAACTCACTTTTATCATGGTTGCGTAGGTCAGAATTCTATTCTGACCATACAATTACCATACAATATTTTCCCAAAACTCATCTTGTAAGCAGCACAGCCACTCCAACATAGTCATTGTTGGAAGGCAGGGGGATGGGTAGAGACACATCCAGCTATTTTTAATGTATGTATGTTTGTTTGTTTGTTTGTTTGTTGAACTGGACTAAGATTGAACCGCAAGTCTGATCAGCTTTAGTGGGCACGGTAGATGTACTACCTTGGCCAGCTTCTTTCTCAAAGAGTGCTCTACACCTCTGTGGAATGTATGTGGATATTTCAACTATATGATCAGAGATTATCAACATTGATCATCCTAGCAGGGTGAATGGAGCAAAAAATGTGCAAATGGGTAAGATAATTACACATAGTCAGCCTTACTGATGCATGGGTATGAAGACACTCCTGCTTTTAGACTAATTTTTTCATCCATGGCTTTCTGTTTCAATAACCACTTTCAGGTCATGTAATGGTTCTTCTTGCATATACCTGCTCCAAACCTGAGGTCTGGAGGAAGGGCCCTTCTCTGTGTTCCACCACTAGAAAGAGGGGGCATTCTAAACTGTGGCACCCTAAATGTGGAATGCCCTCCCTTGAAGGTCTGACCAGTACCAACATTGGTTTCATTCTGGCACTGAGCCAAAACATGGCATTAAAGCCTTTGAGGGCTAATTTCTTTCAAAGTGCTCATATTCATAGTTTTAAACTACTTCCAAAAATAAACCATCATTTTTTAAAAACAGATGTCTTCTTTAATATTTTATCTTATTTATGTATGGTTTCAATATGGGAATGATCTTTTAATACTGTATGCCACTCTGAGATCCCACAATAAAGGGTGGGATACAAATATTTTAATTAATTAATTTAATTAATTAATATTTAGTTAAATATTTTATTTATTTAAATACAATATTTAACTAAATATTAATTAATTAATTAAAATATTTGTATTTCTGTGAACTTGTCTTTAAGAACACATCATGTTCTCTTCCTTTCTGCTGATTCTCCACAATTAGCCATCATCTAGGACACAAAACTCAGGAGGCATGGCTTCCAAACCTGGGTCCATTGCTTCAAGGAGCACATTCAAGAAGTGCATCTTAGGAAAGTCAAGACAGAAATGAAAGCAGTATGATTCAGAAATTGAAAAATACAAAGGTAGTGTTCTAAAGAGGTAACCTGCTCCAGGATGGGCAAGACCCAGCAAAAAAGCCCACAGATTTAGGTTCAAGGACTGGACAGAACCTGTAGCACAAATAGACAAAGCAAGCAGGAAGAATGAAGGAGAGTTAACAGCATTTCCAAGGTAAAATAGAGTCTTACCAGTAAGTAACAAGAGCTGTTGAGGTGGACCTGAGTCCAGAGCCAAACAACAGTCCACAGTTCATCAACAAACATCAGTCCTTAGTTCATCAAATTCCACACAACAAGAAAGCAAGGAGATCCTAGAAGGAAAGATCAAACACAAACATAGGTCAGCCACTTACAGATCAGTTGCAGCAAGGTTTTAAGGTGCAAAAGTTTATGAGCAATGCTTTGGGAACAGCACAGGTTTTACTAGGCCCAACCAAGAGCTCAGCTGCTGACATTCTAGAGCTCTCTACTTTTGAGGAAGTCCCTACCCATAAGAAGTCCCTCCTTGCAGCTGAACCCTTTACCAAGACTCTGTATCAGGAGATGTAGCTATGGAGATGTAGCTACAACATCTCCCAATGCCACCCTCCAAAATCTTACCTTGGGAGCCCCTCAGCCCTCACAATATAGCCATTTCTGAGGCTCTAAAGAGTGAGGCAGTGGTAATAATGTGTCCATCCCTCTTTTATTCATGGGTATGCTGAGACAGACAAATGCAGAGACTCTTGTGACGATCCTGTCGCGCTGTCTGTCTCAGCACACCTCATGACCAGGAACCGATTGGACACATCATTACTCACTGCGCCACTCTCTAGTGCCTCAGAAGTGGCTGCCTTGCAGGGGCTGCAAGAGTTCAGAGGTAGGATTTGGAGGGTATTTTTTGTTATTGTGATCCTGCAACAACCATAAATATGAATTGGAATAATCACTATGTCATAAGTTGGGCTTAGGACATTGTCATTCCTCAACAGGATGACAGCCACAATATTTTATTGTCAATTTGTCTGAGCAAGCAAACCACTCCATTTAATTAAATCTCCATATTAATTAAACTTATATATCACTGACAGCTTTAACAATTATTTTTACTTTTATTACATTGGGCCACTAGTTTAGCTTAATCAACCATAAGGCATCTCTGCAGCAGTAATACAATTCCACATAGTACTGCTAGCAATACAGAGAGGCCAGTTGGGTTACCTATACCTACAGTAATAAATGTAAGGGACAGTAATTGGGGGGGGGGTGAGCCCACTTCCACTGTCAGGGGGTCTCTGTATAAGCCTGATGATCAGAGGCAGACAAGGAGAAGAAGCACTGTAACAAAAGCAGTCCGAGATAGAAGGCAGTCAGTATGAGTAACAACAGAAAAGAAGAACACTATTTTAGACAATATCTTGATGAAAAGTGAATCCCAAGTTTGCTATCTACTTTTACTATGTGGAACAAGTGAGCTGAGGTAAATTGCTAGGGCATCAGCATCAAGAGCCTGTTCCTTAAGAGGAACCATAAAACATAATATTCTTATTCAGCAAAAAGCCCAAAATGTCCAGCAGTCAAGCAGTAGGGGAAAGAGCCATAGAACTGGAACATTGGATATTGCATCCCCTAATGGGAACAGTTGTAAAGACTCTGCTTCCAGCCAAGAAGCTTAGGCAGGTGGACAAATATGGAAGAGACAGAGCAGGAGAAATATGTGGCCACCACTGAATCACCTAAGTTGGGCTGCTTAGACTAAAATAAAAGTATCCTCTCCTCAAGAAAACTGTAATTTCATTATCATTATACATGATCACTAGTTAAACTTTAACAGAGATAATTGATTGATGCTTTGTGCTTGCCACTCTGACTCATGAGGTAAGAAGTATCTGAAGAATGATGCTCTATCTGTCTCTCTGCCTATGTCTGCAGCTTCCTGGAATCCTACTATATTTGTTCTTCCGGAATTCTTCAACTGTCAAGCCCAAGGATTCTCTAGGTCTGAAAAGTGCTATCTATTGTCTAGATACTACAGACTCCCCAAAACTAGGGGGCAATGCTAGAACAGAAACAAAATGAATGGTCCAAGACTAAGGAGTAAAGACCTTTTTAAAAACATGTTACCCCAAAATGCGGGTGACTCGGGTCCACCTGCGATACCAGTACCTCCACATGACAATGGGGAATGAATTAGCTCAAAATTGGGAAGCCTGCAAGAGGGGGGTAACTTAATGAGATCTTTTCACTAATGTTTATGGGGTCATACAGGGAAAAACCAGCCAGAGAACCCAAAAGGTAAATTAAAAATGTGTTTTATTGAAAGATTCATACACATACACAAAAAATTCAAACAAGGACTAACTGGAGGAAAAGGGGGAAAGTTATGGATAGAGGACTTTTAGGGTTCGGGTGATAATTACCGGTCTAGAGAGAAGCGAAGAAAAGCAGTGATGTGGCTTAGGTAGGCACCTAAGGACAGTTCTCATTTGGGAATCAGACAGTGTGGCAGTCTGTAAGTTGAGAGACTGGTCGAGATTGAGAGTTTTTATACCCAAAATCTACCCTACGGGTATGAGTGTGGATTGCTCTCCCAGCCAAGCAGACAATGGGAGTTGCAACACAAATAATGAGGTCTGGACAGAGTTAAAAGTCTTAGTGTTTAGGTGACAAAGGATAACAGTTGTTGTAACAGCCCTGTATTGGGGAGAGGCTGGGAAAACAAAGCAGGGAAACATCCAGATGTGAGCAATCAGGGTTAGAACAATCACAGTTTGGTAGGAACTTTCCCTTTCTGCTCAGAGATGTTCAGCTTTTAGCATAAGCCTATTGTCTCTAGAGTTGCCTTGCAATCTGCCTGACAGTGACTTTAGTTTTGCCTAGGAGAGGGTGTGACTGACTTGCCTTGCAATCTCACATTTACAATCAGTAATCTTCCTCTTTCCAGCTTGACCTTCCAAGTCACCTCAGGTTCCATTTTATGTTGATGCCAATTAAGGTAGTGCCATTCAAATAATATTTGCCAGTTAAACCACATCAATCTTGGGGGGTGCGCAAGGCTATAACAACCACATTTAATGGGTAACTAGTCTAGCACAAAACCCCTTGAAGCTATCTGTTTGAAATTGTATTGATCCCATTTATTGGGTTTATCACGTTCCTAAATTTTATGAAACTGTGTGAAAAAAATAAAAAGTTATCATTATTTTGTGGGGGGGGAGTTAACAGAAGTAAACTAGAAATCCAGATTTCCAAATCCCAATTCAGATCAAATCGGACCTAGATCTGTATCACCAAACCAGCTTCTGGAACAATTTGGGCGCAGGATGTACTAACCTAATTTGTAATACAATTTTCTGTAATACAATTCCAAAAGAGCTTGGAAAACAGTAATATTAAAAAAACAGCCTACAAACAAAATGTAATAGAATTAATGTGCAGGTAAATGTGTACAGATTTTCTGTTTTTAAAAATCACAAATGATGAGAGAATGGGGAAAAATTAATTTAGGACTGAAAAAATGAGAAACTAAAACTCATAGTTTTGCCAGTCCATATTTAATTCCATAAAGGTTGGGGAATGATTACCATACTTCTCTTAAGATCATCCAGTATATTTCAAGTTAAGAAAGATTCTCTGCCTCCAAATATAGCATACTATACTTTAGTGCATTACACAAGTGTGATTTGTCCATTTCAGAAAGTTACACATGCCAGGAAAGCTGTGGACCAGTAGAGTGCCTGAATTGAGACACAATGCATAAGAACGCGTTCATTCAAAGTTAATGATGTAGAAAAATAAATAAGGATATCTCAAGTAAAAATTTCTACTTTTCCCCATCTTCAAAGCAAGTACTACCAAACCACTACCCTGGGACTTTAATGATTTTATTACTCATGACTTTGATACTCAGAAAGGGATTGCAAGGGTTCATTATTCATCAGTGAGTAGGTGTTGTTCCACTCAAATCTCATGCAAAATCTACTTCTGCTATATATTATCAAATCTTCCTGCAACCTCCATCCTGACTGAGATATTCATAATTACTGTGAAATCATCATAACCTGAATTTTATCATAGACCCACAATCCCATAGAGTTTTATCTTTTTTTCAGGGTTCCCTTTTATCAGGCGGTTGATGCGTTTTCCCCCTTTCTGTACAACAGTCATGTTTAAAAGCTGGTTCTCTCACTTTAGGTCATCAAAACGTAATTATCCCGTTCAATCTATCTCAGATGAACAATGAGTCACCAGATTTGCCTCCCAACTGGAGACCCATAGTTTCTTATAGCTGTTCTGCACCATCCCATAAACTTCCCACATGTACCACTTGAACAAAGGATGACATCTATATTGCACCATTATATAAATGAAATTTGCATAACTTTAATGCAATTTAATAAACTTTGTCACACTGCAAATAGTGCTTTCTAAAGCAGCACATGTATATGTGGGATAAAGCATACAGACACTAACATTACAAATCTGTATGGAGGAAAGACTATTTGTCAAAACAAATAAAGAGGGATCCAATGTACGGATTAAGAAGACAATAGTTATTATTTTCTCATGAAGATCAGTATTTCTACACAGTTCCTTTGTCATTTTTTGGTTTACAAGAATGGGCTGGATCTAAACTTAGTCGTCCATACAGTGGGCCCATTAAAAAAAAAGAAACTAATTTTAATTAATTAAAACCCTACTGATTTCAGTAGGCCTGCTACTAAGCATGATTAACAGTGTGGGTACCAGAACATATCCAAGTAATCATTCCCACTAACAGCAAACTCAATAGCCTTGTACTAACAGATATGGTCACAAAATGTGAGCACTGGAAATAAGAGGAAGGTACTGGCACGCTCAGGAAAACCCAGTTTACAAAAGTACAGTGACATAGATGTGAGTCAACTGATTCAGACTTAAGTCAGACTTAAGTCATTTTAGTGACTGAACTTGGACTCGATTCAACAATAAATGATACACTGAGTTGACTCATGACTTGTATACTTTGAGTGACTAACTTGCTGCCCTTAGTTCAGTAACATAACCATTCATCCAGAAACTTTATGACTATGAACAATGCTTCCATCTCTTATGCCTAGTGGTTACATGACGATCTGTCTCAAGCCCTAAGCATGGGCGCATTTCTTGGATGTGAACAGCAAACACATTAGGCAACAGGGTTGAGGCAGAGTTGAGGTCTGCTCAGCAGTCTGTCCAAGCTGCATATTGGAGGAGTCTTCTAAAACTTTTCCTAATAGAAGGCAAAACTCACCCCAAAAGCACAAGGCATATTTCTCAGAGGGGAACAGCAAGTGTGTTAGGCAACAGGCTTAAGGGGAAGGATCCTTCCTTCTAAAGCTTTTGAACCTTCAGTATGGGGAGTAAGAAGGATCCTATTCTCCACTTCAGAAGCTGCAGACTCTTTTATGCCCATTGACACAAACACCTCTAGCTTGAGGAATGGGGAGTAAGATGGATCTGAAGCCACTTCTGAAGCTGCAGGCCTTGTAAGCCCACTGACTCTCTCATACACCTCACCACCACTTTTTTTTTTTTTTTGCTTAAAATTGGCTCCCACACTTGAGACTTGACTTGAGACTGGACTTGAAAGTATCTTAAAGGACTTGAGACTTAAAAGTACAGACTTGAGACTTGACTTGAGATTTGGAATGAAAGACTTAAATACATCACAGCAAAAATATAATTAAAAACCTACCCCAAAGGGGCACCCCCTCCAAAAAAAGAACAGCCCACTGTGGACCAAACATGCTCAGCGAACACAAGGAGTCATGAATGTTCAGTGTTGGGGCTGGGAGTAGTAAAACAGAGGGCAGAATAGATGGCAGAAAGAATTGTCTTCCAGGCCAGAACTCTGAACAGGAAAACATTTGTTAGAGAATATACTGAAACATTTTGTTGCAGTTTGCATTTGTCTGTAATTGTGTGCTTGGAAGAAATATGTTTTTGGTTTGCAAGTTTGACACTGTAAACTTGTTAGTAAACTAAGGCAAGGCATTTCAGTAGTTGAGCATATTCCTCTGGTTACACTCAGCAAGTACAAATCAGAGAAAGAAAAACATTTTAAAGTCATAATAATTTCACCAGGACAGAATATGTGTTTCACTTCCCCTCCCACCTGAAATCAGCATGAGTCACTTTGTTTGGGTTATGTTTTATATGGTTCTGTTTGTACGGTTTTATTTTTACAAGTACAAAACTCAATCATACAGTATAAATAACAAAAATGATAGTGATACTGATATTAATTATAATAATATTCAGACAGTTTATTTTTCAGTAGTAAATCCTAAGATACATGCTATATTGTTATGCTTCTATGAGGAAGACAGCAAAACTAATTTTACCAGTAATGCCAAAATAACTAGGATTGGTCTGACAATAATAGCTAATATGTAAACATCATCATTCTATATAAAGTTACTTGGGCCTCAAGGACTGACTGACAGGAGTATCAAAATTCTTCAGCTTCCTCCTTATTGAAAATTGAAATTGGCACAGATAGTACGAAACACTCTATTTACTTGAAAAGTCTACAAACATGACATTTTAAATGTTATTTCCCTAAGGACAGAGGACATGAACTCATCTTCCTATCTATGGCCAGTAGTCTAGCCAAGCATGGGAAAAGTTACATTTCTGGAATGCAAGAATCCTTTGCATCGACCCCTTTCCCTCAAATATTTTGGGACTTATATTTCCAAAAAAAGGAACTTTTTCAAGTATTCATTCTAGAACAGGGAGCTAAAACATCTAAGAATGGAAAGTCAGGTTCTAAGAACTGGTCCTTCTTGGGAGTAGCCTCAGATTAAGACAAGGGGATTTGCAGTGATAGCTGGGAATGGCTATTTGAAAATAGAATAATGCACATATGTAACATTCAGAGCTTGCAAAAGTTATAACACCCAGAATCTCATGGGAGATAATAGGAGAAATCCAGGAAAGTAACTTTTCTATGCTTTAGTAATACTTCATTTCCACATAGTTCAACATTTTTTAATTTGCAAAAGATAGATTTTCAAATAATCATACAAACTTTAAGTTGAAAGGAAGACTGAATGTTATCTAGCGCAACTTCCAGGAAATGACGGAACAATAATGCTGGGTGCAACAACAACAGTCTTGATATATGACCTTCCAGCTTCTGTTTAAATACTTCCTACAAAGGAGATACCATTCCTAAATTTCTGCAGGAGCCAAAGTTTTTGCACACTAAAAGCTAGTGTACCACCTGCATCTGTTTCTGAAGATGCCTGGTCTGGCCACAGTGACACCTGCCTGACTAAAATCCTGTTTAGATACCGTAACATGGTCTGCAGGGAGCTTCTCTTGAAGACTGTTGGAAACTTAAGATGGTACAAAAAGCTGCAGCCAGGTTGCTAACTAAGACTAATTTCAGGGAGCATACAAGCACTCTGCTATAACAGCTCCACTGTCTGTCTGTCTGTCTGTCTGTCCCCATGCACCATTCAAAGAGCTAGTTATAATCTATAAAGCCCTATAGGTCCAATCTATTAAACAGACCCTATCTCCCCATATGAGCCTGCCCATGCCCTGAGGTCCTCAGGAGATGCCCTTCTTTCAGTCCCACCACCTTCATAGGCACAATTAGTAGCCACAAGATCATCTTTGTGGCTTCACCTAGGCATTAGAACCCCCTTTCTAGAGAGGTTAGGATGGCTCACTCCTTGCTATACTTCTGTTGTCAGGCAGACATTTTTATTCTGACAGTCTTTTGAGAACTTAATGTTTTTAAATAAAGAGTTTCTAAGAGCATGCCGTATGGTTTAATTGTACTGTTTTCAAAATTGCTTTTAAACATTTATAATTATGTTTTAAACTGTTTTTAATAGTTTAATTTCATTTTTTTTGTTGTTGGGGGGGTTTGGTATGTTTTAAGTATATTGGACCTGTTTTAATTTGTAAGCTATCTTGAGTCAAAATGGTGGGCAAAAGGCAGGACACAAATAAAATTGTTAATAGCAACAATAGCAACATTCTGTCAAATAACTCTTACTATTACGAAATTTCTTCTAATATTTAGCCAAAATCTGCCCACCTGTCACTCATTACTTTTGAATAACAAAGAACAAGACTGCTCCAACTTCTGCTTGACAATCTTATTATTTATTCTTATTATTATTTATTATTATTTATTTGTATCCCACCTCTCCATATGGATCAAGGCGGCGAACAACTTACAAATAGCATGTATTTCGATACATTTCTATACATGCCCCCAATAAGCTGGGTACTCATTTTACTGACCTGCGAAAGGATGGAAGGCTGAGTCAACCTTGGAGATCTTTTAGATCTTGGGTGAGCAAAGTTTTGACACTCCTAAGTGTGACCTTTGCAACCCCCCAGAAGACTTCTCCAGTCCCCAACCTCACCAATTTTTTAAAAAAAAACTGGGGGCAATTTTCAATGATTTTTTTAAATTTTATTTTATTTTTGCTCCTAAACAGGTGAAAACTGCTTAAAAATGCAACATTTTCCTTTTGCTAACCTTACAAAGCCCCACAAAACTCTTCAGGACACCAAAAAGAAGGGGGAAATGGCTAAAAATTGGCCAAAATGGTGGCCAGAAGTGATATCACATTACTTAGTACAACCTGAAACTTGTTCATACAGACTGCCAGATGGGCACAGGAAGAAAAAATTATTCCTGCTTCCTATGCAGGTGCTAATCCCTGCTTTAGATCATTGAAAACTACCACAGTTTCCCCCCTTATGTCTTTCTTCTTTAACTAAACATATCCAACTTTTTCAACCTTTTGCTATAGCTCTTGGTTTTCAGATATCTCACCATCTTGACCTTGTTCTTCTGGACTTTTATGTAAATAACTGGTTTCAAAACACAAATATGGTTTGCTACCTGCTACGTACAGAGGATGTAAAAATGGTGCAGCTGCTAGCATTCTCACAGCAATGCTGATAAATCCAGATGCAGCATGAAGGACTGAAAAGGCAGATATAGATCAATGAACATTGACTATCTTTTCATTCACCCAAGATTTTCAATGTACATCTATGACTGTCAATGTTTATAAATGACTAGAAGGTATATTAAGGATATCATCTTAAACTGCATTCTAGAGAATAAATCCCTGTTGGGCACCATGGATTTAAGAATGCACATCACTGTGCAATACCTTACAATCTGATCTGCAGAACTGCAACAGAATTTGCTGATTGAAAGATTCTGGGAGTTGTCATCCAAAAGGTAACTCTTCCAGGCTCTGGTCCTGCATCTGTTGTTTGATATAAAGATCTGTCTTCACACACTCTTGGCTAAATAGGATAGAGTGGCTCAAATAAGAACTGGCTAAATCACAGCTTTTCTTTGCTATGTAACCAAGAGACCTAATGCATTAACACCAAACTGTCTTGAGAACAAATCTTGAGTACAGACCAATGAATCTGTTGATTTTGGTTGCTTGTTTTTGCCATCTTAATTTTGCTTCCTTCTTCTTCTGCATCACAGCACCAAACTGGTATGCATATTTCTGTGATTGTTTCTTCACATAATTTTTGCACATAATTATATCTAAAATGTACATTTTCCCCAAGCCATTTTCTTTACTATACTGCTGCTTTGCCCATTTTTTTCATTAATAAACAACATTTTGTGTGCATGTTCCCTGACAGGTGCATTTAAGCAAAACTGAGAACTGTAATGCAATATTCTGAAAAAAGTGACTGAACAAAATATTCCCCCGTTGCTAATTTTGCACTGTTCTGCAAGGAGTGCCAAATCAAGGTACTATTCACTAACAAGAGAAGTTAATGACTAGGCAAGAGTGTCAATTCCCTCTGAGCCTTATCTGAATTACTTATTTGGACTATAGCTCCCAAAATTCCTCAGCCAGCAAGGCCAGTGGCTGAGGGACTTTGGGATTTGTAGTCCAAAAATGTAGCTTAATTTAATGCATAGATGTGATCAAGCAATAAATCACAGGATTTGGCACTGAGCACTTTATCCATAGCATCGCGTACAGAATTCACAACCATGATCACAGTTTCTTCTCTCCTCCATTTTCCTCTCAGTCCTGTAGTATGCTCTTAACATTTGTGTTTAAAATTGTGAAACGGTATATTTCTAGAGCTAAACAGCACTGTTCCCACCACTCTCACAAGTACATCTTGTGGGAACATAGAAGGGAGCTTCTTGGTGGCCATTCCCAAGTACTGAAACTCCCTTCTTAGAGAGGCCTGGATCAGCACCCTCTAAAGTATCCCTCTAGAGGTAGGCAAAGACAAGCCTTTGGAACTGCATGCATATGGTGAAAGATCTTTTAATAATGTCCTGCACTGTCTGTATTTGTTTCTAGGAGTATGTTTTAAAATTGGTTTTAATTCTGTTTACAGTCTAATATTTTTACTTTTGGATGTTTTAATGATACGGACTTTTATCTGTACCTATTATAACTTTGTAAGCCAGCCTGAGTGCTAGAGTTGGGGAAAGGTAAAGGAATACTAATACTAATAATATTACCATAACATCTGGTAGATTGCAAAACCAAGATAATGATGATGACAGCCCCAAGAACAACAATTTAAATCTAGATCCATATCTACATATTTGCCTAATAGAGCATTAGACACATGAAAATGTGTTTGTTTTTTAAAATATCAGTGTTCCTAGAGCTCAGGATCACAGAGATACATCCTAAAAGAGAAACGTCTTGTCTGTTAAAAAGTCCATGTCTTGATATAGCATTCAGTATCCAGCATGGTGTGGTGTTTTGAATACTGGACTACAACCCTGAAGAGCAGGGTTCCATTCTCCACTCAGACAAAGAAGCCCCCTGGGTGACCTTGGGCACATCATACTCTCTCAGCCCCAGAAGAAAATTCATGATACATCCACCTTAGGGTCACTATAAGTTAGAAACTACTTGAAAGCACACAACAGCAACAACTAGGATGAGCAGCTTCATTATTCACAGCTTCTCTGTCACTCTGTGGAAACCCTTAGACGCTTCTGCACGAGACTGTTATAGCGCTATGATTCCACTTGCAACATCCTGTGGAATCCTGGGGTTTGCAGTTTCAGGAGGGGCCGACTGGCCCCTTCCGAAACTGCAAACCCCAGGATTCCATAGGATGTTGCAAGTGGAATCATAGCGCTATAACAGCCTAGTGTGGAAATGGCCCTTGTCTCAGCTTTCCTGACCCTTTCTTCCCAGTCATTCCGTTAGTTCCTATTCTTCTTCCTTTATTGTGTTATTTTGCAATGATGAAAACTAGTCAATCTACTTACCAAACAACAGTTGTATTGTGTGTGTATTTTGCATAATGTATTCTGATTCACAGAATTTGATAAATTAATGAATTGAGCTTTGTTGTTCAAGAACCATTAAGGAATTTGACTTTTACATAATCACCACATCCCTGAACTTAATAATGTCAGGGATGTGATGAAGACATAAGTCTATAAACACATTAATTTCATGAAAGCACAAGTCTGTAAATACATTAATTTCATTTACACATTTTATTTTATTTTTGAGGGGATGGGAAGAAAAACCATGCAACAAATTGGGGCTCTATGCACAAAGATGTGGAGCAGCACATATCATGCATTATATTAGATAGGGAGCAGAAAGATGAGTATATATGTACCAAACCCTAGGAGCTGGATCATTCCCAGTAACTATACTAACTCAGCTGGTGCCCTTTGACAATGCTGGCCATTTAACCAATTAAAACATTCAGCTCTAATAATAAGAATGACATATGTTGAAAACCTATATTGTGGGACCCACAACATGAAAGCATCCACTGCAGTCACTAGAAGATCAAGCCTGCAGCAACTATCAATGTTAAATTCTATCCTCACTGATACACTTTAAAAGGTGATTGCGTTAATATTTTCATGTGAAATACATAGTTATAATTTCTGCCTTGCTGTATCCACAAACAAGGCCCAACTAAAAGCCTGTTCTCTTCACTGGTCCACTTAAAAAACTTTTTAGTCCCTACATAATGTTTCCATCTGGGAAAATGTTAATATGAATGATTTTAAAAGTCACAAAATGTTCCTGTTAGCAGCTATACAGCCCCATGCTTTGATATGGGCTAATGGCCAATTATTAATTGGTCTAATTGGCAAATATTAATTGAACTTAAGTTATTTACGCTTATGACTGAAAGGCCATGTGGAGAAGGGATGCTGGTTAGGGAGATGTGCAAGAGTAGATTGGAGGTGACCTCAGCATGGCTAGGTCATGAATTCACTGTGGATTAGCTGAGAAAGCTTGACTTGATGGCTTTGAGCTAATCTTCTCAACTGCCCACAGAAAACAATAGTCAAGCCCAAATGCAGCACCCCTGCTGTGTGCATTTCCTACCAAACCATTACCTTACCCAATCAAGACATTGAAACAATCAGTTCATTCCAAACCCGTTTTGTTTACTCTTCCAGACAGCAATTAACCCCCACTCCTTCAAGAAGGGAAATAGAGTATAAAAGCCCTCAGTTTTGAGCAGTCAGATGCAGTACCTGAAATTCTGGACACCACTACGTTGCTCTGAATCCCAGTTCGGTTTGCCCTTAGATACAAGTCTAAGCCACTCCATTCCTTCTTCACTACTCTTCTGGATTGGTAATTATAAACCACAAACCCCCACCTTGCTATCCATAATTTTTCCTCCCTTTATCCTTTGGTTAGCTCTTGGGTGAATGCGTGCCTGTTTGTATCTTATGTGCATGCGTGAGTGAATTCCTCTCAACAAACACATTTTTAGTTTATTTTGGAATCTCTAGCTAGTTCTTTCCTGCTAGGACCCAGGAAACATTGGTGAAAGATCACATTAGGTTACCCCCATCTCACAGGCCTTCTAATTTGAGCAAATTAATTCCCCATTGTCACATGGAAGTACTGGCATTGCAAGTGGACCCGTGAGTCATCAACATTTCAGGGTAACATTTCTTCCAATCATTTTATTTATTTGAAGCATTCTATCCTGCTCTTCAGCCAACAGAGTCTCAGGGTAACATACAAATAATAAACAGACTAACACAAGCTGTCAGGTTTGCAGTCTAAAAGAAGACAAAACACAAAAGGAACAGGGAACGGGGCACTAGTTCTTAGTTACAAAGTCTTGATAATGACCTGCTGGCCTAGAAATAGAAGATACGCTGATGGCAGCCTGCCGTCCCCTCCACTTTTCCTTGAAAAGGTGGTACATACATGTTAAGTCTTCATTTAGCTGTTTTGAGCTTCTTTGACATTTTGGGTTTGTTTTCCTTAAAGATTTTTGATATTTCTAAAAACCAAAGGGTTTTCCCAAGCTTGCTGGGATGCTCCCCTGTTGTGTGTGGATCGTGTTCAGCTTCTAGGATTCTCACTTGAAGAATTCAGCTAATTCTTAACATAAAGGACTCAAAGACAAACTTGCTGTTTCTGCTGTTAGCCTTGATTTACAGCTGCACTTCTATACTCAGCATGATTATCATATGACATAATTATGTTTTATCACTTTGAGGAATTGGCATAAGCCCATAAAGAAAGCTGGCTCATCCCATGGTGAGAATGAGAACTGTTTTAGTCTTTGGGAATAAAGTGATTACATGATTTGAAGTGTCATGGCTTAAGTACAGGAGTAATAATCCCATTATCAATCAGCCAAAGCTCACTGCCTCATTGTAAGTACTGATGTGGTTTCATGTAATTTATATCCATACAGTATATCCTAAGATATCAGATAAGAAGGAGCATATGTTAAACATGCCAAAAATGCCTCAGGTTGCTCCCACACATTGCTTGCCTATGATCAGAACCATGCGTTAATTGGTAGCTCATATCTTGCCGAGGATAATTAATCATATGCCTAACATTGTGAAGGCACTGAAAAATACACAGTAAAGCACATTATAATGGAAGGCTTGTACTCTGTATCACTGAAACCAGGGATATTATAATGCACTTGCAACCTCCTTATACTTACGCTAAGAATCACAGACTATTCCTTCATGATGACACAGTCCAGAACTCATTTCTTCATTTGCTGTGTCCTTTATTCATTTATTCTGTAACAGTCTCTAAAGCAGGGAGTCAATAAACCAACCATAACAGTTTCCTTTTTAACACACAGGAGTGGCTAATCAGATCTTCAGTCTCTTAACTGATCTGTACAGTAAGTGCAGATTTATAATACCTGCTCCTCAAAATATGTTAACAGTCTCCTTTACAGAAGAACATTTAATGCTGCCACTGAAATCTCTTTCACAGATTCCCATGCATCTACGTTCCTCTTGGACCAGGAAAGAAAATAACTATTAACTCCTTGAGTTCTGAACATTATTTTTAAGAATACATATAATGACATACTAGAGGAGTCATATTTGTTATATCTCCCTTATCTGAGACAGTTGGTTTCAAAGACTTCCTTGAAATGATCCTACTGTCAAGGTCTCACAGGAGATGCGAGCAAATAAATCTTCTTTCACTTTAGATTAAGGAAAGAAACCACAGACACTAGGCTGTAGAATTCTAACTCCTTGGTGAGTGGATCACTACTAATGTGAGTGGATCACTGCTACAACATTAGCAGTATTGTAGATCATCATGTTGTAGATCATGATGTTTCCCACAGACATTACCATCAGACAGACAGAGCATAGCAACATAACCAATGAGAGGACTGAACTGCCAGGCAATCAGAGACAAGACTTTCTATATCGGAGCAAAATGAGCTGGAGCTAGGCTAAACAGACTATTGTTGATGGATGTAGAACAATTTCATATATTAATTTTTGGAATACATTTTATCTTCTCAGTGGTAGCTAGAGTAGCTCAAAAGTGGTTTCTTTTTGCACTTATTTAAAGTAATAAGGATGCTTATCTTTTAAATCTGAACTTAGCTTTTCACTTGCATTTCACTTTATCCTGTAAACTGCTTTGAGTCCCAGTCTTGTAGAAAAGGTGGCATATGAATAAAGTGACTCATTGATTGGTCTTCCATGAACCACTAGAATGACACCCCTCTCCAAGTGATGTTAACACATCTTGGAATAAAACCAGGAGTGAAATGTTATGTGAAAGAAGTGGTTTCAATCTTTATGCAGATGGTGGTGATTATTATTATTATCATTACTTATATCCCATCTTTTTGACAGTTTGAGACTCAAGGTGTCTTACAACAGTTAAAACAAACATAGTTTAAAAATAACTGAAAAAACTATTCTCAGAGGCCTGCCAGAATAAAAAGAATTTTACCTGCTTGTGCAAAGATAGTAAGAAGAGTGTCAGTCTAGCCTCTCTGGGAAAGGCATTCCAGAACCTAGGAGTTCCACTAGAAGACTCTCTCCTGTGTTCTATACCAAATGTACCTGTGAAGAGGTAAGGCAGAGGTAGGACGTCCCCAGAAGATATCTAAACTCAGAAGGTTCATGCCAGAGTATAGTGCTGTAAATAACCTGGGCCTGAACTGTATAAAACTATATAGATCATCAACATCTCTTTGAATTATGTCCTGAAATGGATCAGAAGTCAGTGGGAGCTGTTTCAGCTAGGGAGTTGTATGCTCCCTAGACAATACCCAGCGAACGATCTGGCTAAGCTCTTTGGGCTAGCTGAAGTTTCTGGACACTCTTCAAGAAAAGCTCCACATAACAGTACATTACAGTAATCTCAATGGGATGTAACTAAGTCATAGAATCATAGAATCATAGAAATGTAGAGTTGGAAGAGACCACACGGGCCATCCAGTCCAACTCCCTGTCATGCAGGAACACCCTCAAAGCACTCCCGACAGATGGCCATCAAGCCTCTGCTTAAAAACCTCCAAGGTGGGAAAGACTCCACTACTCTCCGAGGCAGCAGATTCCACTGCCGGACAGCCCTGACTGTCAGGAAGTTCTTCCTGAGGTTCAGGTGGAATCTCCTTTCCTGCAGCTTGAATCCATTGCTCCTTGTCCTGGTTTCTGGAGCAGCAGAAAACAAGCCCCCTCCTTCCTCTACGTGGCATCCCTTCAAATATTTAAACATGGCTATCATGCCCCCCTCTTAACCTCCTTTTCTGCAGACTAAACATACCCAGCTCTCTCAGTCTATCCTCATAGGGCATGTTTTCCAGGCCTCTCACCATTTTGGTCACCCTCCTCTGGACTTGCTCCAGCTTGTCAATATCCTTCTTGAATTGGGGTGCCCAGAACTGGACACAGTATTCAAGATGGGGTCTAACCAAAGCAGAGTAGAGTGGTACCAGTACCTCCCTCGATCTAGACACCATACTCCTGTTGATGCAGCCGAGAATTGCATTGGCTTTCTTGGCTGCCACATCACACTGCTGACTCATGTTCAGCTTGTGGTCTATGAAGACTCCTAGATCCCTTTCACACGTACTGCTATCCAGCCACGTGTCCCCCATCCTATATTTCTGTATTCCATTATTTCTGCCTAAGTGTAGGACCTTACATTTCTCTCTGTTGAATTTCATTTTGTTCGCCCTGGCCCAGCTCTCCAATCTATCCAGGTCATTTTGAATTTTGATCCTGTCCTCTGGCATATTAGCAACCCCTCCCAATTTGGTGTCATCTGCAAATTTGATGAGCATGCCCTCTATTCCTTCATCTAAGTCATTGATAAAAATATTGAACAGCACTGGGCCCAGGACAGAACCTTGTGGCACCCCACTAGTCACTTCTCTCCAGGATGAAAGCAGCCATCCGTGATCACCCGTTGGGTTCGGTCGGTCAACCAATTACATATCCAATTAACAGTAGCCCTGTCTAGCCCACATTTTACTAGCTTCGATGCAAGAATGTCATGGGGAACTTTGTCAAAGGCCTTACTGAAATCGAGATATGCTACATCCACAGCATTCCCTTCATCTATCAAGCTAGTAACTCTATCATAAAAAGAGATCAGATTAGTCTGGCATGACTTATTTTTGAGAAATCCATGTTGACTTCTCGTGATTATTGCGTTGTTTTCTAAATGATTAGAAACTGAACGCTTAATGATCTGCTCCAGGATCTTTCCGGGTACCGATGTCAGGCTGACTGGGCGATAATTATTTGGGTCCTCTTTTTTTCCCTTCTTGAAGATGGGGATAACATTTGCTCTCTTCCAATCTGCTGGAACTTCTCCTGTCCTCCAAGATTTCTCAAAAATTATAGCAAGCGGTTCCGAAATGACCTCTGCCAGCTCTTTTAATATCCTAGGATGCAATTCATCTGGCCCTGGAGACTTGAATTCATCCAATGCGGCCAGGTATTCCTGTACCACCTCTCTACTTATTAAGTGCCTCATTTCCTCTGCTTCCTCCCCTGCTCCCCTACCGCCAGGTTGAGTGCTTGTATCCTTCGGGGAAAATACGGAGGCAAAGAAGGTGTTAAGTAGCTCTGCCTTTTCTCTCCCCCCTGTGAGTAATTCGCCATCTTCTCTGCGTAGCGACCCTACTGTCTCCTTCTTTTTCCTTTTGCTGCGTACATATTTAAAAAAACCCTTTTTATTGTTTTTAATGTCTCTGGCCAGCCTAAGTTCGTTCTGTGCTTTAGCCTTTCTGACCTCCTCCCTACATCTCCTGGCTACTTGCTTAAATTCTTCTTTGTGGTTTCCCCCTTCTTCCATTTCCTATACGTGTTTCTCTTAACTCTTAGCTCAGCTGAGAGTTCTTTAGTCAACCATTCTGGTTTCTTCAGATGCCTTCCATTTTTCCTCCTTATTGGCACAGTTTTAGATGTGCCGTCAGTATCTCCTTTTTAAGGAAATCCCATGCCTCCTGAACTCCTTTCCCTTTCACTATTCCTGACCACGGAATTCCAGCCAGCAGCTCCCTAAGTTTACAGAAGTCCGCTTTTTTAAAATCTAAGACGAGTGTCTGGCTACCCTTATCTTCTCCTTCCCACTGAATGCTAAATTCCAACAGGGCATGGTCACTCCCCCCTAAAGATCCAACCACTTCTACCTCATTCACAAGGTCATCCCTGTTGGTCAAGACCAGATCTAGAATATTTGATCCCCTTGTGGCCTCTTCCACCTTCTGGACCATGAAGTTGTCTGCAAGACAAGCAAGAAACTTGCTGGACCTTGCTGTCTTGGCAGAGTTTGACTGCCAGCATATATCTGGGTAATTGAAATCTCCTATTATTACTGTATCTCTCCTCTTTGAATGTTCAGTCATTTGGTTGAGGAAGGCGTCATCCAAGTCCTCAGCCTGGGTTGGAGGTCTGTAGTAAACCCCCACCAGAATATCCCTATTGTTTCTCGCTGCCTTAATTCTTACCCAAATGCTCTCTACCTGGCTTTCTGGGTTTAAGCCCAGGATCTCTTCACAGATGAAAACATCCTTGACATACAAGGCTACTCCTCCTCCTTTCTTGTTTGGTCTATTTTTACAAAATAGGCTATACCCCTCTATTCCTATATTCCAATCATGAGACTCATCCCACCAGGTCTCAGTGATGCCTATCAAATCGTATTTATTTTCTTGTACTAGGAGTACAAGCTCATCCTGCTTGTTTCCCATACTCCTTGCATTAGTGTAGAGACACTTAAGTCCCCAGGCCCTTCCTGCAAGTCCTGTACTATTGTTTCTACTCCTCCCGCCATTGGCCGCTTGTACTACTTGTCCAGTATCATTTGGGCCTTTTCCCCCTGTGTTCTCTGAGTCCTTGCCCTGAATAATATTGTCTCCCTCCCCAGTGGATCTTAGTTTAAAGACCTCTTAATCTTCCTTGCAAGACTGTTTGCAAAAACATTCCTGCCCAGTTTTGTGAGGTGCAGCCCATCCCTTGCCAGAAGCCCATGTTCATGGAAATTCAGGCCATGTTCCAAAAACCCAAACCGTTGTTGGCGGCACCATGTGCGGAGCCAGTTGTTGACCTCTACTATTGCCCTTTCCCTACATGCGCCGTATCCTTGAACAGGGAGGAGAGACGAAATGACCACCTGCACACCAAGGTCCTTAAGCTTGGTCCCCATACGCTCGTAGTCCTTTGCAATGTGGTTTAAGCTGCTCCTCGCAGTGTCATTGGTTCCCACATGAACCAAAATGAGGGGCTTATAGTCAGTGGGTTTGACTAGCCTGGTTAGCCTCTCCGTTATGTGGTTGATCCTGGCCCCAGGATGTATCATCATGGCCAAGCCCGGCTTCTCAAGGAGTGGATGCAGGTAGCACACCAACCTACAACTGCACTCTTTGCACCATGAAGACCTGAGCTTCCAGGCTCAGGGCTGAATCCAAGAGCACGTCCAAGCTGCAGACTTGTATCTTTAGGAGAGTATAACCCAATCCAACACAGGCTGAATCCCGATTTTTTGATCAGCCTTTCAACTGACCAGGCACTTCTGTTTTGTCTAGTTTAAGTTTCAGTTTGTTTGCCTTCATCCAGTGCATTACTGATGACAGTCACCAGTTTAGGACCAAAAGAGCTTCCTTGGATTGAAGTGGAAAGGAGTAACAGAGTTGGGTGTCACCCATGTACTGATGGAACTGGACCTCAAAACTCCAGATAACTTTGCCTGGTGGTTTTATTTACATGTTAAATAACCTGGAGAACAGATCTGAGCCCTAAGAGACTCCACAGGACAATGGTCAAGGGGTCAAACTGGAGTCCCCTATCACCACCTTTGGATTTGCCCCTACAGGAAGGAACAAAACCACTGTAAAGCAGTATTTCCAAGTCCCATCTCACCGAGGCAGCCCAAAAGGATACCATGGTCTATGGTATCAAAAGCCACCAAGAGGTCCAGTGGAAGCAAAAGGGACACAATTTTACTCTCCAGTTCTTGGCATAGGTCATCCAACAAGGCAACCACAGCCAACTCTGTCCCATAACTATACCTTAAACCAGACTGAAATGGATCAAGATAATGTTTCATCTAGAAACCCCTGGAGCTGAGAAGCCATTACATGCTCTAGTATCTTGTCGAAAAATATGAGACGTGAGAGAGTAGCCAATAATAAACTAATATGGTGGGAAATAAGGCTATTTCAGTAATGGTTTTATAACTGCCTTCCTTAAGCGTGCTGAAACTCTGCTTTGTTTTAGCAAGGCATTAACCGCTCCATCTACCCACTCAATCAGTCTCCCTCTGTCTTTTTTAATAAGCCTGAAAGGGCAGGGGTCTAATACATATCTGATGGTTCTCAGTGCTCCCAGAATCTTGTCCAAATCCTTAAGTTGCACAGACTGAAGCATACCCATTATCACTGGACAAGCAGGAGACAAAGTTGCATTCTCTGGATCTGTATCAATTATAATACCTCTATCAGAGTGGATCCAAGCAATTTTATCTAAAAAATGCCTGATGAGTTGTCCACAGTGGGCTGTCAACTGGTCTGCATCCTCCTCTTTTGAGCCCACATGTAAAAGACCCTCATCACTCAGTACAGTTCTGTTGGCCAGCTCTTTGCAGATGCATTGGAAGGAGGAAAAATATCTTTGCTTTCTGTATTGCTCCAGAATAAGTCCTCAGATAAGCTTTGGCCTTTGTTAAATTGGCCATTTCCTCCTCTCCAGGGGTCAACCAAGACCTCAACAGAATCATCTGCCATGATAGCAGGAAACTTCCCAAGAATCATCAGGAATCCATCTGGATCCATAAGATTGGTTTAATGAGTCCTCCATACAGAGATTCTGAATCCTAGTAAGTCTAAAACACAGCAGGTAGTGATCCATTTATAGCAACAAAACTATAAATAGTTCCACAGTTTCCAAACCACCATCACTCCAGCCAGCACAAAGAACAAGATCAAGAATGTGCCCAGCAGCATGAATAGAACCAGATACTACTTGAGACAGGCTGTTATAGGTCAGATATGAAGCTTCAAGCCACTTCCAACAGGGCAGTGTCAAATACTTCAACTCAAGAAGACTCCAATACCAGCCTCAAAACTACCTTGCCTAGCTCAGGAAGGGATATTATTGTGGGGGCAGGGGGAGTACATCAACAGAACCCCTAATCTGTCCCAACCACCTAGCTTCGGGTACGTACACTCAGACCCAGTGAGATCAGGCACCTAGTCAGAGGGAATGGAATCCCAATAGACCACTACAACTCCAGTTTCTTGCCTCTGAGGTCTTGCCTACTGCTGCACAGAGAATCCAGGTGAACAAAACTGAGAGAGATTAATCCCTAAATTCATCCAGTTAGGTCTCTCTGATACACACCAGGTCAGCATGTTTTACCACACATGGACCTGGCACTCACAAGCAGCATTTTCAAGCCAGGAGGACTGTTGCTACAGCCATCCAGGTTGCCTGAGACTGATAAAAGTTTGGGAGGCAACAAAGGCCCCATTCCTCTCTCTTCTGCTATTACAATGTAACTGCCTTCCTTTTCTGTATCACTCTCCGCTGTATACAATTGCAATGGCTTCCACCTGACATCCATCATCTTCCCTCGTCTTTTGAAAATGCACTGTTAGATCTGAGCAGGTTACAAATTTATGTAACAAGTACAAAACCCTACCCCTTATTTTGACTAGCAGGACGGGCCCTTGCCCTTGTGCTCCCCCAAAGGAGGATAACAAATTGATGGGCTAAGTGTGTGGTCAGAGGTATCTTGTTCCTTAATTTCAAGTTTTCATCTATCACTGCCTCCCCTCTACCCTTGCCATGAAAAATCTGCTACTAGGCTCTAGTTTATGGACGTCAGAATTTAGGTAAAGAGGTTTTCATGACTCTGAAATCTATCCATCCCTCATATGCCAAAATGTGAAAATTCAGCATACTACACTACCAATTTTAATAACAACTGTTTGGCAAGTGGGGTCAGCATAGAGATGTGAAGGTCTGATAGGGGAAACAGTTTTTGTAAGCCCTGTTTTTTTCTGGAAAAAAAATTGAAAAAATGGAAAAATAGATTTTAGAATATTTTATTTTGAAATGATGACTAAAAGGACAAGGTGTCAATATATTTATTCGCCAAAAATTCTTTCTAAAAACTATATGACAGGAAGACTTTTACGTAAGACAACATACACTTTAGTTTTTGATCTTGGTTTGATCTTGAGTGATCTTGATCTTGGTTTGATCTTGTGTTTTTTTAAGGAATTAATTCTTTATATCTACTTAGTTCTATGGAAGATTTGCAGAGACAAAATACTTATGTTGTTTTACTTATGCTTTACTTATTTTGATGGTTTCTTGTGCCTTTACTGTATAAAGGGGCAAAGAGGCAGTTTCAGGAACCTGTAAGTTCCATTTGTAACAAAAATTTAAAATATTAAAAAGGGAATTTGGTTTGAAATTATTGTGTGATTGAGGGACACTGGGATTGGAAGGAAAAAATCAAAGATGGGCTTCTTCTCCTTTCCCCCATCAAATTTTGTTTAAAGGAGTTCTACTGAAAACCTAGGAATTTGAAGCTCTGGTATGAAAAAGAATCAATAACCCAATCTGATAACCTAGTAATACTGTGCTATGGTTAATTTTCCTGCTACTATTCCTTCCTTCCAGTGAAAGTTGGTGACTCCATTGTCAGTGGAGTGGTGAATCCACTTTGGGTTTCAGTCCAACATAGAGAAGCTATCCAAGGTGATTAACCCATTTTGGAAGTAGGTTTCAGCACCTCGAACAACTCCTTTAAAGGCCAGTTTAACATTTAGAGTGGCTGATTTAGAGTGGTCAAGAATAGTGAAAGGGAAAGGAGTTCAGGAGGCATGGGAATTCCTTAAAAGGGAGATACTGAAGGCACAGTCTAAAACTGTGCCAATAAGGAGGAAAAATGGAAGGCATCTGAAGAAACCAGATGGTTGACTAAAGAGCTCTCAGCTGAGCTAAGTGTTAAGAGAAACATGTACAGGAAATTGAAGAAGGGGGAAACCACCAAAGAAGAATTTAAGCAAGTAGCCAGGAGATGTAGGGAGGAGGTCAGAAAGGCTAAAGCACAGAACGAACTTAGGCTGGCCAGAGACATTAAAAACAATAAAAAAAGCTTTTTTAAATATGTCCGCAGCAAAATGAAAAAGAAGGAGACGATAGGGTCGCCGCGCAGGGAAGATGGCAAATTACTCACAGAGGGGAAGAGAAAAGGCAGAACTACTTAACACATTCTTTGCCTCAGTTTTTTCCCAGAAGGATACAAGCACTCAACCTGGCAGTTGGGGAGCAGGTGAGGAAGCAGGGGAAATGAAGTACATAATAGGTAGAGAGGTGGTACAGGAATACCTGGCCACACTGGATGAATTCAAGTCTCCAGGGCCAGATGAATTGCATCCTAGGATATTAAAAGAACTGGCAGGGGTCATTTCGGAACCGCTTGCTATAATCTTTGAGAAATCTTGGAGGACAGGAGAAGTTCCAGCAGACTGGAAGAGGGTAAATGTTATCCCCATCTTCAAGAAGGGAAAAAAGAGGACCCAAATAATTATCGCCCAGTCACCCTGACATCAGTACCCAGAAAGATCCTGGAGCAGATCATTAAGCAGTCAGTTTCTAATCACTTAGAAAGCAATGTGGTAATCACGAGAAGTCAACATGGATTTCTCAAAAATAAGTCATGCCAGACTAATCTTATCTCTTTTTATGATAGACTTACTAGCTTGATAGATGAAGGGAATGCTGTGGATGTAGCATATCTCAATTTCAGTAAGGCCTTTGACAAAGTTCCCCATGACATTCTTGCAAAGAAGCTAGTAAAATGCGGGCTGGACAGGCCTACTGTTAGTTGGATTTGTAATTAGTTGACCAACCGAACCCAAAGGGTGATCACGAATGGCTGCTTTTCATCCTGGAGAGAAGTGAGTAGTGGGAGTGCCACAGGGTTCTGTCCTGGGCTCAGTGCTGTTCAATATCTTTATCAACGATTTGGATGAAGGAATAGAGGGCATGCTCATCAAATTTGCAGATGACACCAAATTGGGAGGGGTTGCTAATACGCCAGAGGACAGGATCAAAATTCAAAATGACCTGGACAGATTGGAGAGCTGGGCCGAGGCTAACAAAATGAAATTCAACAGAGAGAAATGTAAGGTCCTACACTTAGGTAGAAAAAAATGGAAAACAGAAATATAGGATGGGGGACATGTGGCTGGATAGCAGTACGTGTGAAAGGGATCTAGGAATCTTAAAAAGGCCACAAGCTGAACATGAGTGAGCAGTGTTATGCGGCAGCCAAGAAAGCCAATGCAATTATCAGCTGCATCAATAGGAGTATGGTGTCTAGATCGAGGGAGGTACTGGTACACTCTACTTTGCTTTGGTTAGACCTCATCTTGAATACTGTGTCCAGTTCTGGGCACTCCAAGGAGGACATGGTCAAGCTGGAGCAAGTCCAGAGGAGGGCGACCAAAATGGTGAGGAGCCTGGAAACCATGCCCTATGAGGATAGATTTAGAGAGCTGGGTATGTTTAGTCTGCAGAAGAGAAGGTTAAGAGGGGACGTGATAGCCATGTTTAAATATCTGAAGGGATGCCATGCTGCTCCAGAGACCAGGACAAGGAGCAATGGATTCAAGCTGCAGGAAAGGAGATTCCACTTGAACCTCAGGTAGAACTTCCTGACAGTCAGGGCTGTCCGGCAGTGGAATATGCTGCCTCGGAGTGTAGTGGAGTCTCCTTCCTTGGAGGTTTTTAAGCAGAGGCTGGATGGCCATCTGTCGGGAGTGTTTTGAGGATGTTCCTGCATGGCAGGTGGTTGGACTGAATGGCCCGTGTGGTCTCTTCCAACTCTATATTTCTATGATTCTATGATTCACTGCCCCTCTGATACTGAAGCCACCAAATCCCACTGCTTCTCTCCCCACCATGATTGTGTTATGAAGAAACTTGCTAATTTATGAATTCAGTGACATTGTTCCTAGCCCTAAGCAGGAAGTTGCTGACATTATTAACAAGGAAGATATTTTTCTGCTTTCAAAAATTTCACATGCATCTACAGAATTGATTGTAGAATCTGCCTGAAGAAGGAAAACATAACCATCTAGCAAACTACAATGATACTATAATGTACAACAGGAAGCTGCAAGCTGGCTGCCATTTTAAATATCCTGCAATGCCCTGATGTGGCAATTTCAGGAAATCTAAAATGGAAAGCAGCTCCTGATCCTTCTTAAGGTAAATTCAGTTTAAGTACACAGGATGAGTGTGGTTATATAGCAGAAGGTACTATAAGTTGTGGGCCATCTCTTGACTGCCAGCCTTGAAGGAGCCAGTGGTCATGGGTGGAGTTGTCCAAGAAAATTTTGTGGATTATTATAGCAATAGTACCCTGTGAGAACCATTTGTCACTCATGTCTTGACCCATCACATAGAGTCTTCACACCAGAAGTATGACTGTCCATAGAATAATAGAATCATAGAAATGTAGAGTTAGAAGAGACCACACGGGCCATCCAGTCCAACCCACTGCCATACAGGAACACCCTCAAAGCCATCCATGTGACAGGAAAAATCCTTGTGGTGAGAACATCTCATGCTACACAACCATTGTGGGAGCCACTGTCACACAGAAGTGTTTTCAGGAGATTTCACATGACGAGCCTTTCATTTCACCTTACAATAGATTGTGTGCCTGACTTTGCTTGTTTTTATGTTACATAAATCACAGAAACCAGACATACGTAACATAAAAGTAGCCAAACATAGATAAACTGAAGTAAGTAATTATGGGCTTTTCCCATACAGGCTACCAAAATCTCCCAGCTAGCATGGCCACTGGCCATGCTGGTTGAAAGATTCTGAGAATTGTTCTCCAAAAAAGTAATCTTTCCATGCCTTGGCTTTTTCATATCCTTATTAGTATAGTCCTTTCATTATTATATAATCCCTTCATCATTGTTGACTACAGGACAGAGGACATACTGTGTTACTAACATGTACACTGTTTTAAAGAATAAACCCCATGGAATACACAAGGCCAGTTCGCGTATGGAAACCTTGGAAAACACAAGTTCAGATCTCATATATATGCACATCTCTTAACTATTCAACACTAGGCTCCATTCATACCTGATCTTTGCTGTTGGGCGCATGGAGGATGATCTGGTTTTAGAGGAGTTTTCAAAAACCCCATTGCCATGGTCAGATCATTTCCTCATGAATTTGGTTTGATGGTAACAGATCCTCCCTGCAGGGATGGGGGAAGTTTTAAGAAGGTCCACTTGCAGACACTTATGGAATCTGAAGGATTCTTGAATGTTCTGGGAGATTTTCCAGCTCTCAGGGCTGACAATTTGATCAAGGCCTATGTTTCACTGTGGAGTGGAAAGATGGAAAGGGCTATTGATACACATCACTCCTAAGCATCCCATCCAGTATTGTGAAGCCTGGAATTCACCTTGGTTTACAGAAGACCTGCAGGCAATGAAATATACTGGGTGATGGCTAGGGTGCAGGTGGCATATGTCTCAAAGTGAATGCAATTGAAAATCAGTAAAGACTGTTTATTATGCCTGCTATGCAGCACTGAAACAGGTCAAAAATAATAATTGTTCACTACTAGGATGTTTTAAGGCAGTGGTGAGGAGTATTTTGGATACAAGACCAAAGAGTTTGTTCAGATATGCAAAGTAAATGAAACAAAATGCCAAGCACCTCAATGGAAACGTTGTTCGCATTCACTCAAAACTTGATACCATGCTTGTTACAGAGTGTAGGGAGGTATCCAGTACACCATCTGGTCAGTGTACATGGGATCAGTTTCAGTTACTGAAGCCTGATGTGGACAAGATGCCTGAAGCAGTTTGGCCTACCAGTTTGGCCTGATCCTTGCCCATCTTGGCTGATAAAATCTAGTGGGATGGACTGATCGTGTGGGTCCAGGGGTGTGGTAAATGTCTTGTTATGTCAGGGGAAAATGCCTGCTACTTCAAAGGAGGAAATGGTGCACCCTCTCCTGAGGGGGACCTCTCTGGAACCAGAGGTATATGAGAACAACTGGCCAACTGCAAGGTGCTTCAGTATACGGTGACTGGGCAACTTGGGAGAATTTTTGGAGGAAACAGATTATCTGGGTCCATTTCAGTCTGGTTTCAGGCCAGGATATGATGCTGAAATGACCTTAGTTCCTCTGATTGATGACCTACTCCAGGGGAAAGACAAGGTAGTGCTGCCCTGCTGATCTTCCTGGATCTCTCAGTCGCTTTTGATACCATGGTCCTGGACTGACTCTATTCTGCAGTGGTTCTATACCTACCTAAAGGGCTGGTTCCAGAGAGCAGCACTGGGGGTTCCTGTTCAGTTCCATGGCTACTAAGCACAGAGTTCCATCTTATCCCACATGCTGTTCGATATCTACTTGAAGCTGCTAGGGAGGCATAAGGGGGTTTGGAATGGGGTGCCATTAGTATATGGATGACAGTCAGCTGTACTTCTTGTTACTGGAATCAGCTGGAATCCTTGTCATAGGAGGCTCAAGCAGATTCTGTGGCACAGAGCACTTGGCACCAGTTTTCACTAGTGTGTCAGCTATAATAGAAATAATCTAGCCACAATAGTTCTTGCATTGGTAACCTACCAATTAGATTACTGTGGTGTGCTCTGTGTGGGACTGCCCTTGAATGAGACTTAGAAGCTGCAGTTAGTGCAAAATGCAGCAGTTGGACTGCTGACTGGAGTGCCATATAGGCAACATATCATGACAGTCTTGAAAGAATGGCACTGGCTGCCAATACATTTCTGCTCTGAATTCAAGATGCTTGTGATGACATTTAAAGCCCTAAATGGCTTGGGACCTTGATACTTGATGGATCCCCTCTCCCCAGTGATTAAGCTGGAGGTGGGGGCTCTTCCATGTCCCACCGGTGAGATCCATACACTGTGTTGGACATGAAAATGGTCTTCCCATAGAATGTCCTCCCTCAAAGGCCCAACTGGCACCAACACTCATGTCATTTAGGTGCCAAGTCAAAATTTGAATGTTCATCAAAGCCTTTGGGCTTCATTAACTTATCTGAAATATGATGTACGTATTTTTAAAATCTTTTAAATCTGTTTTTAACATATTATTGAAGTTTACTATGTTCCTAGTGTAACTATTTTATTGTTTTAAATTTTGTAACCTACTTTAATGCTTTGTGTAAGCTGCCCTGAGATCTTCAATATAGGGCAGGGTATAAATAATATGTGCCTAAAGCCCATTCCAAACATGATAGAAGGCTGGGTGGAGGCTACTGGATGGCAAGACCTAGTTTGTGGGACCCTGAAACCACTCTCATCCATTATTTGAATATGTTAAGAGGATAATTTAAAGCCCCTTCAAAACTAGAAGTAAATTCCACTGAAGTCAAGTGGATTTATTATGAATAGCCATGCTTCATTTTGGTATTATTGCAATGACTGACTTTTCATCTTTGTTTAATTCTGAGAACACAGTTATACATTATTCTTCGCATATTATATGGAAACACATTTTAAATGAAATCTGTCTTAATTTCACACTAAGGTTAGAATGTATGAGTGACTAGGAAAGGTGATTAATGACTAATTGCACATATTAAAGAAATAATAATCTCGAATGTGAAATGTTAATGACTTCAGTTGAAACACTGCTTTGTCTGACCAATACAAAAGGATGTGTTTTTCAGAAGAGGGAGGGGTGCACAGATTCAGAAAGCAGCCACTGGAGTCATACAGGGCAGACACGGAGAAAGGAGACAATTACAATAGCATCAAAGAGGGCGGCATAGGCAGGGTACTTGGTGCCCCCAAACTGTCCCCCAGGTCAAACAGCATAGATAGTCTTGGTAACAGCCCCCCGGGTTGAAAAAGTTACTGTTGAATGCCAGGTCACTGAGCAGAAAAGCAAATGCTATTCATAACCTGGCCTCTATTGCAGAGACATGGCTGGACAAGGCGGGAAGGGGCAATGTCTCTCAACTCTGCTCACCAGGTTTTCCTGTGCAACAGCATGCATGGGGTGCGGGGGGAGGTGGAGTTCCAATGGTCTATTATGATTCCATCCTCCTGACCAGACGCCCTCTCCCACAGTCTGCAGGGGGATAGCCATGACAGAATAGGGATTCTATTGGTGTACCAGCCATCCCGCTGTTCAACAGTTTCCCTTCCTGAGCTACCTAGGGTGGTATTAGGATTGGTACTGAAGTCTCCACAGTAGTTCTGGGGGACTTCAACGTCCGTCCTAAGACCGCCCTGTTAGGAGTGGCTCAGGACTTCATGGCCTCCACGACAACCATGGGTGTGTCTCAAGTGTTTTTTACCCTACTCATGCTGGAGGCACACACTGGGTTGTTGGGTGGTGTGATAGTGATCTTGGTGTAGAGAAACTCTCTGGAGTTCCATTGTCATGGACAGAGCTGGTCAGTTTTAGGCTCACTGGGACTCAGAACCTCTCCAGGGGCAGAAGAATGTTTAGGATGGTCTATCTCAGGAGTCTGATGAATCTGCACGGATTCCTGGTAGCTCATGGGGATTTTCCTGTCACCTCTGCAGGTGATTCTGTTGAAGCTCTGGCTGATCCCTGGAATGGGGAAATGACCAGCGTGGTGGACACAATCACTCCTCTTACAGAGTGGAGCCAAACCAGGTTGATGGTTTTCCAAAAAACAGGCAGTGATGAAGTGAGTGAGACAGAGATTACAGTGACGTTGGTGGAAAACGAGTCTGACTGAACTTGGTTTACACCTATATGAAGGCCTACTCCATGGTAGTGCAGACAGCAAAGAAATAACTTTTTGTTGCCACCATTGCATCTGCAAAGCCCCATCCAGCAGAGCTGTTTTGAGTGGTCAGGCACACTGGTCCTCAAGTAGAAAATGCAAACCATTTGAAAGCCCACTGTAAAGAATTTGCACAGCACTATGAAGATAAAATCAATCTGATCCACTCCATCTTGGATGCTGTAGTTGATACAATTCCAGTGGATATAACCTTGGTTTCTGTTTGGCCAGTGTTATTGCATACTTTTCAGTTTGTGCAGCCTGAAAATATGAACAGGATCCCTGGAGAGATGAAAGCCACCATGTGTGTACTAGACCCTTGTCCTTCCTGGCTTATCAAACAGGCCAGAGGGGAGCTGGCTGAATAAAGGAAATAGTCAGTGCCTCCTTACAGCAAGGCAGAGTTCCAACTTGCCTAAAGGAGGCAATTATGAGACCTTTGCTGAAAAATACATCCCTGGATCCCTCTATAAGGGATAATTATCACCTACTGTCCAACTTATCATTTTTAGACAAGGTATTGGGGCATGTGGTGGCCTCCCAACTCCAGGGGGTCTGGATGAAACAGATTATCTAGATCCATTTCAATCTGGTTTTCAGGCCTGACTATGAGACAGAATCAGCTTTGGTCACCTTGGTGGATGACCTACACAGGGAACTGGAAGGGGGGAGTGTGTCCCTGTTTGTTCTGCTGGACTTCTCAGCTACTTGTGATACCATAAACCATGGTATCCTTCTGAGCCACTTTTCTTGGATAGGACTTGGAGGCATTATTTTACAGTGGCTTGTTTCCTTCATGGATGGGCAAAGCTAGGTGGTCCTAGGAGAGTCCTGTTCAACCCCCCTGGCTATGAGCCTGTGGGGCCTCAGGATTTTGTTTCTGTATATTTTACATATACGTGAAACTATTAAGACAAGTCATCTAGAGGTGTGAGGTGTGGTACCATCAATACTTGGATAGTGGATCGCCGACAAATACCGAGTGCTGTAGGCTATATTTCAGAGGAAGGAACTGGGAAAAACCACCTCTGAATATTCTTTGCCTAACAAAACCCTATGAAATTCATGGGGTAACCATAAGCGAACAGATTACTTGAAGGCATGCATGGACACACACACACACACACACACAAAATCAAGAACAAAGAATTTCAAAACTTTTCTCTTTCTTTGGTGAGCTTATGGATGTTTTTGTATGTTTTGCACAAAATCTCTATGTTGTATATTTTGTGACTTTGAGTTAATTTTGTTTTTGTACAGAAAACACAAGTTTTTGTGCAAACAAATGTGGCACAGAAGTTCCAAAATTTAAAAAATGCCATAGTGGTTTACCATTTTCCCCCCAAGGATGAGAAAATTTGCAAGTGTTCTCCACATCCTTAAATGACATGACAAGGGATTAGAACTGGGATCAGAATACCAGATCATATTATTTCCAAAGCCTCAGCACAACACACCAGGTCAGATAGTTTTATTTAATTTCCAGTTGTTCAGGACAGTGGTAATATCGCTTTACCAACAGTCCTTCATTGCTATTGTCATCTCAGTGGAGGGTCAGCAATGGATAAAGCCAAAAAGTTTCTAAGAAGAAAGACTAGACTGAAGATAAGAACTAGGTTTTATATGGCCCAGATACAAGGATATCACTTTTTATTGCACATAGACATCTCCATTCATCAGAAGTTGTGATATTTTTGGCAAGGGAAGTTTTTACAGCTGCAAGAGAAGAGGTAGAATCTGGATTGATTCATCTTAAATAGTTTTAAATTGTAGAATTGCCATTCTCCCACAAAGATTTGGGGGTTTGTGTGTTTGCTTAGTGATATGATCCAGGAGGAGGAATAGCAATTATATAAGTATTACTTTATACACTACTAAACCATTAATTAAAAAACTTTCTGTAGAACCTATGCTTGTTTTTAAAGCTATACTTTGCAAAATAACAAAGACACTACTTTACTAAGACCCATTTTTATCAGTTTCCATAATGCTATTTTTGTTTGGAATGTATGGCCTACATCCAACTGTAATCCCAACTAGTACAGACTCAATTAATCAACTGTTGACTGCCAAGTCTAAACTAATGTAAATCTCTGTGACTGAATGGGTTTACTCTGGTTGAATTTAAACCTATGAATGCTATAAATATAGTTTGTAGCACAGAAAACACATCTTTTTTGTCTGTTTGAATAAAAATCTTTTTTTAAGAAAATTTTTTAAAAATCTCTTAGAATAATTAGGATACATTAGAATTGTCCAACAGGTTCCTATAAATTGTATTATCCGTTATTCAACACAATCTGATCATCATTAAACAGTATATGATGACAGCCAGTATGATTTAATGATTTGAATACTGAAAAGACTCTGGGAGACTAAAGTTCAAATCCCTACTTGGCCATGGAAACCACACCAAGTAATCCTGGGCAAGTCACACTTTCTCACCCTCAGAGGAGAGCAATAGAAAACCCTCTCTGAACAAATCTTGCCAAGAAAACTCCATGATAGATTTGCCTTAGGGTCACCATGAGTTGGAAACAACTTGAAGGCACACAACAACAATACAGTATCTGATCTTTTCTTAAAATGGACAGGAATTCGGTTATTCCAGTACTAGAAAACGGTATATCCTTTAAACATACACACACACACATAAAATTGCCAAGATGCAGAAAATCCTACCAATTTAAAGGCACAAAATGTGTAAATGTAAAAAAAATCTTTAGTTTTAAATTCAAGGGCAGAAAACTTTATATACCAAATACATTTAAGTATATTGATATACTGCTTTTAATTTTTTTAAAAAAATCTCACAATGGCTTACAATAAAAACAAAACAATAAAATCAATAACTAGAAATAAAAAAAGAAAATAGTAAAACCAGTAAAATCCATTAAAAGCAGAGATAAATGAAAATGCTACCAACCAAGAAAATGCCTCAGCAAACAAATGGTCTTTAGTTGGTGGAAGAAACACACAATGTCAGAGTCTACCTTATCTCCAGCGAGAGATCATTGCACCAGTGGACAGAAGCAGAACACAGATGGTCATACTTAATAGGTAACCAAATCAGCCTCACTTGGCCAGCTCAGATATTCCAGCTATAGAGTTATATAGGGCTATAAGATATGGTGAAAATCTTTTGTGAGCATAACACTAGATATGACACAGACTCAGGCACGACTGCCTGAATAAATGACAGGAACTATGTGCCACTGTACCTTCCATGTCAGTGCAAATGCACCAGATGAATGGGATGAACTCATAAGTGAGGCAGAACAGGGGGGAAGCACGTGTATGCTATACCCTATGTCTTTCTATTATGTTTCTACTGAATGTGCAGCTTTATTCTAGCTGTGAAGCTAGCACAAAGCATTCTCATTCCACTGAACTTGCTGTAGGGGGGATTTTTTAAATAAAAAAATTGCCAATCTTATTGTTACAGCTTATGTACAAGCCACCATGCATCAACTGTATGCACAAAGGCCTCCACTACACAGACACTTGCATTGAACATGCAAGTGTGCAAAGGCTCTATGTAGTATATGTGATACTGAGGGCTCTGCTCAGTACTGCTAAGGTAATACATATTTTAAATGATGAATAGGGCTTATGTTGACAAAACTTGGCAATACCACAAGATAGCAACACTTGCACAGCCCTCAGCCTTGCCAGTCTGTGGGACCGGAGTGGCAAATACTGCCCATAACACTACAGCATTTCTTCGATTGTCAAGAACCCAAGTTCTTCTAGGAAGCTACACCTGTTCCCTTCATCTGTTTTGGTGTCCAGTATGCCCACACATTAACTATTAATTTTACTAATACAAATGAGTGATAGTTCTCCGAATTAAACCTTTCCTAAGCCTAACCTGCATCTCCCAGTTTCATAACATTATAATTACATCAAATTATATTACTCACATTATATTTTAAGACTTCAGACTCCCTAATAAATACTTCTGCTTTTTAAAGAGATAAAATTAGCTTCACTAATCTTAACTTGTTTTATTTGTACCCCTAAGCACAATTTATCCCACTCATTTATGTGTGGCACACTTTTTCAAAAACAAAATGTATTTTCCATTTCTTTCAGAAGAATTTGCACGCTATCAGTGTGTGCAACAGGTTGTGCCCAAAGGCTGTGTGATCTTGGTAGAAGTCATACATAATCAGAATAATTATACACAGAATTATTAAAACAAATATAAATTTAAATATTCATAGCTTACTCAAAGGCTAAATATCTGATTTAAATGTATGTGTGTTTTTCTATAATAATTTTCAAATATGATTTATTAGGGGAGGAAGGGATAAATATAAAAAGAAATGCAAGGCTTGTGCCTACATAACTTTGAGCAGAAGGAGAAAATGCATTATAGCTGTTGCATGAACTCTTATGTATTATGCTAGTACTAGTATAAGATTTCTTATAGTAAAATGTTACAACAGTCATACTCAGGCTTTATCATTTCACAGGATTATCAGTGTGAAGGAAAGAGGAGGTATCTGCTGGCCCCATCTGTGAAGAAAAATGCTGCAACCTCCCTTTTTCTAGCAAATGTCTAAACAAGAGGAGGAGAGCTTGTGTTCCTCAGACAGCTGGAATGGCCATCAGCTCTAACCAACAGACCCAGTGTCTGTACTGTTAGTGTAATTCAGTAGTTTTGATTTTTTAAATATAAAAAATCAGTATTGTATTAGTTTACTTACAAATTAGTAACCTGAAAGATTCAGTTAGTTCTTCTCTTCACACACAAACCTGAAAGTTGTATTTGGTTGTTTTTGTTGGTTGGTTGTTTTTGTTTTGGATTACTAATCACACTATTCACAATTATTGATATTCTTTTCTGGGCATTATAGCATTATAGGTGTAACATGGTAGCACAAGTTTCTAACCCCCTACATCACTTGTAACTTGCATGTGCAAAGCATGTTTAATTAAATCTCTAAAACGAATATACTTTCCAGGCAGTGCCCACCCTCCTCATACTGACATAAACTTGTCAGACGTGACCAAAGCTTAGAAATAACTGTTTTCAAATTACTAGTTACTTATAATTCCTTAATTAAAATATAAGTACATTACATCAAATTGTAAAAGGGATAGTTTTACTTCTTTTGCAGCACAATACATTTTGAGTTACTTTTATGGTAACCAAAGTAAGGCCTCACTAAATGTAAAAAAGAAATATCATGTGGTTCAAAAGCTGGTTCATGATGTGCCTTGTGAATATTGGGTGACAGTTACAAAGATGTAAAGAGACTGTTATTTGTATCACAGGCCAGTAGCTTGTCAAATTCAGCTTTAAAAAATAAAGACAACAAGAATTATTTTAACTAATCTTGAAAATCTGGAAACAAGAGACTTACTTTTTAAAATATCACTGTAATAGCAACTAAGTAATTTGGGGTTTCAGCACTACAAGTGCAACCAATTATTTTGAAAATTAATTTTCCAAGCCCTGAGTATGTTGTTGATATGACAGCTTCTTTTGCTCATGGCCACTGGAGAAACTGAAATATTGAGACTTTTAAATTTTAAGTTGAACATACTTCTTGCTTTTCAAATAGCAGAGTTATAATTGAGAAGTAGCAATGAATATACATCCAAACTGATCAAATATAAAACACTACAACCATTTAGACTGATCTTCAAATATTATTTGAAAAGCAATTTCATATGTGTTTTGGTTAAATGCTATTTTCACTCATTTCCAGATGTTTTTCAACAAATCTAAATGTTTTTCAACAAATTCAAGAACTAGGATGTGTGTTGTTGCTTTACTTATATAAGTAAGGCAAAATATAACTGGGACTTTTGCAATTGGGTTTGAGGGCTTAGGATGGCTTACTACAAGAGCATGATCACAGATAAAAAATAACTTTTACATAAAACACTATCTAGTACTTACCAGGCAACAGATTGATGGAATAAAAATGTTTTTCCCAACCAGTAAAAGATAAGCCAGAAGGGAGATGTCCATACTTTACAGGCCATAGTGTTGCACAATATATGGCGATTCATACAAAGTAGGTACTATGCGTACTTAGCAGTCAGGACTTACAAATGCTCTTTTTAATTCCTGTATCATTACTCCTGCTGCTCTGTAAATGTCCCCTGTGGACAAAAAAAATGCAGCAATTTGGCTTTCAAGATAATTGGTTAGGGATTTGGCTAAAGGAAAATTAATGGACAGAGCGGAAGTGGACTTCTGTTGGCCAGTGGGCAAGGATGTGTTAATTTTAGTTAGAACAAGGGGCAAAGGTAAGGCCAAACTCACCATGAGGGCCAGGTCACCAAAAGGAATGTCTCTCCAGGGTGAGAGGATATTCAGCCTTACCCCAGTCAATCACTCCACCACAAATGAAAATAATAATGACAATCATCTCTTGGTGGCCTTGCTTTATTGTTCTTTATTGTGCTTAATCCGTGGGTCTCTATCTCTGTTCTACTACACAGGGTTTTCTGGGGCAGAAAATGTGGTCTCCGGGGTCGTATAGCCCAGCATTAAAACCACTACACCACCCTGGCTCTCATAAATATCCAAATACTCTAAACCTGAGGCAAAAATATTGAAACAATTTAAACAAAAATAAGTGCAAGCTGAGCCAAGCGAGGGTGCCTGAAGAGAACCCTAATTTAAGTCATTGCGCTCCCACACATTTCCCTCACACATGACAACGGAAAATGGCTTCAAAGGCACAGAGGGAGGAAGCAACCGCTTCTCACCCACGACAGCTTCACTTCACTGCATGATTGGGAGCACGCGCAAAATCTACACACTCTCCTCCCATGCCCCTCCAAGGCGCTCCTTTGAAAACTGTGCACATGCAGGAAGAAAGGGTCCATTGCTGTTTTTAACAGAAGGGGTTGAAGAAAGAGTAAAAGGCCATTTCTGCTCTAGACTGTTACAGTGCTATTACTCCACTTTCAACATCCTATGGAATCCTGGGGTTTGTATAGGGTGTTGAAAGTGAATTGTTACTCCAGTTATGTTATGTCTGGTGAGAGCACTAGATATCCTTTTGATATCAAACAATTCGGCCTTTACTTGACCTTTCTCTGCCATCCTGCTCCACGTGTTTGCGAGGGTCCTGCGGACAAGCACGTATTTGGCGCGGCTGTGAATGGTTTTACATTCCAGACTCCATTGAGGCAGGCAACTCAAGCCTCTTCATTGCTTCAGGGAACACCTCATTGCAAACAGGCACTGCTCAGTGCGATCCTTGTACAATAGACGCACGGCTCTGAGCCGAGCCATTCCTTTATGTCGGGCGTACTGGCCATACTATTGTCATCCAGCGTTAAGCTCATCATGCAAAACCTGACCTTTTCCAACTCCTTTGTCCAGCTCCAAAATTCCTTTGTTCTCACCGAGCATGGCATAGCCTGTAGGTAAACTCCACCCTATAAAAAGTCCCCACTTTTGGGACTTCCTCGGACTACTTTGGACTTCCATCCCGCCTTGCTGCCGGTTGTCTAAGGAAACTCCCCTTAGCGAACCCCGTTAAGCTTTCTCTCCCGGAACCCTGTCTTTCTCTCCAGGACTACGAGACCAGGTGTCGTTTTACCCACTCCCTTGAATCTCTCCATTTCTATTTCTAAGTTAGCTAGTATTTGTCGTGTCTTTCATGTGGCTTGTTCTTGATAAAAATATCATTTGTTACTTTAAAGCTTGTCTAAATGCTCTCTGACCCGACGCTGTATGCATTGGGTAAAAGATCCTAGCTGAAGTTACTCTGCCTCTCGTTAGCTTAAGAGAGTGCTTGAGTTTAATTCCCCCAACTTGTGCTTTTATTTGGTTATTTGGGCGCCCCTCCCGGGACCCCCGACATACAGGGTAACAGAATAATAGCACTGTTAACTGTCTAGCGTGAAAACTGCCCCAGTGTGCCATGACCGTTTATTGGTCTTCTTAGGGGACTTCCAAATTCTTTTCCATCTGCCTCCCCAGCCCTCATTTTAAAATTTGGAAACAAGCAGGTGCTAACATTGTTGGGAAACACTGAACTGTGTTTAGGATACTGGCATAGTTGTGCTGCATGAATTCAACTGTGCTTCCTTCTGAGTTAACATGCATAGGATAGGGCTATAAAATGCTCTTCTCTTCTGCATACACAAATTTAGCACAGATACTTCTGACTATTTTCATTCATGTAAGTCACTCATACCCTCTTTCTTCGGTTAATATAATAACAATCTTCTTCAAGCTTCTTTTTTAAAATTTCAGGAATGTCAATGTTTATTGCTCTTTCTTCCATGTCCCTTTTGGTATGAGTCTCTTGTTTGTCTTTCTATAAAAATATGGTAAAAAATAAATTCCTCCCGTATGTTTTAGTGGATGTACCTTTTAAGAATAGAATATTAAACAATATTCTGTAACTTATCAATGGACATAGGCATTGTGCTGGAGCATCGCCACCCAGAAACAAAAGGAAACAGGAACAAGGGCCATGCCTATTTTTTCTAACTCATTTTTTGGGGGGGGGTCAAAAATCGTTATTAAAAATTATAAATATTATAAATACTGAAAAATCGACTTGGCAATTTCAGTATCATTAATTCCATAATGAAAAAGTAGAGAGGAAGCACATGGCAGAAAAGGGGGAGGCCCTGCAACGTATATGGTAATATTCCTAATTAGTAGTGGTTGGGCAGCCCAAGGCACTCCCAAATCCTCTCCTCTCCATTTAGATCTCAAGAAAGGACAATATGTCTTCTCTCTTCTTTCCAGCACTCTCCGGATTGCTGAAGTTTTATGCTTGACTTGCGTGCACATTTATTTTTTAATTTCATTTATACTCCGCTTTTCTACCGCCATGGACCCAAAATGGATGCGCTTTAACGCATGAGCTTTCAGTGTTTAACTCATTATCGCCTCATTAATTACATTCTTAATGCCATCAACGAAGGGGGCATGTGTTTTAAACTCGTCTGTTAGAGTGGACAGGAGAGACATCTCTTCCCTCCACTTCAAAAACAATGGCCATTTCCGCACTAGGCTGTTAGAGCGCTATGATTCCACTTTCAACATCCTATGGAATCCTGGGGTTTGCAGTTTCGGGAGGGGCCGACCGGCCCCTCCCGAAACTGCAAACCCCAGGATTCCAGAGGATGTTGAAAGTGGAATCATAGCGCTCTAACAGCCTAATGCGGAAATAGCCAATCTCATAGTCCGTCTGCCATTTTCCCTCACACTCGCTGGAAGAGGGAAGCGCGACGTCAGAGCGAAGCGGGACGTGGGCGACTCTCCCTTCGCAGACTCTATGATTCCTGAGGGGCGTCCCAGGGCTCTTTCTGCTTCCGGGAAAATGGCGGCGGCCTGGCGAGGAGCCTTAGTGGCCGTTGCCCGTGGTTCTGGCAAGTGGCGGGTGTCGGTGCTGAGCACTCCCTGGAGCCGCAGGCCCGGAGCGGCTCGTTGGCTTGCAGCTGCCGGCGCCGCCGCTTTGGTTGGCGGGGGCGCCCTGTTGGACTCTGCTTACGGAAGATGGAGCGGGCGAGGGAGAGCCGGCGGCTTCTGGACAGTCCTGGCTCAGGTAACGTTGCAACCCCGTTGCCTCTTGCGGGGCTGGCTTCCTTATCTAAAGTTCTCGTCTTGTGAGGGGAATGACGGCAGGGGCTCTGGGGCCGAAAGCCTGCTGTCACTCCCCTCCTCTCCATCCTTCGCGCGTGTTTTGGCTGTAGGCGTTTGGCAGGAGTTTGGTCTGTTTTTATTATTGTTTTGTGCCCCCTGAAGAAAACTTGTGTACGGGTCTTCCCACGAGTCCGCTTCGTCTACTTTCTTAAAGTGTCTTCTGTGTGTGGGAGGGCTTTAAAGTTCCTGTAGAGTCTACATATAGTCAACGGGTTATAGTGGTTTGAGCAGTAAACTACCACTCTAGAGACCGGGGTTCAAGTTGCCACTTGGTCATGGAAACCCACTAGGTGATGCTGGGCAAGGCACATTCTCTCAGCCTCAGAGGAAGGCAAAGGCAGGCCATTTCCACACTAGCCTGTTATAGCGCGATGATTCCACTTTCAACATCCTCTGGAATCCTGGGGTTTGCAGTTTCGGGAGGGGCCGGCCGGCCCCTCCCGAAACTGCAAACCCCAGGATTCCAGAGGATGTTGAAAGTGGAATCATCGCGCTATAACAGGCTAGTGCGGAAATGGCCGCAGACAGGCGCTCACACACACACTCACACACACACACACAGAGAAATCTTGCCAAGAAACCCTGGTAATAGGTTCTCCTTAGGATTGTTTAAGTTGGAAACAAGGAGGAATTTACTGCAGCCAGTCAGAACTAGGTTGGCTGCGGTTACCCAGAGGACCTTTTCTTCTATCGCTCCCAAACTATGGAATGGCCTTCCGGAGGAGACCCGGCGTATTACCAGTCTTGACTGCTTTCAAAAGACAGTCAAGACTGTCCTCTTCCGACAGGCCTTCCCAGACTAGTGTTCCACCACCTCTCATCAACTGTCCTCTTGTTTTTAATTTTGTTTTAATTGTTTTTAATAGTTAATATGTTTAGGGGGTTAGAAGGGTGGGCGGGTGGGGAGGATGGGGTACGTTTTAATGTTTTAATGTATTTATATATTGTTGTAATGCCACCTCGATCCATTGGGAGAGGCGGGATAAAAATAATTTTTTGTTATTATTATTATTATTATCTTGAAAGTGCACAACAAGAAATGCTGATTTGTTAGTATTTCTGGCTTTGGGTAGTTACTAGGGCTCTTTGTAGTCTCTCATTCATAAGATCGCCATAAGTAGATGCTAACTTGACAGCAAATAATAGCAACAAGCCAGGCAGTGACACACAGAGGCTAATGAAGTACATGTCAAATTCCATCAAAGCAATTTCATAGTAGTGGGTGGTTGTGCTGATACAAAAGGTAAGGTAGATTTAAAATGGAAAATCTCTGGGATAATTAGTGGTGGATGTGGAATCTTTGCCTGTGCTAAATCCTGGGCTTTTTGGTGCTGATTGGTTCAGATGGATTGTTTAAAATTTGAAATAGCCTGTCTTCCAAATCCTAATTCTCGAAATAATGGGTTGTACTTGTTACTGACCTGTCAGAACACGTTAGCAAGTAATGTGGAAGTTAGCAGTTATATACAATATATAGATATCAGACTTGCCAGCTGTTACGGTATGGCTGTGAGTGAAAATCGAGTGTAAAGATGTTTGCAGTGGATAAGCATTTCTACTATGTGTTTGCAATGGTGATATCTTTGATTTTCTTGTTTGCTTTTAGCATTGAAGTAACTATGGTTATGATTATCTTAATCTGCTGAAAGATATCTTGTGGAGGATACTTGGGAAAATTTTAATAATCAGCCAGTAAAGTTGTACTGGCTGGAACTGTTTCATTCCAACATATAATAAATATCGTAATTTGTCATGAGGAGTAATTCCAATCAAACCAAGTCTCCATTTTTATGCACATATGCAGCATTAAGTCATATTGAACTCAATGGGACTTAACTTCTAGGTAGGCATGTATTACATTTATAGGCATGTCATGAGAGAGACTTGTTTTTTCAGCTAAAGAGATCTGTTTCATGTGTATGTGTTCAGCAAAAGACCACAAAAGTACTTCAGTTTCATCTTACATTTCTCTGTTGGATAATGTCTGTTCCCATGTGCACTGTATAAGGATATAGATGACTGTAAATGTTATGAGCTTGTATTATATGTAAAGGTCTCATCTGCTGTCGTAGCATTGTGTAGAGTCTTATTGAAATGTTTATTTCTGTTCAACTGCTTATCTCTGTTCTGTTTGAAATGCACAATATGGGTATTTGTATAGAGTTCTAAAAATGAATAAGAACATATGTGATTTTTTTTAAAAAAAGAAAACACTGTTTGAAAGTATATCTTTCTGTATGTTTATGAACTTAAAAAGCCAGGATTTTCTTCCTGTTCATTTTGAGAAGAAAGGTAAGAGATGTCTTATCTCTACAGGAACACTATATCCGTTTCTAGCAACGCAACAATAAAAGACTTGCTGGCATAGCAGCTAAGAATAGGGTGATGAGAAGTTCTGGTTTGAATCCTTAACCATTAGTTAGCTAGGAGGCCTCAGAAAATCTACTATTTCTCAAACCTAACACATGCTTCTGCTAAATCTAGAACATAGTGGGTATTCACTTCCCTAGGGTTCTTGTAAGGAAATGTTGTGCATGATTAAAATATGCTGATCTTATATGAATCCCATACTATTGAGACTTGGTGCTCTTCATCTCCAAAACAAAATTTCTTACATATTGTGGTGACTTCCACAATTCTGCATGTGGAATTTTAAAATGCTGCTAATTGTGAGTTATTCAAACTATGAATAATTCCACTGACTCCACTTTGCTTAGTATTTCCTCTTTTAGAATTTAGAATTAAGGTAATATACCAGACTTCTGTGGTACTTGAAATAAACATTCTTACCCTGTGTGGACAGTGCATAGCAATTAGCACAGTCATTTTTCAGTGTTGTTGAATACTGGACATAGTGATACTACATACTTGTTTATATTTAGCATTGTATTTCCAATGTGCTACAGAAAGCTTTGAAATGGCACACTTCTATCAAACATCTGTTGCTGCTTTGACTTAATGTTTATTTTGAGATGCTTGCAATCCTCTGCATTAACATGCCACTACATAGCATGCTTCTGTCATTAACCCCAAGATCCTTGCTGCCTTGAGATCCTCACATATAGGGTGGGATATAAATACCTTAATAAATAAAATAAACAAACCACATTGGGTTTGGAATTTCTTGCTTTTATGGGTTTACATTTGTGATCCTAAGCTTTGAGCTCTGCCAGTTCTTTGGCAGTGTGATTTATTTTTGTATTTAATGTTGCTTCTAAGTGTTCTGCATGCTCTAGCTTCTGGATGAGAATAGCTCAGAGAATCTCAGTTTGCTTTAAAAAGAAGGTAGCGGGGAAAAGGTACTGCCTTAATCTGTTTAATAATTCGACACATGGTTCAGAGACCATAAAGCACCGTATGTACTGATAGTAGTACAAAATGATTGATAATTTAACTGCATTGCAAATGAACCACCAATTAATATAAAGGCCGTCACTTTTTTTTTTTACTTGTACTTAAGTTGAGATGTGTTTCACAAATACTATCTGTGAGTGGAGATGTCTTAAGGTACAAGTTCCCAAACAACATGTGGAGACTAGGGATAGGATCACTGTAATTGAGGATTTGGTAGGAATGACTGAACAAGTGTACTCTTGAGGCGTTCTGACACTGAGAAACTTTTCTTCTGATTTTATTTCTTGTTTATGTATGTGTCTTCAAGTTGCATGTTGATTTTTGGCAACCTCATGAATTTCATAGGGTTTTCTTAGGCAATGACTACTCAGAGGTGGGATTGCCAGTTCTTTCTTCTGAAATACAGCCTTCAGCACTTGGTATTTATTGGCGGTTCCCAGCCAAGTACTTACCAGGGTTGACCCTGCTTAGCTTTCAAGATCAGTCAGGATCTGGTGCCATTACGGTATTTAGGCCTTCATTTTTCATCCTTATTTCAACTGTATGTTTCAGTTTCCTAGTCTGCTTGCTTCCTGGACGCCTCCTCACTGTTAGTTTTTATCTTTTCTGTACCCTAATTCCAGCTGGGTATTTCAGTACTCCAAACTGCTCATGATCTAAATTAAATGATGCTTTGGAGTAAGAAATAAAGGGACCTAAGGTAGAGATGAGAGCCAGTGTGTAGCGATTTGCGTGTTGGACTACAGCTCTGGAGACCAGGATTCAAATCTCCGCTTAGCTATGGAAACCCATGAGTGACATTGGGCAAGTCATAATCTCTCAGCCTCAGAGAAAGGCAAACACCCTCTGAACAAATATTGTTAAGATATATTTTCCTAGGGTCTCCGTAAGTCAGAAATGATATGAAGGCACACAGTAACACTAAGATAAAGATAGTTTATTCTATTCTAAATTTCTTGGTCTTTAAAACATGGGGTAAAGAAAACTTTTTCCCTCCAGATGTTCCCATGATCTCTGATCATTGGCCATAGTAGCTGGGGTTGATGGGAGCTGGAGTTAACAATATCAAGAGGGATCAATTTTCCAGGCTGTACTTTCATAAGCCTCTTTGCTTGTAACCCATTAAAGTATTCAGGTTTTTGTTTCTGTATCTTTGTGGCAGTAAACAGGGAAGAGTGTTTATGAGATAAAGTAGACTTGCTGGCTACACTCTCCGGTTTGTTTTTAACACTTAGATGGCTGCATTATTCACAGGAAAAAAATGGTTATCAAACAACATAGCTTCATAAGGTCATAGACTGGAGCCAGACAGTTATAACTATAAAGATGTCTGCTGGAAAACTGCTGTTAAAGCATTTAATTTCATCAATGAGTCTTCAAAACATCGCATTATCTAAATGAATTTTTTTCCTGTAAATTCTACGGCAGACAGCATCATCAAGCTTCACAGAAACTGGAGAGTATATTTGTGGACTCTGAACAAGTGGTTGATACACTGCCACCATCTTTTTCCAGCTGATTAATTCATGAATTAACATGATGTGACAGCTCAGATTTTCTTTTTAAACCCTGCAAAACATGAACTCATGAGCAAAAAGTTCAGATTTTCTATTTAATCCACATCATGGGAAATAAAATTTGTAATTTTTTTCAAGCAAATCTGCAAAAGATATTGCTCATAATGAACTAAGATCTCAAGTAAATGCAAACTGTATGATAGTGATCTGTGTGCATAAATTGTATTTAATTATAATTCTATAGCTTTGTTAAAATTTTCTTCCCATGAATTATCTATAGGAAATAATGATATTCATTATTAATGTGAGCAGTGTTCTCCAGCTTTTGTGCACAGTTCTTCTTTGGTATTGATGATAGCATGGGTTGCCTTCATTTGTTTCCTTTTAAATTAAAAAGCAACTGAACTCTTTCTCAATTGGTTTTTTAAATTTTACATTATAACTGAGATATAAAAACGTCCAATGATACATTAATATTTTATCAACATGTGTTAAAGAGGTTCTTCTAGTTTCAGATATCCATGAAGTTGAAATAACTGGGTCATAGCTTGCATTACTGATATGACAAAATTATTGTGCTAAGCAACCAAAACAGTCAATAATATAGCAAATATGGAATCTGTAAGGCCATACTGTTAGGTCTGACTTTAGAAATATATTTTACTTTGCATTTGTTTCACAATATAATATCACTTACAATTTGTTGAATGAAAGATATAAATGCCTCAAATCTTTAACTTTGGCATTTATCCATGCTTTATGTGAGTGTTCTTCTCAATCCAATACAGTCTCCTATACACATTTTTTTCTACTGTGGTTTGTCACTGTTAGAACTTTGCAGTCTTTTTATTTTGTTGATATATTAAAGGCTGATGATTCTTCTGTGTCTCTGTGGGAATTTATTGGGTGTAAATAAATAGTCTATTTGTATGGCAAAGGTTTGATAACTTTGATCTCTAATTGTTCTGCTGATCACCAAAGGAAATAATAGATCGGGTTATTACTAGATTACTGAACCAGGTTAACTATGGGCATACTCACAGATATCTGTGTTGAGATTTGGTATTCTTAAGAGAGGCTATGTGGCCATAGTAATTATGGCGGTGGTGGTTGAAGTAGTCAGGTCTGTACTATCAAGTGCAATCATATCCCTGTTAGTAACTTGGCTCTTGTGGACAGTTATGAACTGAAAGATGTTCTGTGGGGTATGTGTTGATAGAAACATCACTTAAGAAAGGATTGTGTTTATTTTACAAGCAGGCATTAAGTTCTTAAAAAGCATATGTCCTCAAGTTTTATATATGATTATTGTTTCTGTGTGCTGGTGTGGTTATAGTTTGTGATATCGTGGCTAGACTTACTCTTATGAAACTTTGAACTCCCTGGATATACATGATATTGTCTAAATCTTTCCAGCAGTGAAAGGAGAGTTATCCTAAATCAATGAAATGATTGATTTCCAGTACACTCAACACTGGTAAAATAGTTAGGTGCCTCTCCTTGTATCTTGTTCTTTAGTAGCCAGGGAAGTAAAGATCAACTTCCTCCTCTAGCATTTTATTATTCTTCCCTCAGACACTGTGCTGAGGGTCTACTATAGTTTTAAAGCAGAATCAACACCATAGGCCAATTATGTTGCATTCAATGACACACACACCTCTCCTCAAGTCCCAAAGTCACAGTAGCACAGTTACTACTGTGCTGATGACAGCTTTCTGGTATCCTGTGTTGACTGAACCACTCTTTCTTTAGTTTATACATAATCTATTTTGCTATGGTTATAGCACAGAGTATAAAACTACATTTGCATGATACATCTGAAGAAATATGAATTTGGGCCAGATGATAAGGACTCAAACTGCAAAATTTGAAAACTTAGTAATTCACAAGAAGTAAATTTGTTTTTCACCCTGTGTGAATTTCTGGTTGCTATGTATACAGTCTGGCCTCCTAACCAAGTTTGTTGCGTTGTGTTGCTTTTCTCGGTTCTTAATTGTGCTATTTAATCTTGGTGAAAAAAATGTATTTAATACATTCTGTTAAAACGTTCCTCAATGAGAAATTCCACAGTTCCTCCAAGTAATTTAGAAAGCAGTTCTAGGAGAGGAAGGGAAAATGCAACTCAGAAAATCAGAAATTGCATAAATATGACAGATATGTTGCCAGCATCTTAGGAATACCACTCTAGTCTATGCTAGCCCACATATGGAGGAAGCCAATGAACTTGTGTTAACTAAGATGCATATCCACCACACCCCTGCAACATTACACTACAGCTCCCCAAGCTTTGAATATTCTCATGTTAGTATTTCTATGTTCTTTATGGAGCTTATGGATATAAGCATTTGGCATTTTAGACAGTATGATTTATGATCAAAATAAACTTCATTCATTCATGCTATGAATCCATCAGCCCCCATGGCAGCTGCCCTGTACTGCTGTCCCCAAGCATTTTTGTAGATCTGCTTATGCCACCTATAGACTGTTGAGAGCTAACTTCAGTGTAGACAGGATTACCTCCTCTGGCATGGGGAATGCTGCTCCCAACTGTTTGGTGAGAAAGTTAGAACAATGCAATGCAGACAAGTTACATTAACTGCAAATAGCATGAAGGCTGGGGAGAGAGGGAGATACACTAGACAGCTGCAATAATGAGACAATAGAGCAAAAGATCTTTAAGTGAGAGTGACCATGTTCTCCTGGAGTGTGTTATCCAGTGGAAAGAGGAAGCCAAGTGTAGACAGATACACACTCTAGGCTTTGAGGAAGTTGAGTTCAGTAACTTAGGGAAATATTGCGTGTTATCCCATAGTCAGGAATACTAAAAAAGAAGAGATTTCATGATGGATGGGAATTTCTTGAAAGTGAGATGTTGGAGGCACAGATTTAAACAGTTCCAGTAGATGGGAAAAATGGGAGGTGTTTAAAGAACTTTCAACTGAGCTAAGGTTGGAAAGAAAAATGTGCAAGAAATCACCAAAGAGGAATTCAAAGATGTGTGGAGAAAGTCAGAAAAGCTATACAGAATGAGCTCAGGCTTGCTAGAGAGATTAAAAACAATAAAAAGGGGAAGTTTTTTTGTTATGTCTGTATCAAAAGAAAGAACAAGAAATTAGTAGGGCCACTATGTGGAATACTGACAGGGGACAGAGAAAAGGCAGAGTTACTCAACATCCTCTTCGCCTCAGTCTTTTGCCAAAAAGAAAATGGTAATTGACTTGGAGGAAAGTGCAGCAGATGATGTGATGAGGAAATGCAGCACAGTACAGTGCACCCTCTTCTGGCACAACCTCCACGTCCCATTATAGTCAGCGTATGGAATGGGCATGTATCTGTGCTGCTGTCAGTGCGTGCCCGTTGATCCATTAACTACAGTGAGATGCAGCACTCATGTTTTTTGTTTTACATGGCAGTTCCTTGAGTGCAGCCCCCACATATAGGGCACACACACTGTATAGGTATAGATGTGATACAGGAATACTTGGCTACTCTAAATGAGTTTAAGCTTCCAGGGCCTGATGAACTACAACCAAGGGTATTAAAAAAAACTGGTGGAAATAATCTCAGAAAAATAATCTTTGAGAACTGCAGAGAACAGGAGAAGTCTCAACAGACAGGAGGAGGGCAAATGTTGTTGCCATCTATAGAAAGGAGAGAAAAAGAAGACCCAAACAATTACCACCCAGTTGATCTGATAGCAATACCAGGAAAGATTCTAGAGCAGGTCATTAAACAGACAGTCTGTAAGCACTTTGAAAAGAATACCATGATCACTAAAAGTCAAAAGTGCGTATAATTTAAGTTTGATATTTTTTGCATTGCATACGTAGGCAAGCAGTTGTCATTCTACATTTATGTATGCATTCCGGAACTTTACCATTAATTTAATATAAAAGCACCCTAAGGTGTTTTTTTCTTAGTAAAGCCCAGAATAACATACTGTATGTGGTTTGGAATAATTTTTCTTCAGACACACTTCTGCAACCATGTTGCTCTGCTGACTGAAAGTGCTTATGATCTGTAATAGTCCTATGTAATCCTTTGCTGTTCTTGTGTGCCTTCAAGTCATTTTTGACTTATGATAACCCTAAGGTGACCTATCACAAGGTTTTCCTAACAAGATTTGTTCAGAGGGGGCTTACGTTTTCCTTCCTCTGAGGCTAAGAGAGAGTGACTTGACCAAGGTCACCATGTCTGAGGAGAGGTTTGAACCCTGGTCTCCAGAGTCATAGTCCAATGCTATGCTGGCTTTAGCAGTAGTCATTCTGCAAAGCACTGAAGTCTTTGGTCCTACAGCTATTAGGGTTAAAAAATGGGCATCAAATGCAGAATAGCATATATATATGTGTGTGTGTGTGTGTGTATGTATATCTATATGTATAGTATCATCAAGACATATACAAAATACAGTAATTATGTGTGGTTTCTTAATGAAACATTTTCATTCCTCTGTTATAGACAGAACAGTATACTTTGTTAATAGGTTTCAAGAACAGACGAGGGTTGATACTTTTTGAGGATTCCTAATTTTGGACAATATTCTAATTTGTACCGGGCAACGTTCACTGGAATAGGATATAGCCACATGCTTATTATTCTGAGTTTGTTTATTTAAAGTGATTGAAACCAATTGTCTTTTACTAACCCATGAGGCTTCATACTTGAAAAAAGGAAGAACCTGGGCCACATCCCCCATCACCTTGTCACATGCCACGAATTTAAAGAGAATAATTTTAGCAGGAAAATTCTGATTGCTGTCATACAGAGACCGTACCATAATCTTGTTTTCTGCGGAGCACATATATTTAGACCCTCTCAAGTGAGGAAACCTGTGATACAAAAAGACAACGAGTTTCAGACATATTGAGCTTTGGTAACATATTTCACCAGTTAGATCTAGAAAAAGTTAATCACATGTATATGATAGAAGTCTCAGTACAGGCAACATTTTTCAGTGTGATGTACTCTATTGTTAAAAAATAAGTGCATAATTATTTGCATTAAATTACATTCTGAACTTTGTGAAGAGGGACATTTAATATGTAATGTTGGTAGTGTATTCTGGACTTCATTGCTGAAACTTTGAATGTGGAATTACAGGTATACCTCAGTTGACAAAGTAGATGTGTTTGTGGACATCACTACTTTAATAATTTTTTTAAAAAAAAATGGTACCAGAAGTAGAAATAATATGGAAAGTATAGCAGTTGGTTCCTAAACTATAAAAAAGAAGAGTAATTCAATATATTTCAGGAAACTTTTTATTCAAAATTTAACTTAAATTCAAACCATATGCACATGTGAAATGAAATAACCATGTCAGGTAAGTGAGCAAAAATATTATGAACTTCTAGAGGCCACTTGACAGTTTCTTCCAAAATGCATCCATGGGTGACGTTTTCTTTCACCATTTTTCTTCTGATTTCCATTTTGGTGGCCAAACTTACAGATTTATACTTTTAAAACATGTTGGGGATAGCTCGTTAGAGTACAATCCTTCTCTTTCCCAGCCACACTTTGTTATTGCATTGTTTACTGCTGCAGCTAGACATCAAAAGTCTGTATTACTCCAGCCTCCCTTCACCATCTGCCCAGTGCCAATGCAACTTAAAAAACGCACAGCTAGGTAGAGGATGAAGAGGAAAGGAGAGGCTGGGTGGATATAAAAAACCTTTCTAAACAGGAGCTTCACTCTCAGAAGCTTTGCTAACTGAGGAATGTCTATATGGGAGTCAGCACTATTCACTGAAGAAAGCTTGTGGGTAATATTTTAATATTTCCTTATTGTAGCCCAGAGTTCATTCTGTGATTCTTTACTTCCTCTTGTGGTGGAGTGAGCCAGACCATTTTACCTTTTCAGCAGTGAATTACAGACAACAACACATCTCACAAGTTAATTTTTACATCATAGGTTCGCTGCTTAGGCATGCTTCCTGCTTTCCCTCACCACAGAATTACGTCTTTCATTTTCTTCTGTTTCTCCATCCAGCAGCCAAATGCACAGTTAGGTGTAGCATGGTATATTCTCACGATATATAAGGCTAATTGCAACATTGGTTTTATTTAGAATAGGTCCACTGAATTGATTGGGGCTTGTTAGTCACAACTAATTTAGGTTTCACCCATTTCAGTGGAGCTATTCTAGGTAGGGTTAATATTAGATTTAGCACAACAGTGGGCAACGTGGCTCTCTAGATATTTTAGACTGTAACTCCCACCTGCGTTAACAATGTGTCCAGTTCAGAGGAATGATGGGAGTTAGTGTCCAATATCCAGAAGACAATATGTATCCCATAGGCACCATCTCAATGGTTTCAAAGAAGGTGCCTTCTTCAATACTTTGACTTTCAGAGTTCTCACAGTTTATAGCCAGAGTATTTTCAGCTTTTTTAATCCAGTAATAGAAACTTTCTGAAAATGCAGCAGTATGCAGTTGAGGAGTTTTAAAGGATAAAAAAAAAAACCCTCTAAGTTCTGTCACTTTTTCTTAATACTTTGAAACATAAGCAAAGGCGTTCGTTGAACTAGTAATCGTTAAATTATGTCTGAGCTTATCATTTAGAAAGTGTTTAGTTAACTAGATAGGACAGAGGATGCTTTAGTTCCTTGAAAGCTTCTTTTTCATGTCTCTGATGATAGGATGTATCTAAATGTATGAAATTATTCCAACCTTTCTAAAATCCATAAATGTCAGAATAGAATCACAGCTTCTCTGGAGCATAAAATGTAGTGTGCTTTAAATGGCAAAGTGAGGTCCCACTGACAAGCAGATTCAAACAAAATTACTGGAACAGATCAAAATGAAGGTGGTATGGCTAATAAAATAATAGCAGTCTTGAGGCCTGTAATTCCTCCATAGATTAGATACATGATATTTTGTTGGCACGAAGTTCAAACGCCTATTCCCATACTAGTAGTAATTTGACTTCAGTCATGCACAGGCTTGTTGACAGCTATTTACTAGAAATCTCCTGTAAAGTTGGGAGGGTAGACCAGGTATCCTGCTGTGCAGCAATCAAGGCATTGGCATACCAGAGGAAAGGGTTATTTTTAGCTGAAGCTTGAAGTTTATGATGGCATTGTGTATTAGCAAGACATGCAATGAAATTTCAAAGTAGTAGAAATCTGAATGTATTTTGACTTTATCCTGTATTGTGTGGAAATTAAGTGAGGCCTTTTCGAGGACTTATCAAAAATAGTTAGAATAAAGATAAAAAGATTACTTCTGTGGTTTTATCCTTTGACTAATTTTTCTTTGTCTTCCCAAGTACTTTTCCTAAAAAGATTATAAAAAATACAGTATATAAAGGATTGGGTTTGTTGCTTTGTTCTCAAGTAATTAGGTCCCTAAATGAAAAGAAATCCAAAGCATCTTCACAACTTTAAGATAAAGTCATTTTTCCATGATCCTTCTTTGGCATTCAGGAAGTTTAAAACATAATCAATACTGTGTTTTAATTTGCATGAGGTAGTGATTTATTGTATAAACCTGATATATTTCTTTCCATCTCAGACGACTAGAAGAAAGTGGTAAGGATGAAATGTGATAGGGGTAAGGAAGTGTTTCCTTTTAAGGTAGTACAGATCTTAGTTAAAATGTATTGAAGTTTTCAGCCTGGCTAGAGGCAAAAATGAGCATAGCCGGTATATTATTTTAAGCCATCGTTAAATCTGAAGATAGCCTTTTTTCCCCTTCTCATCCTGTTTCTGAAGAAGTCTGAAAACATAGAGTTTCATATTTACATTTGTAAAAAGTCAGTCAGCCCTCCATGTTTGCAGGTTTGACTGTCACAGATTTGATTATTTGCGAGTTATTTTAATCCCTGCTCCCCACCTCAGGCACTGCTTTCTGGAGGGGAACCTTCCCCCTTGGTGGCGCCAAGGAGGATGCACAGACCTTTAAAAAACTGCCTCTGATCTTCCTCCACTAGCCACTGGCAAGCCAGCCAAGGATGGCTTGCAGCCCAATTTCTCAGCACCGCAAACCCTCTCCGGATGCCCCCCACCTAGTGAAGGAGATGGGCAAGAAAGAGGAAGTATAGGTCCCCCATGCTGACACACCCACCCCTTACCTCTCCTATCCCTGACCTGGCTTGGACCCTGGGTGCCCGTTCTCCCCATCATGCCTCCTCCCCATCATGCCTCCTCCCCCTTCCTACAGACACACACACATTTTGATATTTCTGATTTTTCCACTTTTGTGAGGATCCTGTGCTGCTAACACTAGTGAACATGCAAGGCCAACTGTAGTTTCAAGATAGACAGTGTTGTGTAGTGGTTTGAATGCTGGACTATTAACTTTGAAAAACTAGGGCTCGAATTCCCACTATATGACTTTGGTAACAGTATTTCAACTCAGAGGAGGGCAACAGCAGACCAAGAAAAGAAATGAAAAAGCCTGCTGTAGGTTCTCCTTAGGGTCTCCATAAGTCAGAAAATACTTGAAGGCATACAGTGACAATAACAGTTGCTAGATCTCAAATCATGTCTGTGTTCTTTTGGCTTAACTGCTACAAAGGTACCTCCCTTCTGGTTCTCACTGTACTACCATAAGCTGCAAGCCTCCAGTTGACTTTTCATGGGTTCTTCCTTAGAAAAATGTTCCCCACCTCATCAATAAAGATAACTTCTTTCCTCTAATACTGAAGAAAGCCATGTATCAGTATATTTCCTTTTTTAAGTGAAGGTTTGCTGTAGACTTTATAAATGTTCTTAGTGTTCTGGAATTCCCAATTGTTCCTGGCAGTCCTTTTATATTGTATAATTTCACATGTGAAAATATCAGCAGGACCACATTTTATTAACTGAAAGAGAGAGACTGAGAGGAGCAAATGTCATAGTTTATTCATGTTTTTGTGTTCCATCGCTGGTGGTTCAGGTATTCATCCATGCATTTATGTTAATATCCTTAAAAGTTTATTTTTCATATTATCAGCAAACATAGTTTGAGTCTTGTGAACACAGAAATCCTTCTGGAATATTTCCATGTAAAATTTCACAGACCACATTTTTCTACATGATTTTGTAGTGGGAGGCACATGAGAGTTGGGATCTTGCACAATAACCAGTAACCCTCGGCAGCCTGCTTTCCTCCTGGGCCCTGCTCCCTTGGCCAGTATCAACCAGTGGAAAGCAAGGCACAGCTACATAGTGGGTGATGTCCTGGAAGATGACACTGTTGTTGTGCATTTGGGTATAATCAGATAACTTTCCTTCACTCTCCACATAATGGGGCAGGGGGAGTACAGGAGAAAGATGAGTCCTACACTGTATCTCCTGATGAACGATGTCAGCTGAGATTGATCACATGATTTTCAGGTTCAAAGAAACTTTTTGGCTGCTGCTTCATTTCTAGAGTTTTTCCCAAGCTGGATTGTTGCTTCATATAGGATACTTGCTTTAGACTGGAAATAATCACTCAGAGCCATATTTTACATGTACCACATATATAACTTTTCTAAGTATATCAGTTTGTGCATTTGTGCAAGGATTCAAAGTCTTCCATGAGTGAATGTGCATGCTCCTCATTTTGTGAGGCACAAGGAACTCCCCAAAGTAGACTTCCAGTGGTGTGAGAGGCTACTATTGGATGAAACAATACCATTGTGTATGGGAAGATCTGTTCTGCATACACTGATAGGCATCTCTTGGCCTTGGTGTCTGTGGTTCTGAATACATCTTCACATAGATATGATCAGCAGGGGAAAAGCTTGAAAAAGTTATTTTTCCCAAGCTATGAGAAGAAGTATAGAGTCTGTAAACCCCATCACCTCTGCCTCATTCAGCCTAATTTGCTGCTAGGTCTGATAGGAAATGAGGCAATTGTTAACAGTAGAATACTAAATTTGAGGATATAAGTACTGACAAATCATACAGAAGTTATAGAGGTCGGAGATGAGATGGGGCAGAAATAATGGCAGCTGTTCTTGGTATTTCAAAAAATACTGATACCCTCTTTAAGACAAAGGAAAGCTGTGAGATTTTAAAGTACCATCCCTAACAAAGGACTGTTGTAGAGATGAGACTTTCAGGTTGTATGTCCAATACACCATTGAAGTGATTTAGAAGGAGAAGAAAGGCAGATCTGCCTGTCATAAAGAAAATTGTTGTACAGAAGAAGACTCTTTGAAACAGCTGATCACTATTCTCTTAGAATTTATGAAACAAGCTCCTAGCAGTTATGTACTAGGAATGCTTCCTTTTTTGTTGTCTATGGTGTAATGTGTTTGATCTTCAGATTTCTAAGCTTAATTTCACAATACTATTCGGTGGCAGGGAAGGGTCGCTGCTTATGACATTAAAAGAAGCAAAATATTGATAAAATAGACCACTGTAATTCTTCATTGAATAGGTGTCATTTCTGTGATTTGTTGTGTGGTGAACTTCATTTTTAGATATGAGTAAAGTCACAATGTTGTTCTGTGGCAGGGAGAGGAATGCTGGTTATTGCTTTGAAAGAAACAAAATATTAATGAATTACATAATTGCTTTAATTTTTTTGATGAATAGACCTCCTATAAAATAGTTGATAGTGGTTTCTAAATGGCAAATGGGGGAACTTTACCAAAAGGTACCCAAATTTTGCCAGTTAGTGATTTCAGCACTAACCTACCTTTTTGAAAGCAAATACTACAAGGTTACTTCAGTGTAAAATGTCTGGTAACTAACTGTAGAGCCACAATTTATTGTAATTGTGATTTGTCAAACAAGTCAGGACATCTTGCAGATAAGAACATGAACTGCAGCTTTTTATCACCTCTTTCCCTTTGTCTCTTCTTCCAGTTCTCATCATACCCTGAATGCCTCTGTGTAGTGAACAGTTGGGCAGGGCAGCAAAGCAAAAAAAAAGAAAAATGAAAAAAAAAGAATGATCCAGAATTCTGGGATTAGGTGAACCAACAAATTATTATTAAAGCAAACCATGATGTATAAGATAACAACCAACCATGGCTTCAATTTTGGATTTGCTGAAAATAGACCAGAATCAACAGAGTGCTTAAACAAAAGAAATTGACAATGTAACCTCAGAAACCCATGAAAACTAATGTGTTGCTAACTCTTACATCAGTAGGCAAAAATGGAGGGCCAAATGGTTTGACTCTAACACAAGACTGGGAAAATGTCTGCAGGGTAAACAGCTTAAACCATTATAGCCACCATAACTTCCTAACTGTGAGATACTTTGCATTATGGCTGACCAATCTGCCAGAAGAACATAAGCAACATCTTGGCAAGTAATATTGGCAAAAACTTACAAAACATCTAAAATTAAACTATTATACTCTCATTCAAATCTGTATTAATTACATACATAGTCATGTTTATGAAAATAATATTAACAATAAGAATATAATTTCAGAGTACTGTACTAATGTATTTAAATACAACAGTAGGTTAAATTATAGTGTATTTTAAGACTTTTCCGCCAAGGGCAATAAACTTAACAACATGGTTATTAAAATCTTTGTATGAAACATCATAAGAACAATGCAGACTAAACCATTCTTGCATCCGAAAAGCTGGAATGCAAAGAAGTTTTTATTCTTTATTGCCCCAAGTAAAAACTCTGTGGAAACAGATAAGTGATGACAAAGCTTTGATGTTAATAAACCCAAATGGAAGTAAAAAATCAAAGTGTGTAAACGGCTAGGTTATAAAAAGAGAGATGACAGAGTTATACCCTGTAATTAGGTGTAATTTGTGCTTTTGGCACAGCTATTTGTCCTGTATGAATGAGGGGCTGTCTTACATTTTCTTTGCTTGTATAATAGAATTACAGTACTGACACATCTACTTAAACGTGTTCAGGGTTTTTTTAAAGTATTTGACAACAGCATCCCCCACCTTGTGATGCCTAACTTGTACATATATAGTTTTAAAGGTGGAAAAAAATCAAGCAACAGCTTCCCTTGATGCAAATATTTAAGTAGAAAAGGTAGCAGCAGTAGTTTGGGGGCTAATGAAATACAGGAAAACCACATTTTAGCTTTCTGGCATAAGTTGTAACCGCAGAGGTACTATGAGTTGTCCATGCAGACAAGAGAACAATTGAACAATCCAATTAAATAATTTTGTGATCTTTCAAGTTTAAGAGCTCCATAAAGGCTGTCTGATCAGGATTTCAAAGTAGCTATATGCGATGTAATTTGTGCTAGCTATGTATTGGTCTGTGCTACAGTATAATTGCAAAATACCCATTTACCAAACTGCCTTTACAACTGATAGTTAACGAATTGAAGGGGGAGACATCGGTAACTTCAGAAGAGCCAAGATTTCATTTCAAAGCTGTTTGGGAGCAGATTTGAAACTAACAGGTCCATAGAAAATAATTATTTCTGTTTTACTGAATTATTTTTTGCTGAATTATTTTACAGACTATTATCTGTATGCCAGCCAGATGGTATTATACAGACATTCTTATATCTCCTAATTGTAACCGTGATTAGTTCTATAGCAAATTTAACAATACAATCACAATTTTATTTTACTGCTCCATTATTTTTTAATTAGATCTGAAAAAATTATGCTGTACAAAAGTGTTTTTGCACTTTAAATGTAAACAAATATTTAGCACTGATAAGAAATGCAACATAAGTCTTAAATCCAGAGTATGTTTAGGATTATGTTGCGGGTTGTTGTGCTTGTATACTTGGAAACAAAACCCATTAACTTCAATAGGGCCTACTCCCAGATAATTTAATGTAAAGTTGCATCCTATGTAAACTTTTACTGTAAGTTATTTCACTTCCCTTCATGTTACTTCAGTGGGTTGTTAGGGCTTGCTGGAGGTTTAGCAGAAAAAGCCTTGATACCTGTTTATAATGCTTTGGTTAATGTAGACATTGCAGACTGCAAACACTTTGTTGCAAAATGGATATAAATACTGTAATTGGAATTTTACTTAAATAATATACAATAACACTTTATCTGTGACACAAACAATTAGAATTACGTAAATACTAGGATTTCAGGTAAAAAAAAATCTGATGACGTCTGTCTCATTTTTCTCTTATGTTTTGAAACCCTTTTTTTTTACCTCAGCTTCATTTATTAATAAAAGCACACATTTTAACTAACCCCCGTTTATGGGTCTTGTCCTACTGATAGTAACATTTCCTACTTTTTTAGGTAATAGTGCTATTTGAGCATAGAACTTTAGTGAGTCTGCACATGCAAGTATAATTATAATCCAAAGAGAGGATACTATTTGTTGTAATAGGAATATGTAAATACTGACTTATTCCTTCTATGGAACAAATGGGCTAAATAACAATAGTAAGTAACTAATTAGATTGAGAACAGACTATTTGGAACTATTTGTTCTGTAGTTATCCCTCTTAGAGAGAGAATCAAAAGTATCCTGTACTATAAAATATAAGAATTTTATTCCTGCTACCCGAAAGAAGAGTTTTTGACATCTCTGTGCAAATTTTTAAGAATCAGTGCTTAATTTATGGTAAAACGTTTCAGAAACAGCCTTCAGAAAATTGTACTGGCTCTGCTAAGAACTGGGCACAGAGTCTATGCTCATAGCAAGGAGATGGCCCGTACAGTGTGTGCCTTGCAATATTCTCTGCACTGTCAGATATGTGCTGCTTAAGTGTTATTTAAATGTTTGCCAAACTTTTGCAAAGCCAGTCATCTAATCTGTACCATGTGGGCCCACCTCCGGTGAAGATATTGATTTATGTTCTTGCCATTTTTACAAACAATTGGCTAAGAGCTGGTGGGATCTGTTTGTCCAATAGAATAAAATTTTATGCTTTAACTGAACAGAAATTTAGATGAATGCTTGAAACATTGGCTGCATTGGGATGTCACAGTATCCTATGTCCAATGGAATCATGCTCTCCTCCCCCACTTCTCCTGCAGTGCATCTGCAAGGAGTTCAAAAGCTGCCCTTGTTGGAACTTGAGAAAATGTAGCTACTCCTGGAATGACACATTTTAACAGAGTTGCAGAGGAATGTAGCCAAGACAATCTCTGGTCCTATTGTTGTGGATACTTTTGAGCTTGTACTGTACTGAGAACACTGCCAAGTTTCTTGTAGGACTGTGACCTACCACCTTGCATGTCCCAGCGTTTAAAGTCTGCCCCAGGTCAGGTTTGGAAGTTTAGATTTCAGAAGCAATATAGATGCTTCTTTGAATAAAGGAATAATGTTAATGATTAAGAAAGCAATGTTTAGATAGCTCCCAAAAAGCAGACATAATACTTTCTGCAGTCTATACTAATGGTCACCCTGTATTTCATCCTCCATTTTTGAGGGTGGTTGTAAAACATGTGGCCAGTAGTTTCGGGCACAGTAAATTAGGGTTCACTCCTGGTTTGGCAACAAATGCCTTGAACCACCTCATGGCTTAACTTATGCCAGAAAAAGGACAGGGTGAGATCAACTCTAATAATTCCCCTGGACCTCCCTGCAACTGTAATGATCATAAATCATGGTAAGCTTCCAGATTGCTGTGTTGGTCTTAGCAGCATAGTATTATAGTGGCTCCTATCCTCCCTAGTTGATCAGTCTCAGAAGTAGTCCTGCAGTATTTCTTCTTAGCTCTGTGGCTTTGCCCTATAAAGTACTGCAGGGTTCTAAACTGTCCTCCTCCACACATACATGCACACACACTATTTAACTTCTACATGGAACCATGAGGGAATGTCATGTGAGCTGCGCTGTCATTCACCACTTCCATTTTCTTTCCATCTACCAGTCCCTGGAAAGGCTATGAGACTCCTGAATAGATACATAGAAGCACTTTTGGAATTAATGAGGATGAAGTAATTGAAGCTTAATCAGACCAGGCAGAGGAATTTTGGCTAGAGAAGTCTGGTAATCTTGGTGGAAAAATGGCTAAGGGATTTATCCTGTATAAAAAGTCCATGCTCTTGGCATCTCCCTGAACCTGGGAGTGAGTACAGACATTATGGTAGTCAAGAGTCTATATTGCCACCTTTATTTCGTGTTTTAGCTTTAACCCTTTAAAGACTCAGCTGGTACAGAATGTTGATGTTTATGTCCTTGGTCAGGCTATTCTAAATAACCAAACTGAAAAATATTTTGAAATTATTTGAAATAACTGGAGGTATGTACTGAAAACAGAACTACTTTTAGTTGACTGGTCGCTATATCACATGAACATTGTTCTGTAAACATCAGTGAGCAATCATTCATTATTTAGCTTGAAGGTGCTGATTTGTGTTGATTTTGGAGGTATCCCATGTCACATTGTATGTATATGATGGCGCATGCACATGATGATAATTCCTATCTGCCCAAACAATTTTTTTTCGCATTCAGAAAGTATAAGCCCTTGTTGGTGTGGTGTGTGTTTGCAATGTACATTTGCTCAGTGGAAGCTAATGTGAAACCAAGAAAGAGATTTGGGACCATTCCTAACAAGAGAATGGAATTGCTAGCTCCCAGGCCTAAATAAATAAAAATTATCTACCATGGAGGAGTGCCTAGGCAAGCATGGGCTATATTAAAATGCTTCCTGTTCACTCTAACATCACTTCTGTCTGATTCCAATAGATCTCACAAGCTCTGGTCACTGTGTCGATAAATGAAAATAAAGTTGCATAAATATCCTTAAGCTTAATATTCTGACATTTAGTTCCCCACCACCAGAGTTGTGGGCTACCATATGCCTGGTTTCTAGCTCTTTTGAGCTCCAGTTTCTAGAATGCTCTTCTATTAGCCATCATGCTTAATGGATGTAGTGTTGTTGTTACTACTGTTTCTGTTACTACTGATATAATGAAAACCAGCAGACCAATTATTATTTTTGTAAAAACCACAGAAACAGTAAAAATTTTGCAGCATAGTAGCATGACAAGGATCTGATAGAATGTCAGTTTTATAGATTAATTTTACTAAAATGAGTTCCACTATTCCATATTGATTCCCTTTGCAACTACTAGTGACATCCAATCCTCTTCTAGCTTTGATTCGTGGAAGTGAGAGAAGTGTACCATGAAACAAAGATAGAAGAGGGTTGGATTTCTCTACTGATCACAAAGAGAATCAGCATGGGATGGTGGGCATTCATTTTAGCAAAATTATTCTGTTTCGTGGTGATGGGAAAAGTAGAGAGACAAGGTGAACTAGGAGCATTGGACTAAGATACTGAGAGACTAGGATTCAAATGCCCACTGAGCCATGGAAACCCCTTAGGTCAGAAAATGATTGAAGTCTCCTAAAATGGTTTGGAATAAGAACAGCTTCTCTTGCTTTTCATTGACTGGATTGGAATCATGTTGGTGGCTAACCTGCCCATATGATAGGGGTTGCTGATCACTTGGAGGATTCCAAGTTTGTTCATCCAAAGATATGACTATAACTCTCTATCTCTTCTTATGCCATTTGTGATAAGTTTTTAAAAATACTTTTATTATAACAAACATTTTGAACATGTAAATCAAAATATAGGGGAATTCAAAAACAAACAGCAATGAAACTAAAATATACACTACAAACTAGAACTAACTAAATTAAACTAACTAAAAGGGGAACTAAAATATATACCAATGACTTTCAACTGACCAGTTGCTGGTTATATGAGTATATGAAAAATATACTACTTCTAACTTGTTATGCTATATACCATACTATAATATACACTGTACTTTTTAAAGTATCACACACTTGTGCTAATTAGTAAATACTAATATTTTGTTAATCTTCAAAATTGAAAGTTGAGTTTCTCTTTTAAAAAAACTCTTAGGTATACAATCAAATTATCCCAGTCTTCGCTGAATTTACGTGGAGATCCTCCTTAATTAAAACAGTTAATTTATCCATTCACACAAAATCAAGCATCTTCATCAACCATTCTTCTTGAGTTGGAGAAGTCACATCGTTCCCTTTGTGTACTCATACTAGGGTTATTGATCTCACCGTTTCATTTCACATACAAACATGATTTTGAACCACATGGCAGTGGCATCACTAGGAAAGTATGTATGTGCACACTGTGTTACACCATCAAAGTGGGATGAAACCACAGATGAGGCAAACAGCCATAAGGCTCTGAATATGTCTGATCTTGCAGACTAAGCAGGTTTGTACCTGTGTAGTACCTGGGTGGAAGACCACCAAGAGTATCCAGGATCCTCAGGAAGTGCTAAGAAAGAATGCTGGACAACAATCAGTCAGAGTTGACAGTATCATTATTGTCGTCGTCATCATCATTTATTTATTTATTTATTTATATAGTACCATCAATATACATGGTGCTTTACAAAGTAAACAACAACAAACTGCTAGCCACACCAAAAGGATGATTATCTTTTATTTCTCTCCTCACTTTGATAGAAATCATGGTGGCTCTCTTCTTTTTTTTTTTAATTGAAAGCAATAGAATTTCCTAGAATCTCTCCCAATCCTTTCACTGAGCCTAAAATTATTTCAGATAATCTGTGTGTCTGTGACTTCATCTGAGAGGAGCTTTTCAAAGCTGAAACTTATAAAGAATTATTTGCAATCTACCATGGGATATTCAAGGCTTTCCAGTCTTGCAATATTATTAATTGAAAGTGGGTAGGCAAAAGGCACTGATTTCAATGAAATGATTAACGAGTTTCCAGCTTTGAAGGCCAGGAAAGGAAAGTTCTTATTAAGTCGAGATGTTCACTAAGTGCTAAAATGCTTGGATATTTGTTCCTGTTTAATTTTTTTGCCACTATTTCATTTATAAGTATATTTCCATTCATTTGTCTACACCTTCTACATTATTTGGGCCATTATTAATTATCCAAACGTAATCCATTAACGTATCTCATGTAACAGTAAAGTTCAACATTAAAATGAACATAATTTTGATGTAGGCTTTACTTCAGATTCAATTGTCTTATTACCAATTTTTTACTTTAATTACATGAAACTATGTAAATGTAAATACATTGAAGCTGTGCATGTGGTCTTGTAATTTAAAGGTGGAGTTTTAATTTTGTTAGTTGCTTATGTCACTATTATTGCCATTGCCTTCAGTAGTATATGTGAATTATGATTTACAAGTAACATTAGTGCAAAAAGCATTACTGAGGATTCCATGGGAATGACACTATGCGTTACCACACTGGGTGATGCCAGCCCTAGTGACACCACTGCTATATGGCCAAAGAAGGTTCAAACCCTGTCTGAAACCTGTTCAAAATATACTTAAAATAAGCACTTCAGAAATGAAACCAAATTTCATAACTTTGTAAGATATTTATCACTACTTTGCACTGTTTTCTCAGATGGGATTTGATTGGCAAACGGCAGTTGGTGTTGGGAATTTGGGATCCACATTTGTGGACATCTAGAGATTTAAAAATAACACATTCTTTTAAAACCATCTACTAGCTAGCTTATTTCTTGCAACCTTTGTTTTACAGATGACTTTAGAAAGTATGCTGCATTTAAAATCTAAAAGTGGATTTAGAACATCTTTGAAACTGTTCTTATTGTAGTAGAATAGAAATAGTATGACATGACTACTTAATCTTTAGTGGGGCAAAGGATTCTTTTTCTTAATCCTGTCTTTCTTGAAAGATGTTAATGCAGTGTGTCTAGGGCATTGAAATCAGTTACAAGAAAACTCTAAGTCTAGTAGTCTATAATAAAAGCAGCAGCATTCATGAAACTGAGCTTGAAGATCACTTAGGTTAAATTTATATTTATTATTTTAGGGATGTGATGGCCTAACCAAGTGTGTCTCTTGAATATTTGGAGGTTACATTAGCTCACTTTACCTGCTATTTGCTACAAATGTTGTTGCCATATAAAAGCCATCGTTAATTTTGGTAACTGTAAGTACAAGACAAAGCAGAAAAAAGGCACAATATTCAGTAAAGTTTTGAATTTCAGGCTGTACCATAAGGTGCAGTATAATTCACAAGTTTGTACTGTTTACATCTTAACAGTATTTGAGCTAAGTATTTCAACAGTTATATCAGATTTTAACTGTCAGCTAATGAAAATTCTATTGGTGGCAAAAAATGATGACAGAAAACATTCAGATTCAGATTGAAGTCTAAAACCTAGTATATTCTTTTAGTTACTTCTTTGGATCAACCATTAAACCCCACAAATTGTACTGAAAGGAATAGCTCCTCATTGCTACATTTTCCTACTAATATTAAAAAGAGGCCAGTTCCATGAGTGAGGTGAAAAACTTGGATCTAACCCATTCGGTTTAGGCAGTTGAACAATAGTTGTTAAGATTTGATTTGATAAGCCAGAGAAAAACTATGAATTTTCAAGCTGGATTCATCACAAAGGCTCTTTTTATAGTGCTGCCAACAATCCTCTGTTAGATAAGTTCAGTCCTTTTTAAGATTCAAGTAGTGCATAATTGGTGTTTCTCTTATATATTCCCAGAGCATATGCTTGATTTATAATGTGTACTTGGCTTCTTCCATTTTGCTGCATAAGTTTAAAAGATTGAATTTGATTGAATCTTCTCAAATAAAATTTTTTAAAGGACTGTGAAAAAAAAATGCAGTATTTTTCCACAGCTAAACAAATGGCCCATTCCTTTTCTTCCCAGATAGGTGGAGTCCAATCAGCATATAGCTTTGTGTGTCCAGAAAGAATTCCTACTAGCATGCTCCACTATTGTAAATGCACAGCAGTTTGACAAAAGCAACTAATGCAAGGACGTTGCCAGTCAGTAGTGCAATTTTTTTTAATAAATGCACCAAGTTTATATGGTGATTTTTTTTACAGAAAAGGAGCCATGAGATATTGCTGCACATTCAGCATTGTATCTGTGCCCACACACAGCCTGTTTAGACATGGTATGACACATAGTGACTTATATGACAATTGTATGCTCTTTTCAAGAACGTTCTAACTCCCAACAGTTAGTGGAATTAGATAACTATCAAAGTGAGTAGATTTATTTTTCTGCACCGTCCAGAACAGTGGTTGGGAACTTTTGGGGTTTAAGAGAACTTGGAGGCCTGCACCCCAATTCACCTCCTGAAAAAATGATTTTTTTCCCATCCCCAGATGCCTCCTAATAACCTTTAGGGCATGGGGGAAATTTTGCTATATTTTTTTAATCCTCTTTCAGTCCATTTAAGGCCAGGAGACGCCTTTTTCCTCACAGGAAATAATCCGAAAGACTGGCTGTGGGAGCAAAAATGTGGTGCCTCCCACATCCACCAGGGGGCATTTGGAACAAAAGACAGTTTTCTTCCCAAAAATGGGAGGGCTGTGGACCACTGGGGAGGGAGACAATATTATTCAGGGCAAGGACTCAGAGAACACAGGGGGAAAAGGCCCAAATGATACTGGACAAGTAGTACAAGCGGCCAATGGCGGGAGGAGTAGAAACAATAGTACAGGACTTGCAGGAAGGGCCTGGGGACTTAAGTGTCTCTACACTAATGCAAGGAGTATGGGAAACAAGCAGGATGAGCTTGTACTCCTAGTACAAGAAAATAAATACGATTTGATAGGCATCACTGAGACCTGGTGGGATGAGTCTCATGATTGGAATATAGGAATAGAGGGGTATAGCCTATTTTGTAAAAATAGACCAAACAAGAAAGGAGGAGGAGTAGCCTTGTATGTCAAGGATGTTTTCACCTGTGAAGAGATCCTGGGCTTAAACCCAGAAAGCCAGGTAGAGAGCATTTGGGTAAGAATTAAGGCAGCGAGAAACAATAGGGATATTCTGGTGGGGGTTTACTACAGACCTCCAACCCAGGCTGAGGACTTGGATGGCGCCTTCCTCAACCAAATGACTGAACATTCAAAGAGGAGAGATACAGTAATAATAGGAGATTTCAATTACCCAGATATATGCTGGGAGTCAAACTCTGCCAAGACAGCAAGGTCCAGCAAGTTTCTTGCTTGTCTTGCAGACAACTTCATGGTCCAGAAGGTGGAAGAGGCCACAAGGGGATCAAATATTCTAGATCTGGTCTTGACCAACAGGGATGACCTTGTGAATGAGGTAGAAGTGGTTGGATCTTTAGGGGGGAGTGACCATGCCCTGTTGGAATTTAGCATTCAGTGGGAAGGAGAAGATAAGGGTAGCCAGACACTCGTCTTAGATTTTAAAAAAGCGGACTTCTGTAAACTTAGGGAGCTGCTGGCTGGAATTCCGTGGTCAGGAATAGTGAAAGGGAAAGGAGTTCAGGAGGCATGGGAGTTCCTTAAAAAGGAGATACTGACGGCACAGTCTAAAACTGTGCCAATAAGGAGGAAAAATGGAAGGCATCTGAAGAAACCAGAATGGTTGACTAAAGAACTCTCAGCTGAGCTAAGAGTTAAGAGAAACACGTATAGGAAATGGAAGAAGGGGGAAACCACCAAAGAAGAATTTAAGCAAGTAGCCAGGAGATGTAGGGAGGAGGTCAGAAAGGCTAAAGCACAGAACGAACTTAGGCTGGCCAGAGACATTAAAAACAATAAAAAGGGTTTTTTTAAATATGTCCGCAGCAAAAGGAAAAAGAAGGAGACAGTAGGGTCGCTACGCAGAGAAGATGGCGAATTACTCACAGGGGGGAGAGAAAAGGCAGAGCTACTTAACACCTTCTTTGCCTCCGTATTTTCCCAGAAGGATACAAGCACTCAACCTGGCGGTAGGGGAGCAGGGGAGGAAGCAGAGGAAATGAGGCACTTAATAAGTAGAGAGGTCGTACAGGAATACCTGGCCGCATTGGATGAATTCAAGTCTCCAGGGCCAGATGAATTGCATCCTAGGATATTAAAAGAGCTGGCAGAGGTCATTTCGGAACCGCTTGCTATAATTTTTGAGAAATCTTGGAGGACAGGAGAAGTTCCAGCAGATTGGAAGAGAGCAAATGTTATCCCCATCTTCAAGAAGGGAAAGAAAGAGGACCCAAATAATTATCGCCCAGTCAGCCTGACATCGGTACCCGGAAAGATCCTGGAGCAGATCATTAAGCGTTCAGTTTCTAATCATTTAGAAAACAACGCAATAATCACGAGAAGTCAACATGGATTTCTCAAAAATAAGTCATGCCAGACTAATCTGATCTCTTTTTATGATAGAGTTACTAGCTTGATAGATGAAGGGAATGCTGTGGATGTAGCATATCTCGATTTCAGTAAGGCCTTTGACAAAGTTCCCCATGACATTCTTGCATCGAAGCTAGTAAAATGTGGGCTAGACAGGGCTACTGTTAATTGGATATGTAATTGGTTGACCGACCGAACCCAACGGGTGATCACGGATGGCTGCTTTTCATCCTGGAGAGAAGTGACTAGTGGGGTGCCACAAGGTTCTGTCCTGGGCCCAGTGCTGTTCAATATTTTTATCAATGACTTAGATGAAGGAATAGAGGGCATGCTCATCAAATTTGCAGATGACACCAAATTGGGAGGGGTTGCTAATATGCCAGAGGACAGGATCAAAATTCAAAATGACCTGGATAGATTGGAGAGCTGGGCCAGGGCGAACAAAATGAAATTCAACAGAGAGAAATGTAAGGTCCTACACTTAGGCAGAAATAATGGAATACAGAAATATAGGATGGGGGACACGTGGCTGGATAGCAGTACGTGTGAAAGGGATCTAGGAGTCTTCATAGACCACAAGCTGAACATGAGTCAGCAGTGTGATGCGGCAGCCAAGAAAGCCAATGCAATTCTCGGCTGCATCAACAGGAGTATGGTGTCTAGATCGAGGGAGGTACTGGTACCACTCTACTCTGCTTTGGTTAGACCCCATCTTGAATACTGTGTCCAGTTCTGGGCACCCCAATTCAAGAAGGATATTGACAAGCTGGAGCAAGTCCAGAGGAGGGTGACCAAAATGGTGAGAGGCCTGGAAAACATGCCCTATGAGGATAGACTGAGAGAGCTGGGTATGTTTAGTCTGCAGAAAAGGAGGTTAAGAGGGGACATGATAGCCATGTTTAAATATTTGAAGGGATGCCACGTAGAGGAAGGAGGGGGCTTGTTTTCTGCTGCTCCAGAAACCAGGACAAGGAGCAATGGATTCAAGCTGCAGGAAAGGAGATTCCACCTGAACCTCAGGAAGAACTTCCTGACAGTTAGGGCTGTCCGGCAGTGGAATCTGCTGCCTCGGAGAGTAGTGGAGTCTCCTACCTTGGAGGTTTTTAAGCAGAGGCTTGATGGCCATCTGTCGGGAGTGCTTTGAGGGTGTTCCTGCATGACAGGGAGTTGGACTGGATGGCCCGTGTGGTCTCTTCCAACTCTACATTTCTATGATTCTATGATTCTATGACCACTCTGGGCCACACTTCCCCTTCCCCTTGGGCTAGAGATAGGAATGCTGATAACACTTACCACGAATGTTAATTCTTAGGAAATGCAGAGAATCAGTCCATGCCTACCCAGGCAAATGACTTTAGAGTAGTGATTAAAATTTCTGGTTTATAATAATTGGTATGTTGCAAAGTAGTTTTTGATACCTGAGGTAGGACAGTAAATAATTCTTCAATCTGTGTAATGGGCTCAACTAGAAAGAAATATCTGTTGGGAGGAGTCTCTAGGTCTTTAGTAAGAACAAAAGTTTATGTGACTCCTGCCTCATTGACAAGATAACCCGAAGTGAATGGATTGATCCTCCTAAGAATAAACATTCACAGTATGCGTTACCAAGATTCCATGACATTTGTGCTCATTCATAGATATATGACATCAAATGCCTGTGTTAGTGATATAAAATACTGCACAGATTTGTTGAAACCAGGTAGAAATTTGGATGTGTATTTGGATAACAAAAATTATGTTTTTGTTTCTATTTCAAAGTTATAAACTATTTCAGTTTGCTTAAGATTATCATACTGGAGTATTCTCCCTTAAGCATGTCAAGCAATACATGGAAGTTAGGTGCTTTGCATTTTCATGCCACCACAAGAGATTTTAAAAATTTTATGAACTGTGGTTGTCTTATCTTGCTTGATACACAGTGCCCCCTCCATGTTCATGAGGGTTCAGGATACAGAACCCTCTTGAAAGTGGGAAAAAAATGCAAAAACCTCCCCCCAATCCTCCTTCCATTCCCCTCTGGAGCTCCCCTCTCCCATTCTCTTTCCTCCAGTCCTGGCACTCCCAGCAGGAAGAAAAAAGACAAGGGCTTACTTTTGCCTCAGACTAAGAAGAGCAAACCACTGAGTTCTGGCAGCCTGGATGCTTCAAATCATCATCTTGAGACAGGAGTTTCCTCCCAGAGGGGAGGGGTAGGAGCAAAGAGAGCACCTGACCAATCAGCAGCCATTACACAGCAGAATGTGCAGCCACATGGCAGAGAGGACATACTTTCAGCAGTGGAAGGGGCTTTGCTCACCTAAAGGAGAAAAGGTACATTTTAAATATAAGCCTTGCAAGCCTGGGGTGAAGAATGCAAGGGAATAGGAGGAGGAGAATGGAAGGCAATTACATGCCTTGTGAATAATAAAATTCGCAAAGGTCAAACCCACAAATGTGGAAGGAGGACTGTACGGGTAGTAATCTCTGATAGTGTGTTATCCCATGCTTACTCAGCTGCTGTGTACACAGGTGCAAAATAGTGCTTGTTTTAGTAACTGGAGGTAGTGGTATAATACATTCCTTTTATGATAAAATGCAAAATAGTTGTAGAAAATTGAGTGATGCTGCTGCATAGATGGCCAGACCATACTTAATGGAGAAGTACAAGCTCCTGGGTATCTCTGACCAAAGTGGGGATGAGCTTTGGACAGTAACTTGGCTGTGGTGCATCTGGCTGAGAGACAAAAATCAGGGGGAGAACATAGAATTCCTGCAGTGGACTTCCTGTGACTATTGAAGCTCTGTACCTCTAGGAGAAGATGGGATCTTACCATCTTATGTTTGCTTTCATTTTTGCTCTGTTTTTGGATAGATTAACATATGAATGTTTCAGAATAAAGCAAGTAGGAAGAGAAATGATTTGCCTGGTTTTTTGCTTTTTTGTTTTTTGTCCACCAGCCCTGTGCATTAAAAAAAAAGACCAAAAAAAAGGTGATTGATTTATTAGTAAAGGATGCCCAAGTATGTTGTATCATTATTAAACCTATGCAGTTTTTCTGTACACCAGTTTGTAAATCTTCATTGCTGAAAAACTATATCTGATGTTAAATTTAAAGTACCTTACCTTGTGCAGAGGTAAGTCTTTTTACCAGGTGTTTTGCTTAGAAAACTCATTTGTGTGTTATAATGGATGTCAAAAGCAGCAATCTTTAGTTGTTACCTTCTGTGACTAATGGCCTGTGCGTAAGTGGAGTGTACTACATATACTTAGCACTGGCTTTGATGTCTGCAAAATCACTATAAAGGCCCTTGTTTGAAAAACAAACCTCTTGCCATATGTGTCGGAACAATGAAATGAGGGTCTCTTGAAAGCAGCTATGTTGCTGTAGGGTATTGAAACAAATACTCCTCAGAAATCTGGGTGAATTGTAAGGAGAGCTCGGTCGCTTTATTCTCCATTGAAATTTTGTCCTTGGTGAACCAGCTGTGTGGGCTCACAAAGTTTGCTTCTGTTATTATGAATGACTTGCTAAAATAAATGGAACTAAAGAGAACTACATTGGGGTCAAGAGGCTGAGTGAAATGCTTAGGCATATTGAGGGCTTTCTTTGACATAGTCAGTGTGTATACTGGTGGGAAATGATTTCTTATGTTCTTATCCAGACAACCAGTGGGTTTTCTTATTGAGAAGGATCCCAGTAACTGGTTCATTTAAAAACTACAAATTTAACTAACCAGGACATAACGAGCTGATGGGAGGAAACTTCCCTATTGCTTTTCTCCAGGACAGTCCCTCTACCTTCTATTTATGCTGCACAAGAATCAGAGGGCTCTACAGGATAGGGTGGGCTCTGAAGCAAAGTAAGAGAGAGAGACCAGGCTGAAGTATTTTCTGTGGGTGAAATTACAGTGAGCAATGCTTCTATCCAACTCTGTCTGCCTGGAATTTAACCAGTGTAATTCTGGCCCCCTTTTCTGTATGGTGCACTGTTGCATATTTCTCTTGCTGTTGCTGTTGTTTTGGTAAGGAAAGACCAAAACTGTTGTCTGTCAGAAGTCTTGAGATCTGAGAGAATATTTTTAAAAATGTTAACAGGTAGTTCACCCTCAAAATGAATCAAAACTGATTTTGTTCAGTGAGGAAATAAGCAGTGCTGGCCTATGAGAAAAATTGCATAATCCTTGGTCAATCGGTACCATTAATAGGGCCATCCAAATGTTTATGAAGTTGTGTGTAAACATTTGAGATCTCCAAATCTCTTCCGGCAGGTTGTTGCAAACAGTAGGTTGCTGCATGTGGAAGGAGTCTGCCTTAATGCTGAAGACATGAGACTCTTGACCATGCAGACTTTGTGGCTACAATGACAAGTAAGCCTTTATTTTTCCCACTCCCCATTCATTCTTCACACCTGATTTTCTCACATTTTGGCTAATGAAAAGACCTGGAATTTCAAAAGCTTACCCTCAGAGTTGTTCATATTAGTTTAGTCTTAATAAAGGTATTGCAAATCATGGATTTTGCCATTTACTTAATTTATACATTTATAAATTTCTGCTTTAAAATGTATGTCACGTGCGTGCAGATATTTTTTTATTGTCATCAAGAAATTTTTCACAATGTTCTCAATCTTTTCATAGCACAGCTAAAGTGTGTGTGTGTGTGTGAGTGTATGGAGTGTGTGCCGTCAAGTTGTCTGTCAACTTGTGGCAATCCCATGAATTTCGTAGGGTTTTCTTAGGCAAGGAATACTCTGAGGTTGTTTTCCCAGTTCCTTCCTCTGAAATATACCGTACAGCATAGTAAAAGCCTATCTCTCTAATATAGACTATTGAGTTCATGTTATGGTTTTTTGAAAAGTAACACTGTAATTATTTAGTATATTTATTCATAGTTATTCATTCATATCAGTACAACCCGGGGGGACCTCGGCTAAGTCACACACTCTCTGCCTCAGAGGAAGGCAAAGGCAAATCCCCTCTGAACAAATCTTCCCTGTAAAAACCCTTGTGGTTCACTTTAGAGTCACTGTAAGTCAAAAAGGACTTGAAGTCACACAACCCAACACTCAAAACTCTTCCAAAATTTAGAAGTAAAACTAAAACATTAAAAAGCATATTAAAGCCTCAGCTATTCTATCTATCTATCCATCTATCCATCCATCCATCCATCCATCCATCCATCCATCTATCTATCAATCAATCATCCTACCGTTGTCCCCCCAAGTTGAACCTCAAGGTGTCTGAAAAAATTAAAGAAATACAATATAGGGGATTAAACATTTATATTAACATTAAATCAATCTTAAAAATTCATCAAATGTAAAAGGATGAACAGTTAAAGCAGTACTTCTACTGTTGCCAGATTGGATCTGGAATCAGACTCCTGTAACTTTAATCCTGAATATTGTAGCTCTTAGAGCAGAATGCAATACTGTAAAGCTCTGTCAAGCAAGATGACCTTCCTCACCTTCCAGGCCCCTGCTGTGTTTCCCTTCCCCTGCCTCCACCAATGAGGCTATAAGTGTTTGGGGAAAGGACAAGTGCAGCTGAGAGCACAAGGGAGGTTAGGTACTCTTTTCCCACCTGACAGAGCTTTACAGTACCTCATCCTGCTCCAAAAGTAAGTGAAGGATTCAAGTTCCAGGAGTTCCATCCCAGATCCATTCTGACAATCTTCTGCACAACATACTGTTAACATTCTTTCTTTAAAAGGGAGTGAGGTGTCCAAAAAAAATCCCTTAGAATGAGAAACAGTGCTAGGTGTCATGCCCTGCTTCCAGAGTATGGACTCTGACTCAGAGTCTGAAGCAGAGGGCATGCCAGAGGCTGAAACAGAAGGCATGCCAGGACCTGCTGTACAGAGAGAATTTACAGTGTCGGAAATAGAACAGTGCCAGCTCCAAAAGAGAGTCCTGCCTCTTCAGATAGAGAGGAACACTTACCTCAACCCAGCTTCACAGTGCACAGGCAGCAAAGAGAGAGCCAGCATCACTCTCTCAGGATTTATAACTGGCAACAATCAATCAAGTCTCAGCTACACTAGGCTTGGGACCTGTTTAGCTGGCGTGCTTCCCCTCCAGGAGTCATCAGAGTTTATCTGAACTGCTACCATGCTGGATGCCTTGGCAAATGCTCAGATTGACCTTGGACACTTCCTTGCCATGAAACCCTGCTGGACTTTGTTTATGTTGGACTTTATTTATGACTCCTTGCTTACGGCCTGAAGGTAAATAATAAGCTGGGAGAGATTCATTTTGTTTGTTTGATTTATCAGCTGTGCCAGGACTGAGATAGGACACTAATGTATAAAGGCACAAAGATGGGTTTTCCCCCCAAAAAAAGTGAAGGGCTACAAATCCTGAGAATTTTAGAAAGGTCTTCACCTGGTGTGGACAGTACATGTTCCAGTGCAACCTCAGTTGAGCCCCACTGCTGAAAAAGGCTAATCCCTAATAGCCTTGTCTCAGTTGGCTCCTAACTATTATAAAGGTCTCCGTGAAGAAATACTGTGGCCTGAATCCCATTGATAAACATATTGAATCTATTATTGAAGGTCAGTCAGTACTAATGTAAATCCTGCCAACAGGCTTAAGACCTGTATTTTCACCTGTTTGTTTGTAAATTTTATAGCCTTGAGAGATATTATAACTAGGCAACTTTTATTCAATCAAAGACCCTGAGGGCAATCTCTTTGGGGTTGCATACTAACAGTGAATGAGACTGAACCTTGTAACGGAAAGGACACTGCCAATCCTCTTCCTCTCTCTCTCTGTCTCCTTCCTATCAAGTTCTTTCTCTCTTACTTGTCATCCCATTCTTTTCCCCTCCTCCTCTCCCTCCTCTCCCTCCTCCTCCTCCTCCTCCTCTTTCACCAATTTCTGGTGAAAGGGCTTAAATCGATCTGTTTCAGAGAGTTTTTGAAACTGAGCCAAGAGACATGTGAGATCATGATGAAGAACAGTGTGGCCCAAGGGCCACAGGCTGCTCCCCCGCTGTTTTAACAGGGCAGAAGCTTAGCCATAACACTGCAGAAGCTTAGTTTTGCTGCTCTATATTGTCTCTGACTTTATTATGGCTCCTATGAAGCAAGGCTTCAAGCTGAGTTTAAAAATTATTAGAAGAGAAGCAGCTTTTATTTGGGTTTCCAGGGTTTTCAACATTAAATTTTAAGCAGTCTCAACTTGTTTAAAGAGTGATGATTTATTCACCTTTGTAAAGAATTATAGTAAATATCTTCACTTCATTCTATATTGGTGAAGTAAATCTCATGCCTAAATTAAAGAAATGAGATTATTGGATATTGAAAAGGTATGGAGGTTTTCTTTTTGATGGCAGCAGATGAACCTACTATATTTGAGATAGGCTTCTGACAAGGAGTTCCATAGACTCAGTATTCCATGCGTTAGTGTAGGAAACAAATGAGATAACTCACAAAAATATTTACCACAGTCTTACATTACATAAATGGTTTATACATGAAAAACTTAAGATGTCTGTCACTGATAAGACATGTAAGCCAAGTACTTGTTTTATTTTGATGTATATGCCCTTTGGGCAGTATTCAAAATTCAGTAGAAGTACTGTAACACAGTATTTGACAACTCTTGAAATTCATTAAGACTGCGGAAGTAGTTCTTATATTGCTTTTTTCATTTATAAACTTACTGAATTCCAAGTACACCTCAGTTAATAAAGTGGATATGTTCCTGGGCATGACTACTTTAAAAGAAAATTTGTACCAAAGATAAAATAATATGAAAAGAATAGGAATAGGTTCTTGCACCACCAAAAAAAAAAATAAAAAATGAGCATTTCAACATGCTTGAGCTTTTTTTTTAAACTAACATATATGCACCTGTGAAATGAAACAACCAGATCAGATAAGCCTTGCATAAATAAATAAAAACATTTTGACCTTCTAAAGACCACTTGAATTCTTCTTCCAAAATGCATCCAGGGATAGCTTTTTTTTTTTTGCTAGCCTCCACTTTTCTTATGATCTCAGTTTTGCTGAACTTACAGACCTGTTTTTTTAGCATCTGGGGGGAGCTGATGAGACTAATGTGTCACCCCTTTTTCTTTCCTTTTTGCTGTTCACTCATATTGTTTTAGGAATTCTGGAGGCAGCTGCTGTTTTCTTTGTCTGTTGTAGGTAGGCACACACAGCTGTAGCAGGACAAGCTAAAGCAGATTCCTGGTCTTTCTCAATTCGAGTGTTGTTTATTGCACTGTTTATTACAGACATGCTACTAAGAACATGAGTCAAAAAGCCTGGTTTGTCCAGCTGTCCTTCACCATCCTTGCAAAGTGATACTGCTAAAAGAGAACTTCCAGCTAGATCAAGAACTGGATTATAAGGGGAAGTGGGCAGTATAAAAAGACTTTGTAAAAAGGAATTTCCTTGTCAGAGGCTTTGTTAATACAGCTAAAGTATTTAGTGAAAGTTTAACAAATCTAATTGTTTTTGCTCAGTAATGCCCACTTTGGAAGTACAATGATGGGATACTCTTGGATACTGCACCTTTGATGCTTTATTGAAGTTTCAGATAGTAAATGTAAGAAAGATATGTAATGCATGTTTGAAAAAAACATGGAAAAATTTGAGTAGAATATGTGTACCCTGTAGTATTATTTTTATGCTAATAGTTATAATTTCAGTGGAATAACAATTGTACTCTTTCAAGTCTGGGCAAATAGAGCTGAAATTCTAAGTCAACTTGGTTACAAAAATTGAAAATATGAATCTCAGCTATATTGGTCAAAAGCTAATTCAGCTTTAAATTATTTGATTTCTCCAGTTTCTCCCACACCTAAGTGAGAAAAGTAACTTCCACAGATGCAGCTCTGATTCCAGATTGGACTGTTTTTCTACCCTATGTTTGTTGTTAATTTTTGAGCTAAAATTGGATAGTGAATGTAATTGGATAATTCAGAAGGCTACAGTCATCTGGAAGATGGCCTGTACAGGATTCATGCTTGAACAGTTTGTCACCTTAACATTTTAATGACATGCCATAAGAAATGACCACTTAAATATATCACAAGCTGAAGTCGTAGTTTAATATTTATGTTAAAAAGAGTAACAGCTGCTCTTGATGTTAACAATGGGCATTAAGATGTTTTCAGTGAAGTGGCAGGAGGAATCTGTATGTTGGCTGTTTTCCTGCAACAGAGGCTCAAGTTCAATGGATGCAAGGAAGTCCAAGGTTTTATCCCAAGTGTTCCTAGTTAAACAGATTTGGGGTCACTGCAACTCATAGTAGCTGCACAAAATGGACCAGTGGTCCAATTTTCCTTTGGATAATTTCATATATTTTTTAAAAAATAGTAGGCCTCATTCTGTTGTACCATACCATTAGTGCTTTTAGACTGAAAACTTGCAAGTGGTGATGCACCACCCAACAGTACTAAACTGTAAAGGTTAAAAAAAAATAATGGGTCAGATCTGTTACTATTTCTGTCGTGTTTCTATTTCTGCCAGAAAGAAAATATATGTTATGTATGTGACCTTAAAATGGTTAACTGAAATCCTTTAAGACAGAAGATCCCATACCACAGTATAAATAACGGTATAGGTGCCAACCACAAATGAGCAAAAAATAACTTGTCTGACTTTAAAGTCATGTGATTCACTTGCATCACTTTTGAAAAATAACTGGGAGGGGGAAGGAGTTTAGTTAATGGAATACAGCATAGCTAAGTTTATCTTTAACACCTATGAGGTTTTTTGTTTTGTTTTTTTGAGGGGAGGAATATTAATGAAAAAAATTTTTGGCAGCTGCAGCTTTAAGAAAGAGTACCTGAGATCTTGAAAGTGGCAATAAAATCATACGAACTTTTAAGTAGTCAAAATTTTAAAAATTAACTGTGGTAAAACCTGAAGGCAGTTTAGACAATGAGACAGAAAAGTGTCTAGAAGGCACCATTTAGTATAAAATAGTGACAGTTTGGCATGTTTGAAAAGGCATTGGGACAACATGATGTATTGAACAAACAAATAGTGCAATAATGGACACACGTCTTATAAAAAAAAAATGAAATGAACTTTTTAAAAAACTCCGGTGTTGGCAACATCTGCTAATTTTTTAAAGCTGTACGCTAGCAGAATAGCAGGTGCTTCGGGTTTTGTTCTCCTACACATATGCGAAATAGTTACACTGTTGGCTTAATGTGTTTGTGGAGCCAGCAGCATAAGAGTATGATAGAAGTGTAATAGAAAATATAGTGTGCTATATCTTGTTATACCTATAATGGCATACCATTTTTGGAGCAAAATGTCACTTTTTGATTGTGTGATTTGCATAAGCCATCAGAGTTTGAGTCAGAGTATGTTTAATTAACACAACCTTTTATAAGATAATTTGGTTTAAAATTTTATCTGTAAAGGACTATGGTTTAGCTTGTCCAAAGATTAAACATGTACATGGTTGAAACTAGGTTTGGTGTTTTTTGCTTTTGTTTGTTTATTTATTGGAGCAGCATTTTTGATGTAACTCCATACTGTAACTGTGCTTACTTTGAGATTATTGTGTAAAAAAAGGTCATGTGAATTTAGCCAAGCCTTTGTGATAATTATGCAGATAGTAGCTTAGAGATGTTAAACATGTTTGAAATAAATATCAGCATAATATATAATATAAAATTCTCACAAAGAATTTTGTGCAGTACCCCTCTTCCTGCTCTGTGTTGGCCTGATCCCAGTCAGAAGCAGAAACAAGCAAAAATGGAAAGCTTTACAGGCATTATATCTCCCAGGGTTTGATGGACACTGCTTTTGGAACAGCTTTGAGAACACACAACTGCCATGCTTTTTGTGCCTGAAAGGTCCTGTTAATAAGAAGATTTTGCTATATTTATAGCTTATGCTAGGTTGTCAAGGAAGAGCTGCCTCAACTACTCTCCCCTGCCATCTTCTACTTTTAAGCATATGATGAACCCTAATGTTACTAGTTCTTTTGAACCTATACCCCAGTGGTTCTCAACCTTCCTAATGCCGCGACCCTTTAATGTGGTTCCTCATGTTGTGGTGACCCCCAACCATAAAATTATTTTCGTTGCTACTTCATAACTGTAATTTTGCTACTGTTATGAATCGTAATGTAAATATCTGATATGCAGGATGTATTTTCATTGTTACAAATTGAACATAATTAAAGCATAGTGATTAATCACAAAAACAATATGTAATTATATATTGTGAAATATTTATTTCTAATTACATCTCGGGGGACTACACAAGCTTCTTGTGTGTGCCTTCAAGTTGTTCCTGACTTATGTTGACCCTAAGGTGGGCCTACCATTGGGTAGGAGGGTAGGTGGGTGGGCAAATGAGAAGAGGGCAAGTAACTGCAATGCAAAATTCAAGCAAGAAGTTTCCAAAAGTAGGCTGGAAAGAGAGAGAGAAGACTGCCCATCTCCTAGGAAAAGGAGGTCTCCCCCTTGTTCTGAAATAAACTCCTCTTACAGACCCAGCCAGGAATCCCTGGGGTAGCACGACAAGCTCCTCACCACCGCCAAAGGGGCTGAGACCCATGGCGGGCTGCCACCTAGCCCGCCCACCAGCCCCCACGGAGCACCGGGCTGTCTGGAAGCTGTTCCAACTCGCACCTCTCTTTCCCGGCAGATGGACACTCCCACCCCCGACCCGCGCAAGGCCTCCGTCAAAACACCTCCCCCCTCCTGCAACCTGCTGACCCTGCCCCCTCCCTGCCTGATGCCCATGCAAATGGCACCCGATCAGGGCGTTTTTGCAGCTCTCCGCGCCCCTTCCAAGTCAGTGACACCGGTGACAAAATGGCAGCCCTGGAAGCTGGCAGTCGTGCTCGGCGCGCAGGCAGGGGCAGGGTGAGGGAGGGGGCCCGGGGGCTCAGAGCCCTCCCCAATGCTGCCGCCCCCCTGCACTCCCGTGATAGCAAACCCAGCGTGAAGGCGGGTGGTGAATCTCCTTCTGCCTCTCCGCCGCTCACCCAAAGCACGGGCGGGAAAGGCAATGCAAGCCTCCCATGGCGAATGGTGCTGTGGGCACTGAGAGCCCGGAGGGAGGGAGGGAGGGAGGGGGCGAGCCCGGTAAGAGGTGGCACCGACCAGGCTCTCCCCTCTCCATGCAAAGCGCAATCCCTCCTCCTGTTGCGGGGTGCCCGGAGCTTCCCCCCTCGCCCGCGGCCCTGTTCCCACTGCAGGACCTCGCTCCAGGCGTGGGCTTGGCCGCCCTCCTTTCCTACCCAGCACTTGCTCGCCTGCCTTGGCAGCTCCATGGGAGAAGGAAAAGATGGTGCCATGTCCTACTTCAGAGCCCGCCCGCCTGCCTGTTCGCCCGCCCACCCGTGCTTGGCTGCCGTGCCGAGGAGCAAGAGGAGGAGGCGGCCCAAGCGAGAAAGGCTGCTGGCGGGGCGGTGGCGGCGGCGAGGAGGAGGGGGTGTCGCTCCTCCAGCGGCACAACCCCCCCACCCAGAGCAACAGCTGCCTCCTCTCCCCTCCTCCCAGTGCAGGGTCTCAGAAACAGCCCTCCCCTTGGCTGTGAGGCCACCAAATAACAGCGGGGGCTGGCTTTTGGCGGGAGGATCAGTGACCTTGTTTCAAAAGGGGACGGGGCAGGATAGAGGAGCGGTGTCCCAGTTCCTAAGACCATCGGAAATATGTGTTTTTCAGTTGTCTTAGGCGACCCCTGTGAAGGGTCGTTCGACCCCCAAAGGGGTCGCGACCCACAGGTTATATTTTTATAACATGCAAATATCATCCTTCAGTAGTGCTGAAACATGGTTGGTGACTCATGATGTTAGAGAATCTAAAAAAGTTTTAAGGCACAGAATCCAGAAACTGAGGTTCCAGACTAATTTGAAATCTGGGCAAATGAATATGACAAATGTAGGATGGATTCCAAAGATTCATCTCCTAAGAAGGATGGACAGTCACATTGCATTGCAATCTATATTAACCTAGATAGCTTTTAGAAGTATATTTGCAGAAATACTGCAACCGGATACAGTTCTAGCATCACTGCTCTTCCTAGACCCCAACCATGACACAATGATAGCAATCATATCACAATGATTGGAAAGCTGTTTTATGAACCAGCACTTTCTTAAGATTATGCTAAAAGGCCTGTCCACTTGAATACTTTTCACATAATTTTTTTTGTTTGAAAAAAACTATCCTCAACTTTGCATTTTGCGGTTAATTCTTCACTATGTAACTTTTTGAGCTATGGAAAAGCTAAAAACATTGTCTATATGGCTGTAAGGATGAAACTTCACACCAATAAAAAGGAGGGAAATACCCTTCTCAGAAGCGATCAGCAAAGCTGCCTCTTCTTCTACATCTCTACAGGAAGATCATCTTCTGTCCTGTCTTTGATCCAAGATAGAGGATTTGGGGCAAGTATATTTAAGATGTAGATAAGTCGGACTGCATGCCATAAAAGTTTAAGTTCTATCTTACTTTAAAAAGTCACTAACATTTAATTATTTTAAAAAAAAACAATTTTCTGATGTCTCCTTATGTGATTCAGTGGTGAACACCTCACATTCAGAATGGTACATGCCCTACTTTGTGCCAGACTCAGGCTGGTGGATATGGATGTGAGAATTGATCAATGTTCATTTTGTTGAGTTTCTTGGAATCCCAATGGCATTCTCATCCCATTCTAGTTATATATTGTGTTGTAATATTTTTTGGTTCTCAGAAGGATATTTGTGTGGATTTTGGTTTGCATTTTTCTTGGTGTACACTTTTTAATGCATTTGCCCACATTAACTAAAGCAGGTTTGTGAGCATTTTTCAAACACTTTTACTTCCGAGTACTTTTCTGGTTTGTGCTTATTCTTTCTCTGAAGAAACAGACTGCAAACTTCTGAAATGTATAGATTGCCAAGGAAAGAAGTACTTTGTCTTGTTAAAACAAATATTCTGGTAATAAAATGTGAACCCAATGACTTTTTTTTCTCTACCTGTGGGCTCCCCTTTTTCCATTTGTTGTTTGTTATAGTTAGCCTTCAAGTCAATTCTCACTTAGGGTGATCCTAAGGTGACCCTATCACAGGGTTTTCTGGAGCTAACAGTGTGTGACCCGCCCAAGGTCACCCAGTGGGTTCCCACAGACAAGCAGGAGAATCAAATCCTGGTCTCCAGTTTAAGAGTGCTCAAAAACAATTTGTGTTCTTTAAAACAAGTCTTTGTCAGATCTGGCCCATTTACTTTGGCATTACATTTCCAAAAGGTGTAAGTGTGATGTTTCTAGGATATTTCCAAACAAGACATGAAGCAACAGCTTGTCCCATATGTCTCACAGTATAAACATATATTACTGAAAGCAAAGCTTAGAAATGGCTTTTTGGGGGGTGGGTGGGTTGGGGGGATTGTATTACAGTTGATAGATTAACCCAGTCAGCAGAAGTACAACCCATGCTAGCAGGGGGATTATGGAAACTGCAGTCCAAAAATGTAACTATTCCAAATTCTGATTGAGAAGTAAATCAACTATGGATACGTAAATTCCATTCAGTTATTATACTAAGAGTATATGAGAATCTATACTTTATATATTTTCCCAAGTCTTAAAAAAACCTTCAAAGTAACTGACCATCACTATAACTTGTGGCAATGCACTCCATAAATTAGGTGCTATGTGGAATCCATCGTGTTATTTGTTTTAGACTGCTGATCAATGTCACTGCACGACAATGAAATATTTAGAAGAGTTTTTCCTCTTCAAAAAAACTTAGTTCAACATCATTCATATTTTTTACTCTCTCTCTCTTTCATATCGCAGTTGGTCATCCCCTCCCAAAATCAAAACAGCAGGCACCTGAACCATTCCTCACAGGAAACTTTCACTTCTCCAAAGCCAAGAGGAGTCGTTTGGATACAAACACAAGGGTCTCATTTTTAATGAACTGAAAATTAATCTGAAAACATTTTATTTTTGGTGTTTACCTACCTTACAATGAAACTTGCATTTCCTTGCCCTCCCCTCCCCTCCCCTCCCCATGGGCTACACTCACAACAAGCTCCAAAAGTTTCCTCTCCAGTCCCTCTCAAAACGGTAACAGAATGTGATGTCACATCAAATCATGCTGATTTTTAAAAAATAACTGAGAGAATTGGGGAGGGGTGCTTTTGGAGTTTGGGGAGGGGCTTCAGGGACCACAAAAGTGGTACTTAGGGATCACTTGTGGCCTGTGGGCCACACTATCCTCACCTCTGCTACGCTGGCTACATTACTGTTTCGTATATTTAACAAAGAAAGCCATTTTAATATTTTCCAATCAGAAAGCAGAATCGAAATGCTAATAATAGTTTAGACACTTGTACACACATGTGGCAGCATGCTGTTTCTTCTCCTTTTAATAAAACAGTAAAATCTAAAGGGTTTTAAGGGTGGGTACCTTATAGAATAGCAAACCTGAAAATGCATAGGGTATGAAAAATGCACATTAGAAAAAAACATACTTTTGCTACCCTTTGAGCAACTAACAGAAAGGTTAAATTTTAATTTACCCTAACTATTTTTGAGGAAGAATGCAAGTTTTCCCTTTTTAGGCCTCCAGCCTTACCACTAAAGTTGCTCTTATCAGGAGCTCCCGTATTCTTGGAAGCAAACTGATAATACTCCATTAAACTTCCTTGGGAGGTCCAGAATTCAAAGCAAAGCAATCTTTTTCACCTCCTGCTAAAGGTTTTCAACACTATTCACATCACGGGTTTTTTTTCCCCAAAAAACAGTTGCTGTATAATGTTTATTTGAAGAAGGATAACGCTATGCGTGAAACAGGTTTAGTCAAGTTAAACATAAATTGGTGCCATCTCCTCCTGCTCAATAAATGTATCTAAACATCCCAAGACTTCAGGTATTCCTACATTTCTCAAAGCTGTCAAAGCATTTATTTATAAGTGCTGGTAGTATTTTTAGCTTGTACTGTAAAGAATGTTTTTGCTTTACTCTTCCTTGAGCAATTTTGACTAAGAAAAAGAGAAGTTTTGATGAAGTTGCATTCTCTGTCATGTTTTCCAACATGCAATAGACATAATAAAACATAACACACCAAAACTGCAGAATGATTACACTTTGATAGGGAAACCCTTAAAAAATACCAAACCACTCTTAAGTTTAAACATTTCTAATTTTTTTTCTGGCTTATTTGGAACCAAACTGTTATTCCTGTCCTCGAAGTAGAAATAGTGTTACTCCCCATTTTCCATGCCTTCCATTTTCTAGCTTTGCTTGTAACCAAAGTTAACAGCTGCTACTGCCATTACGGTTTGTAGACGAAGTATGGAAACAAGTTAGACATATAGGCATGTTAACCCTCCATTAACATAGCCTCTGACAAAGAAGCTCCTTTTTAGAATCATAGAATCATAGAAATGTACAGTTGGAAGAAACCACATGGGCCATCCACCCCTGCCAGCAGGAACATCCTCAAAGCACTCCCGACAGATAGCCATCTAGCCTCTGCATAAAAACCTCCAAAGAAGGAGACTCCACTACACTCCGAAGCAGCATATTTTTATAAAGTGTTTTTACACCTTCCCCAGCTACTCCCTTTATATCCTGCTTCTCTATCTGGCTGGAAGTTTTTTAGAGGCATCACTTTGGGAGGGTGGTGAAGGAAGGCTGGACAAACAGAATTTTCATGTTAGGTTGCAACAGCTTATCTTTAGTAATCAATGCAATGAAGTTTGAGTTGAAAAAAGAATGGGATTCTGCTCCAGCCAATCTTACTGTAGTTTTGTGTGCCCTGACTAGAACAGGCAGTGTAAAAAAGCAGCTGACCCAGAATCTCTTACTGAGCATTTGTGAACAGCAAAACAGAAGGAAAGGGGAAGATCAGCCTGCTTCACCAGGTCCACTCTGCATGTTAAAAAGCCCAGACATGTATGTTTGGTGACCAAAGCAAAAATAACAAGAAAAGTGGAAGCTGGTAAAAGAAAAATTCATCCCTGGAGGCATTTTGGAAGAAGCCTTCACGTGGTCTGGAAAAGACTTATAATGTTTTGGCTCATTTATGCAAAGTTTATTTGGACTGATTGTTTCATTTCACACAGGCATATTGTCAGCACTGAATAAAAAGTTTGCTGAACTACCTTGAACCATGTTGAACTACTCTTCTTTTTTTGTGGTGTAGAAACTTATCCCTATTCTTTCCGTGTCATTTATGTCTTTGGTATCGAATTCCCAGACTAGTGCTCCACCGCCTCCCATCAACTGTCCTCTTGTTTTTAATAGTTAATGTGTTTTAGGGGTTTTTAGAAGGGTTGGTGGGTGGGGAGGATGGGTTATATTTTAATGTTTTTAATGTATTTGATATACTGTTGTAATACCGCCTCAATCCATTGGGAGAGGCGGAATAATAATAATAATAATAATAATGATGATGATGATGATGATGATGAAGAAGGAATGCTCAGGAACAAATCACTTTGTTAACTGAGGTATACAAAGTAGAAAAGCATTAGGTGCTTCCTTCATCAATTTAAAACAGCCTTAGTTTATGAGATCAATGACTATCCCCCCATCCACGTATTTGTTACATGTTGTAATATTTTCCTGGTTTAAAAAGACGGTCTATTCCTCTTATTATTTGAGAAATGGAGTGCACTCAGGAATTAACCTATGTCAGAAGCTAAAAATTTTAATTCACACACCTAGAAAAAAAGTGCTGTTCTGTGCCTTCAAATCATTTCCAACTTATGGCAATGCTAAAGCAAGTCTATCATTGGGTTTTCTTGACAAGATTCGTTCAGAGACAGTGTCTTTGACTTCCTCCAAGGTTGAGAATGGGGCATGTCCAAGGTCACAGAATCATAGAATCACCGAGTTGGAAGACCGCAGGGGCCACTGAGTTCAACCCCCTGCTATGCAGGAACAGCCATCAAAGCACTCCCAACAGATGGTCATCCAGCCTCTACTTAAAAACCTCCAAAGGAGATTCTACCACACTCCAAGGCAGCATATTCCACTGCCAGACAGCTCTGACTGTCAGAAAGTTCTTCCTGAGGTTCAAGTGGAATCTCCTTTCCTGCAGCTTGAATCCATTGCTCCTTGTCCTAGTCTCTGGAGCAGCAGAAAACAAGCCTGCTCCCTCCTTGACATGACATCCCTTCAAATATTTAAACATGGCAATCATGTCCCCTCTTAACCTTCTCTTCTGCAAACTAAACATACCCAGCTCCCTGAGCCGTTCCTCAGAGGGTGTGGCTTCCAGACCCTTCACCATTTTGGTTGCCCTCTTCTCCCTGAGCACACGGTCTAACTGACTAATGAGGGGAAGGAGCCAGCTAGGGGGGAGGAGTCTTATTAGGAGCTCTCCTTGCACGAAGTTGAAGTACTCTACTTCAATCCTTCAACCCTTGGCAATCAGTAGAGCAAATGTAGCTTATACAGCTGGCAGAGGTCATTTTGGAACCGCTTGCTATAATCTTTGAGAAATCTTGGAGAACAGGAGAAGTTCCAGTAGACTGGAAGAGGGCAAATGTTGTCCCCATCTTCAAGAAGGGAAAAAAAGAGGACCCAAATAATTATCGCCCAGTCAGCCTGACATCAGTACCCAGAAAGATACTGGAGCAGATCATTAAGCAGTCAGTTTCTAATCACTTAGAAAGCAATGCAGTAATCACGAAAAGTCAACATGGATTTCTCAAAAATAAGTCAAAAATTTCTCAAAAATAAGTCATGCCAGACTAATCTTATCTCTTTTTATGATAGGGTTACTAGCTTGACAGATGAAGGGAATGCTGTGGATGTAGCATATCTCGATTTCAGTAAGGCCCTTGACAAAGTTCCCCATGACATTCTTGCAAAGAAGCTAGTAAAATGCGGGCTGGACAGGGCTACTATTAGTTGGATTTGTAATTGATTGACTGACCGAACCCAAAGGGTGATCACGCATGGCTGCTTTTCATCCTGGAGAGAAGTGACTAGTGGGGTGCCACAGGGTTCTGTCCTGGGCCCAGTGCTGTTCAATATCTTTATCAACGACTTAGATGAAAGAATAGAGGGCATGCTCATCAAATTTGCAGATGACACCAAATTGGGAGGGGTTGCTAATATGCCAGAGGACAGGATCAAAATTCAAAATGACCTGGACAGATTGGAGAGCTGGGCCAAGGCTAACAAAATGAAATTCAACAGAGAGAAGTTTCCACTTAGGTGGAAAAAATGGAATACAGAAATACAGGATGGGGGACACGTGGCTGGATAGCAGTACGTGTGAAAGGGATCTAGGAGTCTTAAAAAGACCACAAGCTGAACATGAGTCAGCAGTGTGATGCGGCAGCCAAGAAAGCCAATGCAATTCCCAGCTGAATCAATAGGAGTATGGTGTCTAGATCGAGGGAGGTACTGGTACCACTCTACTCTGCCTTGTTTAGACCTCATCTTGAATACTGTGTCCACTTCTGGGCACCCCAATTCAAGAAGGACATGGTCAAGCTGGAGCAAATCCAGAGGAGGGTGACCAAAATGGTGAGGGACCTGGAAGCCATGCCTTATGAGGATAGACTTAGAGAGCTGGGTATGTTTAGTATGCAGAAGAGAAGGTTAAGACGGGACATGATAGTCATGTTTAAATATTTGAAGGGATGCCACGTAGAGGAAGGAGTTGACTTGTTTTCTGCTGCTCCAGAGACCAGGACAAGGAGCAATGGATTCAAGCTGCAGGAAAGGAGATTCCACCTGAACCTCAGGAAGAACTTCCTGACAGTCAGGGCTGTCCGGCAGTGGAATCTGCTGCCTCGGAGTGTAGTGGAGTCTCCTTCCTTGGAGGTTTTTAAGCAGAGGCTTGATGGCCATCTGTCGGGATTGATTTGAGGGTGTTCCTGCATGGCAGGGGGTTGGACTGGATGGCCTGTGTGGTCTCTTCCAACTCTGAATTTCTATGATTCTATGATTCTATGATTCCTTCTTTGGGCAGGCCAGAACATTTTTGTACCTTCAGGCTTTTACAAACTGACTAAGATTGTGCTTTTAATGCTGTGGGGTTCTATTTTTAAGGTTTGTACCATCTTTTAATGCATTTTAATAGCTTTAATGTGAAATATTTTCAACTGCATAAATTTGTTTTTAAATCTTATATTTATATTTTTATTAATGTTTTGTATTGTTTTTAATTTGTATTGTTTTAAATATGTTGTTAACTGCCTTGAGTCCCATTATTGGGAGAAAAGTAAAATATAAATGAAAATTATCATCATCCTTCTTTTATAGTTACAAGGTTATCCTTACTAAAGCTAGAGGTGTAATATCACTTGGTTTCAAGAGCTGGCTTTTGCTGTGCCTAGTGCTCTAACCTCATGCTCTGTTGTAGGTGTTGAGATAAAAATAAGGTAGACAGGAGGAAAGTATGTTTTGTATCACAGATCAGTGTGTTGTAGCATTTGGATTTTTTAGAAAATAAAGTTAACAAAAAGGTGATTATTTTAGTTTAGTTTAAAATCATACCTATAACAATGTTCTACCCTTCAGATGAAAACTTAATTTTTAAATTTCCAAGTAAAATATTTGCATGTGATGCAGAGAAAAGGACTTAAAATGTAGGTTAAAATAAGGATCAGATTTGTCTTCACTATTGCCTAGTATTGTTACAAAAAAAATGGCTCTTTAGAGACAAAAATATATAACTGTTGTGATTGAGGCTTTGTATTTAAACAAGAATGTATTTTACTAAGAACTAAATGTACAAAACTGGTAAGATGGTAGCTTTTATTGATTCAGGGTTTTTTGGTAAAGACTTAACCAGCTTCCCAGAACTGTGGTTTGCTAAGAATTATATATACTTCTAGGACAAAAATCAAATAACATCTCTGCACTGATTTTTCTTTTCCTGTAAGTACTCTAATTGTTACCCACATTTCAGTGTGGAGTAGTTTTTGAGTTTTTTTCACCATATGTGTGCTTGTATACCTGTAATGTGCACTTACATTAATTCAAAAATACGAGTGTTCGTGTAAATGTATGCAAAACTTTAGTATACGAAATTGTAGTTGGAGAAATAAATAAGCTGAATATTTCAGAGAAAACAACAACCCCATATTTAGATTTTTTCTAAAGAAAGTATAGTGTTTCATTCAAGTGTGTTTTCTGATCATGTTAAAATAAAATCCTAATCAGACCAGGAAAGAAAACACCTAGGATAAACACCTCTTAATATTCAGTTGCATTTTGAGTGCTAGTGTGTTTTTAAGTAAGCAAGTACGGAAATGTGAGACTTCTTCTAGTTAACACATTTTGTGAGGAATTCTGCATATTCAGACACTGTTTAAAACATTTCATTTGTGTGAACATTAGCTGTACTGCTTGCAAAAACCAGGCCTTCTGATAAGGCTTCTGCAAATAAGCAGAAGGCATCCACAGAATGAGTTTTAAAATGTTATAGATGTCTTTAATCACAGAAGATTACACACTGAGCTCTTTCGCAGAAGAAAACATTTTATTTTGTAAGTAATGCTAGGAGAAAAGGGCAGAATAGGAATGTTGAAATAAATCAGTATTTCTGTGCTTGAGAACTAGTCTGCTACTAGATGTGTGTTCAAGAGAGAAGCCTCTGACAAAAGCTTATCTTCCAGTCTCCTACAAAATAAAACTTTACAGAAAACTACCCAAGAGAAACATTATGGAAGTATTGTTTACGTTATTGCAAATACAGTCCTCCCTCCACACTCGCAGGTTTGACCTTGGTGAATTTGATTATTTGCAAGGTGAGTGCATGTGTATCCCTATTCTGCTCCTCCCATTCCCTTGTGTTTTTGCCAGTGGAGGAGGAAGGGAAGAACCTGAACAGAAGGCAACAAAATGGAGGAGAGGCACACTCAGGCCTTCCTTTCCCTCCCAGAGCTCCCTCCTATTCCCTTGCCTCTGGACTCAGCACTAAGAACTCACACTGAGGCACTAGGCAAAGGAATGGAGGGGAGGGCTCATGTAAGCATTCCTTCTGCCTTCCCATTCACTTGCCTCTGGCCCTGGTGTGCAACAGACAAAGGAATGGAAGGGGAAGCCCCAGAAGGGAATGGGAGAGGATTTCACCAAACCATCATGAAAGTAGAGAAGCTGTTGTATATATGTATTTACATCAGCTGACTATTTAAAATACTGTTTATATTTTTAACCTTTAAAATTCTTAATCACCTATTTCATATGCATTTTTCACTTTCAGGTACTTGCATTCTTTTGATGTGTATAAAAATCCAAGCACCAGGAACTAATTTAAGAGTAGTTCTAGGGACTGACCTGTGTTACTGAAGACAGATCACAAGATTTCTACACATGTGTGTTCTGCCTCTTTTTTCTGTGTCATAAAGTTATCTCCTGATCATGTGTTTCCTCTCAATTTACCACCTTTCCCCACAAATTTCTTTTTCACATCTTCTCAGATACTACATTATTGTTTTCTTCTGCAGATTTCCTAATTTTCTATCAAGTATTTTTCCTCTTAACCTTCACTGCAACCTTGATTTACTTCTGTTCCCTTCTTTCTTCTCCTGCTGCTATTGATTCTTTCAGAGCTCCATGTAATCCAATGGGACACATTTCCAAGTAGATGTTCTTAGGAAAAGCATTTCTCTTGGAGATGGGAAGGAATGAATTTAGGCAGTGGTATCTTTTGACTCCAAACTCCAGCCTTAGAAAACTGTTCAAAGTATGTGATCTTCCAAAAAAAGGGACCACTGAAAACAGAATGGGAAGGAGTGAAAGAGAGAAAATGCAAAAGAATGTAAAGGGGGGAAAGTTGAGCAAAACTTTGTATTAGTTATCCAAATGTCTAGCATTGTATGAATAAGAATTACAAAAAGGTTAAGTAGGATTTACTTGTGAGTAGACATGGGATACAGCACGGTTTCAGATAAATTATTTTCTTGACTAACAGGCCCAACTTCACAAATACTCTAAAAGTATATGATCAAAGGGATGGGTGGAGAGTTGAATTGGAGGAAGAGAGAGAAAGAAGCCAAGAGAGGAGAAAATGGTGGTAGGATGAGAGGAATGATTCACTTTGCATGTTATTTGTATATTATACAGAAATAGTATACAATTATGTTATATTACGATAATATACAATAGAAACCAGTATAAAATGAGTGGTAGGTGAGAGCTGGAAAGAGTCACAGTGTGTTCTTATTCCACGCCAGCCTCTTAGGGGCTATCAATAGCAGGAATCTGTAGAGGTCTCTCATTCATGAAGTTGCCATAATTTGAAATCAACTTGACAGCAATTAACAACAAATCAATATTTATTTTAAATGATTTATATTGTTTTATTTGTTTGCTGTCCTGAGATATAACAGTAAAATGGCAGGGTAAAAAATTTTTAATTAATGGATTGATTAAGGACATGACATTTTGTAAGGACTTTGGATGGTTGAGGACTAGGCAGACAAATTGTCACCACATTCCATTTAATTTTAAACCAAGCATCTCTCTTTTGAAAAATCCTTTCCTTTCTCTTTCCCTTGTATTATTTTCCTGGGTTTCCAAGACATTCTCTATGTCCATATTCATACAGCAAGTAGTGTAGCTGGCCTAACAACAGAGTAATGCCAATGCATTTCCTCCAATCCTAGTCCTCCATCTCAGGAATCAACTCAGACCACTTTCTGTAATGAATTCTAATTTAACACTGATTTTTGGAGGAGAGGTGAAATCTGAAGTTGAGATCAACTCTATGAGTCTATTAAAGACACTGAGTGGAAGATGCAGCTCGATAGACTATGAGGCCCCTTCCAACTCTATGATCTGTTAAGGGCAGCTTGCAAGGATGCTGGTCTTCCTTGTATAGAGATGATCCTTCACTACAGAGAGATTCCTTATCCATCCACAGAACTGAATTCTAAAGATGTTATCCCTGGACCTTTTCCTGGCATCCACATGGGCATCAATAAACTACAGAAAGAGGGTGTGAATGGAGCTTATGAAAGAGTGTTAAGTGGCCATGCTGCCAGGCTATGCTGCCATGGCAGCTTTTGGTGAGATGCTTTCCCAAATCAGGTTTTTGAAGAAATCATGGAAGCTATTTTGTTTTCTCCAAACCTCAAAATATGGATGAGAGTGGTAGAATAAAGTATGTAACATGTTATGGTTAATATATCAACCTTCTCCCATTAAGTTGCTCATTTTGTCTAGAAGGGCCCCCACATTGGCATTGAGGTGGCCAAGAAGTACTGGTAATGGTAGCAAACAAATGTCTTGAGATATCTTAGAAGTAAGCAGGATTTATTGAGTCAGAAAGATTCATGGACAAGAGCTCACTTTCACAAATACATACTAAACTAAGCACTTGGTGTATGCATGTGTGTTTGTATAGATTGGAGAATGGTTGGTAAATTTTCAGGCCATGAGCAATTAAAGCTCTTACACTTTTTCATCTATTCTTGATAACAACATTCCATCAGATGAGTATAGTGTGCTATAGTTCAAAGAATCTTATGCCACGCTTAATACTTGTCTTCAAGGTGCCGCAGGTTTTCCCACTGGGGAAAGCATTTCTTTTTCAGATGCTGTTAACTTCCACATGGGCTTAAGATCTGGCAGCTCTCCTCCAACAGGCACTTCCTAGAAGGTGTGTGTGCATGAGAAAAAAGAATACCCAAGGGAGAGCTCAGTTCTTCTTTCCATTGTAATATACACATCTCTCATTCTCCCTCTCTCTCTCTGCAAAATGGCTCTAAGAAAATCTAGCTGACTCCTAAAGTGTAAACAAAACAGTTGTATCTTTGCCCTGGATGTATGTGTCGGTCTTCTTAAATAAGTATGTGCAAATAATGATTATTGTAGTGTTGTTTTGAAGTATTTCAGCATGATAACTTGCAGGCTGGGGTGTAAATTTATGGCTTGTTAAACAACTTGGTTCCTGGCTTGTTAGAACTTGTGGAGCTTCCCTGCCTTTGTGTTCTCTTTAGATGTCTTTTGCTCCCCACCCCCTCCGGTTTATGTTTCAGGAAAAATCTCTACCAAGCTGGAGCTTGCTGGATTAAAAAACAAAACAAAACAAAAATAACTATGTAAAGCTTTTTAGCAGCCAAAATATAATACCAGCGACACACACATCCATTCATAATCCAATAGCTTTCAGAATACAGACTGAGCATTGTAATTGGAACTGGAAACTTCCATGTTATGGTGATTAGCAGCACTTCTAATATCTTGTATTAGCAGTGCAGGGTTCCTTGTTGCATTTGTGGTAGTTTTCAAAGAAGCAGTTGTGTTAGTCACTTGCAGCATAAAAAGGAGGAAGGAAGAGGGAGAAGAAGAAGAGTACATGGCAGCATCTTTGAGACTATAGTAACTGGTTTTTATTTTAGCAGGAACTTTCATTGATTTAAACCTGCTGATGCAGTACAAAGTGATATTAAACCCTCAGGTATAAAGATTGTTTATACAGTTGTGTGAGTGGGATAGAATGTAATAGGATCCAGGAAGATGCAAATCAGGTCCCTTGCCCTAAATTTTGAAAGAGCTGGGCAAGGTGGTATAGGTCTTTCAGGTCTTTCCAGCAGTCGGTTAGTGTTGATGTGTAAAAGCAATAAATCTTACCAAAATCTTACCAAAAGTCAGTTTCCCTGGGTTCAAAACTCTTTCTGAGAAAATTCATTTTGTTATATGTGCAGTAGCAAGGACTCTTATATTAATATATGTAGTGTGCCACAAAGCCATTGCCTTTGTCCGTATAACAAACAACATATACAAAAGGAATCTTCTCAGAGAGAGTTTTGAGCCAAGAGAAACTGTCTTTTGGTAAGCTGATTTACTGCTTTCACACATCCACATTAACTTCAGAGAAGGGACATGATTTGCATCTTTCTGCATCTTACTATATTCTGTCCCGCAACTGTATAAATGTGTTTTATACCTAAGGCCTTAATATCACTCTGCCCTGCAAAATCAGTAGTAGACTTCTAGCCGTTCTAATTAGAATCATTGTGTTCCTATGCCCCCAAGAGATTCCTGGGCAGAAAATTTGCCTCCAGACCAACTGCAGTTGCTGACACTTGGCCTACATTGAAAGCAAGAACAGAAGAAAGGAACCTGGCCTTGTGTCTATATTTGGGATATGTAGAATTGCTTGAAGGGAAGAGAATTGTCAATTCTGACCTGCTTAGCAAAGATAACTCCATCTTATGCTTTACTTTAATTGTTCTCAGGGCAATGCTTGCATGTCCTGAAATACCTTCATTTAATTGAGTTTGTCACGCATACCCAACCAAGTAACTGGGGCAGAGATAAAGCTAAAATCCTACCTTCATTCTGACCTTTTGCCCCATCAGGCCAGAAACTGGAAATGTATAGATGGCCATGGGACATAGTGGGCGCTCAGATAGAAGCTATGTCAAGGCCTGGTGCAAGGCACTGCACTCCTCATTATTGTCCCCCTGCCCATGAAGAAGTATGCCACCAATCTCAGATTCTCTGTGCAAGACCCTATAAAAGTTCCTTTGAGGAAGGGGCTTCAGTTCCCGAGAAGAGAATGAAGTATTGGGGGGAAAAACATGTTTTAAGCTAACTCTCCTCTTGGATGCTTTTTCAAGAAAAAAATGATTGGGGTTGAAAAAGTAGCTGGATGCTGGGAATTGGGGAGGTCTGTGGTGATCCCAAGGGTTGCACTGGACCCGCAGAGGTGACATGCAGATTTATGGGTTGAATGATTTTCACATGTCTTCTAAACAACATCAAATTTACAATTACTTTTTATACCATATTAACATACTTTCTTAGAAGAAGTCCTTTGGTCACATTTGGGAAAGAAACAACTGACTGCAAGGTCCCCGGGTATAAAGCAACAGTTCTCCCCCTTTGCTTCCCCCATTTGGTTTTATGCTGTCCAGAGGACCTACAAGACCCTGATAGTAGCAGTTTTTGAGAAACAGCCCTTGCTAACAGATTAAGTTGTTAGATGAAGTGTTTTGTATGAGTAGGGAGTTTTTAAAGGCAGTAAAAAAACAGAAGGAAGGGCCCTTACAAAGTCAGTTATCTGCAAATCACCAGATATAATTCGTTTTCAAGAATTAGGAGAAGAAATCCATATTCTTAAATAACGTGTGCAGTGTGTCATCAGCAACAGCTTTTTGGCAGCAATCCAGATAAGAAAGTGTTTTGAGCCAACCAGAAATGATTAGGAATGGATATAGAGTATAATTAGAAAAGGAAATAAATGGTATAAGAAGGGAAGGAAAAAGGGGGAAGCAGTGGAGATGTGGATTATAATGAGTCAAGGGTATATGTGTGCAAACTCTTACACTATACTGGTACACTAGTTGGGAAATGTATGAACCTCTAGATGCTATTGACCCCACACCACTGGCAATGCTGGCTAGAGCTGCTGTGTGATCCAACATATCCTCCCACTCACCCACCCTGTTACACTTTACTGGAGAAACAAAAGCAACCGTGCATTACAAAAAAAAAATTATGGTCACCCCCAAAGAGTAGGAAGGACAGTGATACTGAGAGAGTGAAATGAATGAATACCAGGTACTTTATCTGAAAATGTTACTCGAAAATGGATTATAAAGTTTTGTGTAAAATGTATTATTGCAAAATTGAAAAATATTCATAAATATCACCTTCTTAATAGCTAACAATAAGATATATTATTTATGGTACACTTTAAGATAGGAAGAAAGAAAAGTGGGCTGCTTTTTTATATTGTCACTTTTCTAGCACTAAATGGCCTATGATTAAGATCCATTGTTCTCCCCAGAGATAAATTAAATAGGCTTAACAGGGGATTGTGGGGGAAGCATTGTGCGTGTACCATTACAGCTGCCTCAGGCTAGATTTCCTACGCAGACCTAAACATGGAGGAAAACCATTGTGTGTTCTTTCACATAAAATCAATTAACCTAAGAAGATTTATAGCTCAAATTAAGAATTAGCTTGCAGAGAAAAGAAAACTGCTGCCTTGAAACATACCTCTCTGCAAGCCCTAGATTGTATGTGGGTTCAAATAGTGCTCAGACATAAATTGCTTCCTAGTAGCTGATCAGTTGCCACGTCAATGGAAGGGGAAAGACACTTGCGTCACTGGAGATTTCTTTGAAGTCATTCGGGTCTAATTCACCATTAGCTATTAGAGGATCTCCTATTAACATTACCAGTTAATACTGGAGGTCTAACTGAAAACCACAAAAGCAGCTATAGTTCAGAATTACAGTCAGAAACCTCATCATTGGTGCCTTGCTATTGTGAAACTCACAATATCTGGAAACACCTATGCAATATCTAGACATAATAAAAGTGCTGAACGCATTTCTTTGTGACTGATTTTTTTCTAGTATATTAGTATTACATTAAAATCTGTGTACATTCAGCTTTAATTTGTGCCTTACAAAGCTACTTTTGAAATACTCTTTTTGCAAGTAGTCTTCTAAGTAAATTCGCAGTAAAAGTATGAACTTTCATGGATTAACATGTCATATTAACTCTGAATTCTTTCCAGCTTTTGGCTTACTTTGTAAAACCTTATACAACAAACAACTTCACCATATTTCCTGCTATAGTTCGCTATTGGCATTGCCATATGGAGCGTTGGCATCATTATTGCATTTGGAGCAGGAACTTTTAAGGCTGCCTTGTGCAGAGCATATCTTAGCTCTTCTTATGTGGATAAACAGAATAAAAGCCAAGGCGGGTGATATTCTATTGTTAAAGCCAAAACAGATTATTAAGAGAAATTTTTAGACATACTAGAAACAAGCTGCTGAATTATGGCTGGTACATCACTTATATATGGCAAAAGATTAACTTTGAATTTGGCCTCCTTTTTAGCTGAGACCATTTCTGCACTAGACTGTTATAGTGCTATTATACCACTTCCAACATCCTATGGAATCCTGGGGTTTGCAGTTTAGGGAGAGGCCTCAAAGGCCCATAAAAACAAGAAACTGGATCAGACTATTACTACTTTGTCTGATCCAGAATTTTTTTTTTCAAACTTATTTGTCCACACTTCTGTAAGTCTTTTAAAAATTAATAGATCCATTTTATTGCTAAGGCCTCTTTAAATATTTTTATGGCTAATTCTTCAGACATTCCAAAATAATGGTTGATTTGTATTTATTGAGCAATAAAGTGAGTCTGTACCATTTTATTTTTAATAACTAATGAGATATCATTGTGGATGAATGGCAAACACATTTGAATGTGGTTCTGCCCTGTACAAAGGAAAGTTGCACGTGCTTATTAGAATAAATTAAATTAAAGATGAAAACAGAAATTAACCTTGGCATTTCCAGCTAAATGAGATTGCACAATAATTGCAGTAGATAAAATAGCAAGTGTGTGTTGGAACTAACAAGGTGAATCTTGCAGATAACTCAGGACAAAAGTAAAATTCCCTGATAGTGATTTTAGTTGTGTTAGTTGTATAACAAAAATAAGATGATAGATTGGCTGTAGAAATTTGGCAAAAATATGCTATGTAAATAGAAACAATCCTTTCTTCACCTGCCTCATTTAATCACATTGTCTTACATGGTCAGCATTGCAGGGTGCACAAGTATACCCATCCAGTTGTTCACTGTGAATAGAACTGTGTGTGTGTCTGTGTGTGTGAGTGCTGTCAAGTCACCTGTTGACTTACGGCAACCGTATGAATTTCATAGGGATTTCTTAGGCAAAGAATACTCCAAGGTGGTTTTGCCAGTTCCTTCCTCTGAAATACACTCAACAGGGCCTGGTATTTGTTGCTGGTCTCCCATCCAGTTACTAACCAAAACCAATCCTGCTTAGCTTCCAAGATCAGTGCCTAAGATTGTATAGTTACAGATAATTTTCTTCATCCCTGAGCAGGTACACTATTCCAAAGTTTATAGCTGTCCAGCAAATGAACTTACTTTAAAAGATGTAAGATGTCTAGCTGCCTCAAATGCTGTTGTTTTGGCAGAGGCTGAATATAAATTTAATTACCTAAATAAATGGCATAAGACAATTAATGGGAACAACCTTACTCCTGAATTTGAATAAAGTTTTATTACATTGCTAACCTAAATAAGCACTTAACGATCAGCAGACATTTTTCACTTTGAAAAAATGTACAAAAGGGTGTAAGATATCTCCAGGAGCAAGAAGAGGGCAAGTAAGTCACATTGCTCATTGAAGACTAACAGCAGTTCACAAGAATCTTGGTTTAGTTAAAAATGTTTCCATTGCCTTGTGGTCAAATAAAATAACACTCAAAAGCTAATGGTGCCTTCATATTCATACTAAGGATCAGAAAGTTTAAGCAAGAACGGAAACCCAGAGTGTTGAGTTGGTTTCAAAAGATGGATGCTTCAGTTTCTGGACACAGATACCAGACAGTGCCTTGGTCTGCAGTCCTGTGCATACTTACCTTAGGAACAGTCCCATTGAATTTAGCAAGACTTATTTCTGAGCAAGAGTAAAGGTATGGAGGAGGGGCAAAATGGGAGGATTACTGCAAAGAATTTTGTTCCCCAAGTGAAATTTATTTTGTAGCAAAATTTTGAGTATTGAAATAATATTGCTATTGAACATTTAGAAATACAGTTAGGCATCCAAAGAAAAGGTGCAGGTAAAGTTACTGAAGAAATACAAGCATAGCAAATCCAAGAGTTCTAGGTTGTGAGCAATTTTCAATGTCTCACTCCCTGCGATGCTAGAAATTTGGGGACTGAAGGAAAATTTCACTGGGGGACAGATTCATTATTTGAGGGCCAGTGCCTTTACCTTATCCCCCGTCATAACTATGCCCCTGTTTCCAAGTAGCAGCAGCAATATAGTTAGTTTGCTGTTACAGTATGAAAAAATAAACTGTTCCTTAGGAAACACTAAGAAACTAAATATACTAAATATTGGAAAATAATTGATACCACCGGTTCTTTTTCAAGCTATTGTGTGAAGGGTACCCCTTTGGGGTGCCAGCTGATGGTCACTTGAATCATTCAGTGATACAGGAGAAGAGATATTTGAGTCATAGGAAGATTAAAGTGGAATATAGGATATACGTGGGAGGGAAGTTGATTCAAGTCTGTCCTTGAAATTTAAGCTGAAAGTATAAAAATTCACATAGGAGGAGAGATGGAAGAAAGGGAGATTTTTCTCTGTATGAGCGTGCTTTACTCTTTCCCACCCTCTCTCCTGTGTTTTTTGCTTGATCTAGAGAAAGCTCTGTGTACAGAAACAGTCTTGTACGTACATGTGTTGGTCTCTAGATCACAAATTCAGAGTGTAAATTAGATGCCCAACTCATGTGCATTTTGATGTAGATGCTGTATATCTATAGAGCATTGTGCACCTTAATTGAAAGTTGTACTGCAGAGTTGTACTATACCTGCCCTTCACTGTGTATTTCAGTGCGTGCCTAATTTGCTTTTTCAGCTCACTTTAAAAGATAACTGTGTTGGGTAAAATTAGGGTAGGAGTAGTTCAGCCTCAGAGTTAGCTGCTCTTCTCCAGTTTTGTAAATTTCAGGTGCAGTTTCCATTCACAAGTGAGAACTGGAATGTGGAATGCCTGTTCCTCCATATGTTATTTGACTACAATTCCCATTACTCATAGCCAGTAATGAAGGCATTTCAGTCCAACAGCATCTGGAAATCGACAGGTTGTCCACCTGTCGTTTATAGGATTATTTGCTATTTGTATTAAACTGAGGTTGCTTCTTTTGAAAAATTGTTCAATTTTGTCGAGAAAGTAATTACTGTATTTGCTGGCGTGTAAGCCTCACTCCCCCCCCCAAAAAAAACACTGTTTGAAAATGATGTGCATCTTGTACACTGGTTTGTCTTATACATCAGCAAATAGTATTTGCCAGTGTATTAATGGGGTACATCTTAAACACAACAAATATGGTATAATTCACAGGACTTGTTTTTTTCTCTCCCCCCACCCCCCCAAATCTATTAATACTTAGCTGAAATTAAAGTTAAGAGCTTCCAATTAGACAAGATTCCCCAGAAAAGGTGTTCTAATAACCAAGTAGGTATGCTGCGGCATCATAAATGGCTTTCTTCTATCGGGCGCACATATAGTGCTTTTGTGCGAGAGCTCAATAAAAAGCATTTTGGGCAATATATTTGCACATGTATCTATGGAAAAGAAGTGTCAGGAAGCATGGATAGATGCTGTGAAAAGAAAGAAATTGTTCAGTGACAAGTCTGCATTTCTGTCAGGATTATTTCAGTATAAATAATATATAAAATTATTCAATATAATTGATATATAAAATGTTTGTTTATTTTTATGCATCCTTTTATTTTCTCTCCCTTTCTTAAAAAAAAAGGAAATGCTTTGTGTAGGGAGATTGAACAATTGCTGAATGATGACTGATCAGTAATTTGTTTCTTGAATTAGATTATGCCTGTTGCCTACAGTGGTAACCTCCTCCTTGATTTTGCTTTTGTAACGTGAAACCCGGTAGATCTCAGTAGTACTTTTGGACTTCTGCTTTACTGTATAAAGAGAGGAGGCCACTGAATGCATTGTAAGGATCAGAACAGCCAAGACTCTTACCAGATGCATGACAAGAATAAATTGAATAGGTGCAGTCTCACCTAGTATATGTGGATAGAAGCAAAGCCTGTGAAAATCTACTTGTAACTCAGCTGCATGACAGCCAGAACATCAACTGGAGTTCAAAATGGTCCATGTGCACTAGTGTTTTTCCAGGTTTCCACTTTACTGGAACAGCACAATAGTGATGCTACTTGGAATTGGTGATCTGCATGGGTACAGAAGTTCTTTTTGCATGAATACAGAGCTATTAGGGTGCAAGCCACAAAATCTTACATTTCCTTGCATTCTGTTTTGGTTTGCTTTTCAGCTATGCAAGATACGTTGCACACTAATAAAACAAGAGTGAAAAACAAAATAGCAAAACTAATGATAATAGTACTGGGCATTATATATTGAAGTTAGTAGGTTTCAGACTCCTAGTATCCTTATGAATGCTGATATCAGGAGAGTTGCTCATGCCTTGTTCTGCAAATTCAAATAAACCTGGTGGGTTTGTTGTTTCTCGTTTTGTATTATTATTATTTTAAATTTATTTACACTCAAAAGGGATCTCAATTAAATACAATAATGTTCCAGTATAACCAAAGCTGGAAAATAAAAATGCAGATGAAGGAAAAAATAACCATCAAAGTCATAACTTTCTATAAAAGCTGTCCAAATGTTCAAATATAAATCCATTCGTAAATTTCATCCATACATCATTATTTTAAATGTTGCAAGCATTATTAGATCTTCGGTCTATTGGATCGCAGGTGCAGAAAAATTACTTTTCCAGTAATAAAGTATTAATCTTTTAAGATGCGAAAAATACACTTCTGTTAATTTCCAAGAGATAGGTAAATAAGTTAGGAGAACATGCACATCCCTGAATATCAAGGAATTTCCCAAAACCAAATTTACTCATGTGATTACTTTTTCCCAGAATGTAGCTACTATGGGGCAGCTTCAAAACAGACACTTTTGCGTGTTTTTTAACATTGATGAACATTCTCAAAAACAATTTGTGAGAGTCTTCTTTGCAACTACTCGTGTTACTGAGTTCTAAATGAATTGTGATGATCTTCAAGGTTAACTGCATTTCTCTCATTTTCTCTCTTTTTTCTCTTTCTTTCTTTTAGAAGGAAGAGAGTATAGATGAAGAGATGGCAGAAAAACTCTCCATACGAAAAAAACGCTTTATGGAGTTTGCTTCCTTGGAGTATGAAGGAGAATATTACATGACTCCAAGAGACTTCCTTTTTTCAGTGATGTTTGACAAATCAGGGCGTAAGTGCTGTTTTTCCTAAATTGTGCTGTTTGTTTATAATATAAATGAATTTATATTTTAATTATATTATAATAGAAACAAATATATTAAATATAATTATAATAGAAATGAATATATATAATATGAATATGAATATAAAAATATTTTTCTGTGTGCATATATGTATAGGTATATAAAATATTTATAAAGTAATACAACTGTGTTATGTATTTATAATTCATTTACACTTGTCCAAGTGACAGGTATTCCTTTTTAATTCAGTGAATTTGAGCCTCATTTATACATTTCTGAAAATGGACTTCCAATAGTCTAAAGATTTCTTTTTCCATCTCCAAAGCAAACTTCAAGCTGTACCCAGGTAGGAAATGTCCAGAAAAGATAAAACCAGAAATGGCCAGAAATTCACTTCTGGTTTCTTTTCTTTCTTTCTTTCTTTTTTTTAATTTAAGGAGAATGGGAGGGAATCTGCATGCTGCTATACCACAACATCACTAATTCCTAGAGGCTTCTAAGAAAAGAAAATCATTTTTGTTATTATTTTTTCAGTGCAGTAGGGCTTGTAGGCTGCAAAAATGGCATGGGAGATTGTGAATGTTATGGTGTCAGAGGAAAGTTACCAGTGTCAGTTACTGGTTTCAGAAGAAAGGATGAGGCTTGGGGGCAAGACCACTCCCTGACATCAGCCATTCTGATAGATTGCTTCTGGGGACCAAAACATTGCCCCATCTTTTATTTTAAATGAGACAAACTGCAACTTAACATGCTGATGAAGTGAAGTAAACTTTAATTATAAGATATATTCTCATTCATTTCAGCACTGGCATTTTCAAGTCAAGTATTATTCTGAAAATCTTTAAAGTTTGTTTAAAATATGTGTAAACAATCAATGCCCTTACTGATATATTTAATACAGTTGGTCCTTCACATTTGCTGGGGTTAGGGGCGCAGGACCCTCGCAAAAGTGGGAAAATCACAAATATCAAAATGGGTGTGTGTATCTGTGAGAAGGGACTGAGGCATGGTGGGGAATGGACACCCAGGATTCAAACTAGGTCAGAGAAAGCAGAGGGAAGAGAGGTGGGCCAGCATGGTTGCCCTATACTTCCTATCTGTCACCCGTTTCCTTCTTTGGGTACGTGGAACATCAGGAGAGATTTTGTGGTACTGAGAAATTGAGCTGTGAGCCATCCTTAGCTGGCCAAGCAGTGGCTGGTGGAGGAGGAGGAGGACCAGAGGTGGGTTTTTAAAGGGCTGTGAGGCCTGACTGGAGTTGCCAAGAGAGAAAGCTTCCCCAGAAAGGAAGTACCTGAGGTGTGGGGGGGGGCAGAGGTTGAAGAAACTCACAGATAATCAAATCCATGACAGTCAAACCCACAAATGTTGAGGGCCGACTGTATTACTGTGTACAATGAGTTCTTCTTCGCATATGATTCTCTTGTATTGGCAATGAAACCGACATATAGCACAACAGGACCAAACTTTCACTTGACAATAAACCATCTCTCTCCCTGAAACTTGTCTATCCAGTCCATAACTAAACCACCTCTCTCCTTGGGACTTGTTCCAATCAGCATTTAATAGCTCAACATAAGTGATAATTCTATCCATAAAAGTTATCTAATCTACCAAACATTTCAGGGCCATTTTCCTCCCAGTACTTACTGATACTATTAAGTAGCAATCTATAGATTATTGAAACTGATATCAAGTTCATATTGAATATTAGTTCAGAGAGAAGACAGAGGGCAGAAATGTCTACTTTAAAAAAATATATAGCTAAAGACTCTACCTGTCTACAGCGAAGTTAAGGCTGAATACTGGTGAGGGAGGGAGCCAGATTGCAACCATCTCTGATTCTTTCTGCAAGTGTGGAAGAATTTTTGCTTGTTTAGATACCTTTACTTTTGTAGCTTAAAATAGTCCTTTGCCTGTAATAAGATATGCCTCCATTTGGTTGGTGCTTCATGGGTCTGCTGTATATTATTTTGAAACCTATATAATGGGATGTCCAAGAAAGATGGAAGTATTCTTAAAAATATTCAGTTTATATCTTGAGCCAAAATTCCACTGCAAGCTTGGAATAGTTGACGGTTGAAGTAGTTTCCATTCTTTCATGCTTATAACAATAAAAAAAATAAATCAAAATTACATTTTGAAGCATTGAAGGTTACATTTTATTGCAATCAGTAAGTTTCCTCATCTTTGTCTTCAGTTTGCATAAGTGAAAGTAGATGGAGTGAAAACAATAAAAGAGTAGAAAAACTGAGTATCCCCAGAAGTATTCCAAGATTGTAAGTTGCCTCCCAATAAGGGTGTGATGGAATGCCACTATAAAGTGGCAAGCCAGATAGCTTTTACACATCAACTACAGTCAGGAAACTGAGACATTGCACAATAAACCTTCTTTCTTTGTTATACCCATTCCAAGTTGCTGCATAAATCGAAATCTTCGTGTTCCATATCTCAATAAATCAGTGGCACTGCTCTTGATTAAACAGCTTAACAGTGTTTATAACCTTTTGAAAAAGGACACACCCCATGTTCTTTTTTTCTTGTAGAAATGTCTTCTTTTTCTATCCTTCACTTACCTTCAGCAGGTGAAGATACCATGCTCTGACAAAGACAGCGTTATTTGAGGTTCATGTGAAGCCTGGATGCAGATACCGCTCCTCAGTATAGGGCCTTTCTTATATAGGGCCTATGGTTAATCTGTTATATGCAGTAATGTAGAATTATATGATCCAACACTAATATGAACTTAGGTGGGGCAGTGAATCCTAGAGAAGTTTTGGAAAGTCAAATGAAGATCAGGTAAAGCACATGGAATGGAGTTTATAGATACAGAGGAGTGTTCAAGTTAAATGCATATGTCTGATTTGTATTTCATGAGACCTCATTAATTTGGTCTCACTCCTTGCCATGGCACTGGAACAGGAGGAAGAGGAAGGGAAAAGTTCCCCCCCTGCATACACTTGTGTGCCTCTTGAGAGGAAGAATGTGAAAGGAGTAAGGTGAAATGAAGAAGGTGCAAAGCTACATGGCTTACCATTGTTGTACAGTCCTTCTGCCCTGGGACATGATAATCTTTTACTATCATGTGTTTTGAAAGCCTTCTTACTACCTTATAACCTTCTTACTACTTCTTTTTATTATCATGTTTTTAGGCATAACAGGTAATGTCCTGTGAGGAAAGTTATGTCAATAAAAGGTTAGGAAATATCTAAAGGAGTTCATTCTTTTTGTTATTTTTGTTGCAGAAACACTTGAACTGGCTGTCCATATTAGATCTAAACAATGCTTTCCTGAACATTGTGGGAATTTATTTTGAAGCTAGCAGTTTTGTTCTGTTGTTGTATTACTTGTGTTTTTCCCATTAAAAAATCCAAAGAAAAGCCACAGAATTTGATCAAGGTTTTGACCTGCAAATGATTGAGTAGTTTTTTTTTTCTTTAACAGGTAAAACTTGTGCCAAGAAACTGACAAAAAAGGTAAGCAAAGTGCTTCTGCTGTTTCTCAAAAGAACTCTTATTCTTTTTGCTACTTGTTTTAATGGACTCTTCTTTCACAACTGACTTGGTATTTATTTTGGTTTTTCAAAGGAGATAGACTCTGCACTAGCAAATGTTGCAAAAGCTAAACCAGGGCCAACCTTTTTTAGAAACCTCGGAGATAAAGGTAATGGTTTATTCCATTGGTAGAATTAATTTTTTTGGAAAATGTTGTTCACTCTTCAGTCTACTGAAACTCTGCTTGATTTCTAGGCTGTAAGGAATTAAATAATACTTTTAAACTATGTAACTCTTTATGAGAGGGAAATCTGGAAGAAAAAATACCCCAAAGATTCCCCAAAGAATTCTGGTTAACAGGATGAAATGCATGCCTGTTACTTCTGCTTGATTTTTGGGAATAGTGGTGAAAGAACTAGGATAGTGAAAGGTAAGAGTTTGAAGCTTCATATTTGAAATATCTTATGAAACCATGAGATGGAATAGGGTCGTTAAGATACTTGTTAGTTGGAATAATCTTAAACTGATTTATGCTGTCTATCTTGACTGGCTCGTATTAAGGGAAATCTGGGTAGTTATGAGTCCTCCAAAAGACAGCAAGATCATTGTTTTAATGTTTGAGATCTCATGATCTGTGTCTGTACTGTCACCTACATATGTAACTTGTACATGCAGAGTTTAGTTTGTTTTACAGTTTGGAGAAGATAGTGAAGTTCCATTGGTAGAAGATTGTGAATAGCAATAAAAATCCATTAGTGGGAGATGCAAGAGAGTTTGGTTGATCGTCATTACTAAAACATATGATTCATTATGATGCTAATCTTCAATAGAGCATCTTGGAATCAACCCCAAGCAATCTCAGAAACACAAGAGGGAATATGTCCAGTAATGTGATAAAGATATATGAACACATGCACAAAGACTTGACACACATATTTGACATCCTCACCTGTTGTTTTCTTCCATCCTTTAAAAGAGGACAGAAATAGGGGATACAGAAGGAAAGAGAACATATCTTATTACTAGAGAACTAGTCCTGTCACCATTGGACAGAACATTCAACAATAGATTATTTTAATTCTGACTGCTGTGATCATAAAACTTTTTGTGAATCTGTGATCTTTGTATAGGCGTGATCAGGTTCGTTACCTAGATGAATCTCCATTTATACAGCTACTGATTTGACAGGTAGAAACTGCATGGAATTCCCAAGCTTCTCACAAGTGTGGTTAATTTTCACAGCACTCTTTGACTGGATTTGAGATTTCATTTGCAACACTCCACTTTTACCTCATATTTTAGTTTCACTATTTGTGTATTGTATGTATCTTATACAGAAGCAGTTGTAAGCAACTAAAGTTTGAAATCCTCAGCTTTTAAATGCACTGTTCATACTGCTTCCTTCCCATCCCAATAACTTTTTAAAGAGTGAACATTCACTAGCTTTAGATTGAAGACAATTGTGCCTCCTAGTGGAATGTCTTTCACTCCCAATTAATCATTCTACTATAGTCTTCATAGTGGTATCTACAATTATTGATTGTATATAATAGAATAATTATATTTTGCAGTTTTTAGACCTATTTGCTTTAAAAGTTGGAAAATTGCACTCCTGCTAAAAGGTTGCCTAGTGCATTTGTGTTATGACATTAACATCACACTGTATTTAAATATATTATTTCAAATAGTAATCACATGTATATGTGTTTCCTTTTTCTTCTCTTTTTTTTCTATCAGTTTTTTCATTGTGCCACTATAATATTTTTCAAAATTAATATTCTTAGCTATTTTGGAATTAAAACATTTGGAATTAAAACATATTCCAAAAAGGAATTCAGTTTAACATTGGTTAAAAGTCTCTGCTGGGACTGTGGTATAGCTAAGTAAAACTGAGATGAACTGTTATGGAACTGATTCCACAGTAAAAATGTGCTTTGAGTCAGCTAGATGTATGTTGACACTAATATGAACAGCCAGAGACAGAAAAAATGTAAAATATGCCATGCTTTAAAAAAAAAAAACTTTTAAGTAGGCTCTGAAAAAGTATTTGCATACCCTTTTCTTACAGTGGCTTCTTGCAGCATTGCAGTGTGTAACTACAAATAGCTAAGGAGCCCATTCTTTGAAGTACAAAATGATATTATTCCATTAAGAGGAGATGAATTCAAAAAGCCAGGAACAGTACTGCCCAACAGTATAGCTTTTCCACACTACGTTGCTACATGTAGTTTATAAAAATTTGGCTTTCACTAAACCTACTTGCAGTATGATCTGAAGGTGTATTAAACTTGAACTGAGGCACACGTTCACGTTCTAGGTTAACAGTGGCCAACTGGCTGTCAGCTTTCACTTCCAGTCCTGTGAAGTGGGAATGATTGTCATGTGTAATTGAATTTTGATTTTGCTTGATCCTACGGGGTTGCCTGACTAATCTAGTTTTTTGTTCCTACATTGGCCAATCAGATACCTTTGGGGAGCTGACAGGTACATCAACTGATATTAAGAGGAACACTGCCCCAGTGTTGTTGTTGTGTACCTTCAAGTTATTTCTGAGTTGTGGCAAACCATGGGGTTTTCTGAGGCTAAGAGTGTGTGAAGCACCCAAAGTGACCCAGTGGGTTTCTTTGGCTGAGTGGGGAATCGAACCCTGGTCTCTGGGGGTCATAGTACAGTGCTCACACAACTGCATCATCTCACTGCCCCTAATACTGGAAGGTAATATATACTTACCATGACTATGGCCATTTCCACACTAGACTGTTATAGCGCTATTATTCCACTTGCAACATCCTATGGAATCCTCGGGTTTGCAGTTTCAGGAGGGACCAGCTGGCCCCTCCTGAAACTGCAAACCCCAGGATTCCATAGGATGTTGCAAATAGAATAATAGCGCTGTGACAGTCTAGTGCGGAAATGGCCTACCTGTCATTGATCATCTTATTCTCCATGAAGTTGTCTAATTCTTTTTTTAAAGCTATTAAAGTTGATGGCTAACACTGTGTCTTGTGACAACAAATTACACAGGTTGACTATGTAGTCTGTGAAAAATTGCTTCCTTTTATCTCTACTGAATCTTCTGCCGTTCAATGGATCACCAAGAGTTCTAGCATGGGAAAAAGAGAAAAATTCTTCCATGTCCAGTTTCTGCACACCCTGTATAATTTTATACATTTCTATCCTTTACTTACATTTTTTTTCTAAGATAAGTGACATCAGACATTGTAACCTTTCCTGATTAGGAGCATGCTGTAGACCCTTGGCCATTTTCGTTGCCCTTTCTGTGCCTCTTCTAGTCCTTCAGTATCCTGTTTTGATGTGCAGTGGCAAGAGCTTCCACAATATTCCAAATGTGGTTTTGCCATAGATTTCCAAAAAGGAGTATGTTGTATGCAGCCTTTTTTCTATTGCTTTTCTAAGCATCCCCAGTATGGAATTTGCCCTTTTCCACAATTGCAACACACTGGGTCACTGTGTGATTGAGCTATTTGCTGTAACTCCAAGATCCGTGCCCTGTCAGTCGTTACCAATTCAGATCATATATAGATAGGTATAAACATAGAAATTTTCTCTTTCTCTTTTTTTTTTTTTTGTCCCAATATGTATTTTTTTTACAGTTGCTCACATTGAACTTTGTTAGCTATTTTGATGCCCAGGCCCCTCAATTGTTTCTGGAACTCTTTGCAGTTTTTGCTTTAACTATGCTAAACAATTTAATATTATCAGAAAAAAACTGACATTGAACTGCTCACCCTTCAGGCCACATCATTTATGAACAGGTTAAAAAGCACTGTTCCCAATACAATCTCAGATTCATCCTATAATTTACATCCATCCATTCTGAGATCTGTACTTTCTGCTTCCTGTTCTTTTTACCAGTTAGTATCAAAGAATACAAAATCTCGAATCTGACTTTCTGGGAGAAACGTAATAAATGAAAAAATGAAGTCCATCGTATCACCCCAGATGCCATGTTTATTGACATGCTTAAGGAACCCTTGAAGGTTAGAAAGGATTTACCTTTCCAGAAGCAATATTGATTTTTCTTCAACAAGATTTCTCTTTCTACGTGTACAATAATTTTGACTTTAATAATGCTTTCAATCAGTTTATCTGAAACAAATGTTAAGCTAACTGGCTTATAACTTTCTAAATCTACCCTTGATGAAAATTGGTGTTATGTTGGCTGTGTTCCATTCCTCCGATAAAGAGGAATTTAACATCATGCTACATATTTTTGAGAGAGCATCATTAATTTCACATTTGAGTTCTTCAAGAACTCTTGATTGGACAAAATACAGACCCAGGAATTTGCCAGTTTTTTAAATATAAAACTTCATTTCTTCTGATCATTCTTTGCTTCAGTTGCTGAACATCTCTTCCTAAAAATATCAGTTCAGGCATGGGTAGCAGTACCTTATACCTCCATCATCATCAGTGAAGACAGACTGATAATTCACCTAGCTTCTCTTCTCTTTGTCCTCATTTAGTACTTCTATAATTCTGTTGACATCCAGTGGTCTAACCTCCTTCCTCATTACTTTTCTGCTTTTGATGTACTAATATACAGCAAATCTTGATACCAAAATACTCCTCAAAATCTTTCCAAATATATCTTATTGTCTGTATAGATTTCTTTTATGCAGGTTTGTATTTTTTCTTGTTCTTCCTTTTTCAGCAAGACTACCATTTTCTGAAGTGCCCAGGAAGGTGAACTTTGAAATATTTCAAAAGCTCTGTGGGAAGAGCACACAGAACAGTGCCTAGAACATTGCTTTAAAGTTTAATATGCACTGCAGTCATACACAGATGTGGCCACTTTTATTTGTCCTGACATATGAGGTGGTGGAGATGTACACAAAAATGTCTTGCTGCATACCACTCAGTGAGTTGTTACGGCTGGGGATAAAACTCTTAACGTTTGCCTTATAAATCTAAACTGATTTTAGTGTCATTACATTTATATACCTTCAAACTAATGTAAGAAATAATTCTTAAAATAGTAGATATTTTGTTCAAATCCGTTATGAATCACCTCTGGCAGACCACTGTCAGAAGGAGACACTTTGCCTATCAATTAGTTAAATGTAAATCATACAAATAGTTTCCTTGTGGATAGTGAAGTTCAAACATCTGCTTTCAACAGTTTCTTCCATTATGCAGCGTGGTTTTTAGTTCACATGTTAAAAGTAGCTTGCATTTCTTTTGTTACTTATAAAAGACCTCTTCCCCCACTCCCTCCTAAAAAATTCTCAAAGTGCTCTTATAGGATGGATGCTTCAGATTCTTTTATTTAAACCATATTCCTTATATACTTCTCTATCTTTAGCTGGCATGTTGCTATTTTGACACTGTCGCATCTTTGTGTTTGTTCAGGCCCTTCATTTAAGTCGGCCTTTCAAAGGGAAATGCTGGAATTTTCCTTCAAAAAGGAAGGGGGAAAAAAACACTTTCACCTTGCAGAAAGGACGTGTTCAGATTTTTTCCCTAAGTGAAGCCTCTTCTTGGCTCCGGGCCCAGCAGTCCTATCAGTACAATCTAGCAGCTTGGCAGCTTTGTGTTGCCATATTCCCCTTGAGACTTAGAGAAAATCTGGTCTTCGCTTTTCTGAGACCGCCAAAGGATGAAATACTTTGATCCTTCAGAGTAACTTTAGAGTAGCTCTCCTCCCAGGTACTAAATATGACAAAGCACACTTAATTTATTCATCCCCTGTATAAACACTGAATATTTTCTGTAAAAATTGAAAGATTTAGTACAGACCTTTTATTAATACCAAATAAACCTAAGTCTCTTAATGAGACATCAACATGAAGAGGATTATAAAAGAAGTTCATTGCCAGAGCACTAGAAATGGGAACAGAAAAATCTGACTTGACTGATAAATAATAACTATTGCTTCCTTTAGTTGATACATTACATTTAGTTGAAGAATGTGTACAAGTAAGTCAGATTGTGCAACCTGTGCTTTAAATAGAGCCTATCATTGTATATCATGTTCATATTTTACAACATGCACTTTTTATTGTTTTGCTACAGGATTGATATCCTACACAGAGTACCTGTTTTTGCTAACAATACTCACAAGTAAGTATATTATAGTATTCATATGTTGTAATGTGTACTATTCAGTTCACTTGAAAAAAAATTTCCTGGTTCAGAGTTTGAGAAAGGAAGGAAGGAGGAAATGACCCTGTTAAAATAGTAGTTGGGAACATGTACATAAACTAGTTCTGCAGTCAGCTTGAACCAAGCCAAACTATTCCTCCTGAAGCTGGAAAATAACTCATGTTCTTCCAAGACAATTATCAGTTATTTAGTAAAGACAGAATTAGCTCAGAAGCATGAAGAGGGAATTTCCTGTTCCTCCGGCCTCCTTTCCCAGTGTCTTGTGCTGCTACAGTAGCAAGCCAGGAGCACTAGCATATTGAAAGAGAGGGATTTGAGGCTGACACATAGGTAGTAATAAAGGAGAAGGTATGGAGGCAAGTGAGGTGGAGAAGTTCTCAGTTTGAAAGAACTTGGTGATCATAATACTTTCTATATGAACTGCGCATTATGAGCTACCAGTATTCATAATCCAAGCCTGGGGCAGCATCCAGCTGCATCTCTAGTTACAAGAAAAATTTAAAGTAAATGGATCTTGTGTCACTTGACAAAAGTTTGGTTTTAGCATGTCAGTAGGTAATGATGTGGTTGAGCAGTCGTGACAAGCTGTGGAACAAAGGCAGTCATAACTGGATGGATGTTCCTGTTCAGCTGACGTTGGTAGAATATTTGTGGCAAATAAATTCCACTGGTCTGGAGGTGTTCTCTTTCTGCAATGTATTTGGAAGCTAAAGATTCAAATTGTTTGTCTCTAAGAGTATTTCTGAAGAAGATTTAAATTACATTAATTTAATTTAATTACATTAATATTACATTGTTAAGTATATTTCTGTGCCTGTGGAGTCTTCCTCCTTTGTAGGGACTAAAGAAGTGAGATGGCCAAAAGAATGCTGAAGAGGTTTATAATATCTGGGCTGTACAAATGAGAGCAGGTCCTCTGTTGCATCATGCAACAAATACTGTTGTCTAGTAAGTCAGTAAGTTTTCTTACAACACGGCATTCAACATTCTGTGTGTCTTAGAAACTCATGTAGGGTGGCAAGGAGGTAAAATGGTCTTGTTGTTTTTTTTTAAATTTGCACATATCTCCATACTGAAAGAGTATTCAGGTATTAGAAATCAGTACCTTATGTTTGGGTGGCCCTGCTTTACCTCCAGGTTGGTAGGTACTTCATAAGTACCCATGTTCTCTATCAAGTGAAACAAGTAGGGTCCCATAAGAAAATATTGCAGTGTTTCCCTGCTCTGGATATGTTACTTGACCATTTTATTGAGGGGACTGAAGGAAAAAAGTTGCCATTAAAGATTCCTGCTCCTGAATCTTCCTTCATGTGATTTTTTGTTTGTTTTTGTTTGTCTATATTTAAAAGCCTAGCTAGTCCAAAGAGCTCTGTGGACCTCTGCGAGGTTAGTTGATGACCTTCAAGGGTTCCATGAACTAGGAGCAAACTGTTAATACTTGCTCCTTTATTTTCATTCTTGTTAATTTGAAAATAGTGTTGAAAATTGCACTTTTCTGGGGAGAACATCCTTAATATACATCAGCCCCCATGGGCATATGACACCTCCAGCCCCCAAAAAGTAAAGAATCACTACAATAGAAAACCAGGGTTAAGCACAGAAGTGAGTAGTAGATTTAGCCTGAGGGTGATAATTTTAAATAGATTGACCTTGGCTGCAGTCTCAGAAGTACAGTGCTATATAACACAAGGTGCTATACAGCACAGGATTCTCTTGACGGTCTTCAGTGGGCATTTCTCACTTCCATACCTGGAAGTATTTTTTTTAAACTCACTGTCTCTTCCTCCTTTTCCAGCCATGCTATTTCATTGTGCTGCCCATTCCATTATTCTTTTTTCTCATGCAGTCAACATTCCACTGACTCCTTTATGTCTCTATTTGTGCGTATCAGGATAAGTGATTCCTGGGGATCAAGGGTCTCTGCATTGGACCTCTCCCTGAATCCCATGAGGGCTGCACCAAATGCTACTGCTAGAAATTGACATGGTTGCCAATTTTGCCACCAGCACCAATGGTGGCTTTCCATCATGTATGAAGATATAAAAGTGTCCTCCTGCACACTAGTGACTTACCATTATGCACGACATGGTTACCCCTCTCACTTCAGAAAGAAAAAAATGTTGGGAGGGCTTGATGGCACAGTTTATAGTGGAGGAAACAGCAAAGGAGGGCCCTTAACATATACAATTGTATCAGGGGTTTTTTAAAGGACAGCAGAAGTATCATAAAAGTCCTAGAACTAATAATTGTAATGGTGTCTGAATATTGTGAATCTAGCCTTATAAGAGCAAATTCTTCCATTTTTAATGATAATGTACTGTGTTTGTTGCTGTAAATACATAGTTGTTTTTACTGTTACTAGGTTACATTAAAAGTGAAACACAGTTTTGTGGCACATTAAATACCAGTGGTTTTATTTAGCTGAAATTTTGTGCAGACAGCTTCATTAGATGAATCAATAGATTACAATCCATAACAGTTTATGCTGAGTAAAACTTGTTAGTCATTATTTTAGGTGCCACAGGACTTTGTTGTTGTTTTTTTGCAACAGCGTAACATAGTTGACCCCTTGCTTATTGTTCAGCTAGGGAAAAGGTAGGCAATTTGTGGAACTATAGATGTTGCTAGAGACAGTGGCCATGATCCCTCACAATTGGCTATTCTCTCTGTGGCTAATGGTAGTTGCAATTCAAGAGCATTTGGACAGCCGCAAGTTGCCCACTCTGGTTTAGGCAAACAGAACCTATAGATGCAATTCAACTTACTGATAGTTAGCCGCAACAGTCTACTGCTCATTCTTAGGGTGTAAGATGAACCACAGAATTCAAGGAGCAAATGTAGTACAGATTTTTTCATAACAGTTACTACTTGTAACTCAGACTTCTTTTGTCTAAGAATTCAATAAATATTCATTGGTGTAAAGTGTAACTAGTTAAAAGTATCCATTGACGAGTAATGGAAAAGTTTATCTGAGATTCTGGAGGTCTACTGCTAGTTCTTAATAACTATAATATATGGAATGGATTAAGAGTGGACTAGATGGACAAATAATCTGACAATACCATTTTTTGTTACTATATCTCTTGCTTCCACTTACAAGTCCAGCAGTTGTAAAGCTTCTGCCATAAACCCCATGAGTGGAAGTGTTATATGTTCAGAGACTTGAATGGGAATAGGTATAGATGTAGCAGCCATGTCTTTGGGTAATGTGTCAATCGGGTAAGTATAAGTCATCCTTTATTCTACCCCTTTATTCTCCCCTGTATTGTTAAGCCATCAGCCACTGGGACATTGACATGGTTAGCAGCATATCCAGGCCTGTTGGTGAATGTGTCAGATATTCAGGACTGTGAGCTAGAAGTCAGTTGCATCTGTGAGCATTTCTGAAATTAAATAGTGGTAGAGGCTCCTAAGGGCTGTTTTTTCTAAGCTGTCTTGGATCAGACTTTGCAGTTCTAATTACTCTTGAGCCATGTTTTTAAGGTTAGCTGAGTAGCTATAAAAGCTAAGGATCGTGTTTTTGCTAGCTTTTGTAAAATGAAAGCTGCGATCTGGAGACTCATCAAATCAAAATGTGAGAAAATTATGCAGCCACATAAACCTGTTTTACAAGGGTTTCTGTAAAGTGTCACTATAATGCCAATATATGTAAGAAATATATTTCGCCTTTGTCTAAATAATGTTGCCTCTCCAGGATTGTTTTATCTTGTATTAAAAGAGGAGTGCCTATCCTCTTCTGTGCCATATCACACTTAAACCTTTATGTGGGAGTCCTTTTCATCAAACTGAAACTTGTTTTCTAGTCTTTTAATTGTATGTTTTATACGTTTGCTGCCTGTTCAGGGTGTGATTGAGGAATAATGTGCAAGGCTTAGGCCATGTTCGAATCTTGGGAATCTCCACATAATCAGCAAAATTGTTTGCCCTCATCTGTCCCACAAGTGCCATCAGACAATTTTGTTCCAGGGTTTCTGTAGCTTTCCTGGAAGCAATTGGTAAAAATGAGAGACAGAATTATGTACAAGTAGTGACATTATAGCCCAGACCTCCAAATGACTTCTCTGCTGGTTTCATATAAATGTTAAAAAGCATGATCAGTGATGGGCGGAAGGGTGGGATGAGACAGAAATGTGAGGCACTCTAATGGCTATTGAACAGAAATACCAACTTCTGGATATGTACTTGTAGAAAGCCATCATAACATCACACTCATGCCTCCAGCCCTACCCTGATCAGGCACCCCAGAGGATACTATGAATCATAGTATGGAAAAGCACTAAGAGGACCAGAATTTGAAAAAAGAAAAGGTTGTATTCCTTGCCTGTTCCCTGGCATATAGGCAAGCAAGTTGGGGAAATAAAGTAGGCCGGAATTAGAATGGAAGTGGATCCAGGTAATCAATATCATGGAGTAACAAAGAGTGGGGTGACACCTTTATATGCAACAGATACCACACAAGTCTCTTATTTTGCTGCAGCACACTAACGTGGTTACTCCTTTCAAATTTCTTTGGGATGGTACACTAGATGAGGGTAGAAATTTGCTCAGAATCAAGGGATTCAATTATTTTTATTTTTCCAATAAGGATTTTACCACCAATAAGGGTCTTCTTAAATACAGTGGGAACTACATCTTCCTTCAGAGAAGTTCATCAGCTCTGTGTTCCAGATGGTAAGCTCCTAACAAAGTTCCACCATGCCTAGTCCCAGAAAAAGAGGTGCCACAGTACCACCATGCCTAGCTCCAAAAGAAGATGAAAAGTCTTCCCTCTGTTCCAACTGCCACTGCCCTAACCTTGGAGGGAGAGAAAAAGAGGCATACACAGTTCCACCATGCTTAAGTACAGAAGCTGATAAAAGGCCATCCCTTCATCCCAAGTGCCACTGTCTTGGCTTTGGAGGGAGAAAAGAGACAGGCACAGCTCCGTCATGCCTAGGCTCAGAAGCAGATGAAAGGCACACCCCTCTGTTCCAACTGCCATTTTTGTGGCGTCAGAGAAAGAGAAGAGACAGTATCTGCTGTATCCCCTCTTCCCCACTGCCATCCTTTTTCCTTGTGTGTTGAGTTGTAAGCCTGAGGGCAGGGAACTGTTTTCTCTTATTCTTTTTCTTGTATAGCACTATGTACAGGTATGGTGCTATATAAATTGATGATGATGATATGCAGGAAGGGCAGGTGGTAAGTCTCAAGGTGCTGAGTGTTTTGTGCATTTCATTAGATTGTACATGCTGAAATGCATCCAGACAAATTGACAAAATGAATCCTGGCTGCATCTATAATTTATTATGTCAAAACAATGATATCCAAGTCAGAACAAATACATGTGATTTTCGTCTGCAAAATGTAGTCGCAGTATGCTGTCAGATTGGTTGCAGTGTGCTGTCAGAGGTTCCATGTGGTCTGACAGAATGAAGGCCTTTCATCGTTGAAGACACAATAAAGACAGAGATTTCTTTGCCATTGTCACTGCTACAGTCTAACACCCTAAGGTGGTTTCTTACCTGTATTCAGTCATGTTCATCATGAGTTTTTTTGCCACTTGCGTTAAGTTGTTAACCCAGCCATTTCATAGCCCTCAGCTCCCCAGTATAGCGAGGTACTGATTCAGCTTTATGATTGGAATTAAGGACACTTGGAGTAATTGTATCAACATCCCAAGATATTTCTAAGGAGCAGTCAGAGGTTCAGCTGGACTGCTAGATCAAACTACAATAAAGTCTATAAGAGAATCAGGAAACCATGTGGATCCTTCAGCATCCAGAAGTGCATTGTTGGAAGTGGTCTGCCATCTTTGTTCTAAAAGTGTTCAGTAATACAAACATCGGATCCTGAATCATGCATGATAACACAGAAGTTTCTAGCTCCACTCACCCACAGATTATTGTATCTGGCCTAATTTGCTGCAGAAAACCAATCCACTGTTTTTTCCACTACTTGTGTTGGGCTAGATATAAATTGAGATATGACCAGGACCGTTGTGTTTCTGTTATGTGCCATCAAGTTGACTCTGATTGATGGCAACCATGTCATAGGTTTTTTTTAAAGCAGGCTTTATTCAGAGGAGATTGCCATTGCCCTTCTCTAAGGCTGGGGGAGAGTATCTTGTCCAAGGTCAAACCACTGCACCATACTGGTTCCCTATAATTGTCTTAGTAGCTGTGAAATCCTGGCCTGTCCCAGACTAGATGGGTCTAGCATGTATGGCAATGCTACCCTAGCCTTAGTATTCTCAGCATCATTTTGGCCAGATCAAGCAAGGAGCAGTGTATTGAACAGTACATCAACACACCCACTGCAGCATTAGTTTACCTATACCATAATTTGAATCCAAAATGGTTTAATAAATGGCACTGAGGTTTCAGCATGTTTCAAGTTGGTGAATAAGGTAATCAACACTGATACACTGAAAAAGAAGGAGCTGTTCCTTCTCACTTTTTTTTAAAGGACTGAATGAGAATGTTTCTTTGGTACTTGAAATTGATTGAATGTCCTAAACAAAGGAGTCTCTGTCTGTGGAGAAAAATCTAGTGCCCTATTGTTTTAAGTTGTCATATCATTCATTTTGAAAGAAAATGTCAACAGGTGCTAGTATCTCCATCTGCATCTTACAGGTTTCAGGTTTCTTTCTCGTTATACCATACTTCTGAAATATATATATATTTATGAAACTCTAGTAGTTTATTAGAAGTTACTAGATTATTCAAAGCAGCTGTCACAGTAGCTTTGTTTCTGCTTCTCCTTTCCTACCCCCCACCACTCTGGAATTGTCTCAATATAAAGTAGATTTTTTAGGAAGACTTGAGCCCCGGTGTCTTTTTCTAGAAACATAACCAATATCTAACTTGAAATTCAATGCATCTCATCCATAAGATTTAGTGTTTAGCAATTTCCATTCCCATGAGCTGACACTAATGTGTTTCTCCCCTCAGTCAACATATGGTGAAGAAAATGGTGAGTGTACCTTTAGAGTGATCATAATGTGACTGGGCAGATGAGGGTCTAGGCTGGTTGTGGGAAAATACTCTTGCTTTTCAAGGAATTATGCAACTGGAAATCTAGAAATGCCTATGTTGATACTACTCTCTCTGCTGCCTTCCTAGCATATCACTTGATAAAGAAAATCCATTGGGAGGGCAGCTGTGCAGTCCTGGGAGCAACCACAAGCATGGATCTTCTGTCTTTGCGTGTGGGGAGTGGTCAGGTTGTCAACTATGATAGCTGTAGATGACTTTCCCCCTGCCATACTTTCTCAGCTCTGTAACCCTTTCCCCACAAACCCCTTTCCCATTTCTTTTTCAGTTTCTCTTGTAGAGCGGACTTTTGCAATAGCTGGTGCAAGTTGTGCTTAGTCCGTCTGCCACAGTGCTACCAAGAAACTGTGGGAGTTTCAAGCCTGCCCTTCAGTACTATATAATACATTGATGTGCACCTCCAAAAACCATGCACAAATTATTACACTCACAAATGGCAGTCAGCCTGAAGCCAAGAAGTGCTGTTGCCTACTGTGGCATGGCCCTGTATAGAGCACCCAGGAAGTAGCCTTGCCTTGTTTTTAAGTATGAACAACAGCATAGCAAGAAATAAAAATAAATGTAAAATCATAAAACTCAGTGACTGCTCCCACTTTCTGGAGTTCATTTCCATGGAAGGTCAGGCAGGGCCACTCCCTGGTCTCTTTTCGCTGGCAAGCAAGCATCTTTTCTGTTCAAGTAGACTGTTAATGTGTAATTACTTGCAGAAAGGCTTCTTTTTGAGGAAGAATGCTTTATTTTTACCTTTGTATGTTTTTAGTGATTTTATGTGATTTTTAATCTATTGTTTTAATGTGATTATTTTAATTGTGTTTTAATTTTTTATTGTTTTTAGCTAATTCGTTTGGGTCCTTTTCCAGGAGAAAGGCAGCGTATGAATCAAATAAATAAATAACCCCCAAACAGTCTGCCTTGCTCCCTCATCTGCACTCAAAGGAGATCTAAAATTCCATGCAAAGCAGTATAATGTGGGTGAAAGAGGGTGATCACCAAATCTGAGTGTGTCTGTGTAACCCCACTGCCCGACAGCTAGTGCACTTCCTGCAGCTATTGCCCTATTAAGGCCTTTAAAAAAAAAAATATTTATTTTCATTTGCTTGTCACAAGAAAAGAGTCAGTAGATTTGAGAGTGGATAGATTATAGCAAAGGAATAGGGGGATTACACACTTTACTGCCAGCATTGCAGAACATCCGGCTGGTCTGTGCCTGTTCATGTAGATGGATATAGTGGTATGCAAGTGTGACAGGAAAAGGGGCAGAATGAAAACAGAGAATGTGAATTACAGCCCCACTTCAGAAATTGTAACGAGAAGGAAATGATCTTGCAACAGTTAGAGTGCTCAGTCTGGAGCCACCGTTTATCCTGACCCAACCAGTGGTGTTTTCTAATTTATCTTTAAAGAAATTTCCACATGAGTCAAGCCTGACAGGAGGCTTCTTTGATCAACCCCCTGGCAGTTCACTAGTTTCTTGCCAGCAGCCTTACTACTGTTCTCACTCTTGTTGGTGTGCTATGGGGATGTAAAGAATATTTATAAAATATTTCATTCTGAACTAGGCTCTCAGGAGATGATGATGATGATGATGATGATGATGATGATGATGATGATGATGATGATAATAATAATAATAATAATAATAATAATAATAATAATAAAAAATAGTATTTATTTGTATCCCGCCTCTCCACATGGATCGAGGCAGCGAACAAAATGAAATACATTATACATTAAAATACATGAAAAGACATTAAAAACATACCCAATCCTCCCCACTCACCAACCCACCTAAACCAACCCCTTAAAATACACAGCAATTAACAATCGATCAATTACTATTAGCAAAGCAGCAAGGCAGTAGATGGGAGGCGATGGAAATGCTAGTCTGGGAAGGCCTGTCAGAAGAGATCAGTCTTGACTGCTCTTTTAAAGCTGTCAGGACTGGTAATAAGCCGGGTCTCCTCCGGCAGGCCATTCCATAGCTTGGGAGCGATAGAAGAAAAGGTCCTCTGGGTAACCGCAGCCAACCTAGTTCTGACTGGCTGCAGTAAGTTCTTCCCAGAGGACCTTAATGTGCGGGTTATATGGGAGACGGCGATCCCGCAGGTAGGCTGGCCCCAAGCCATAAAGGGCTTTAAAGGTAATAACCAACACCTTGTACTGTGCCCGGAAACTAATAGGCAGCCAACTTCAGAATTGGTGTTATATGGTCAGTTTTAGGTCTACCACTGACCAACCTGACTGCCATATTCTGAACTAATTGAAGTTTCTGGACTAAGCACATGGGTAGCTCTATGTAGAGCGCATTGCAGAAGTCAAGCCGTGAAGTTACCAGCATATGCACCGCTGTTTTTAGGTGTTCCAGCTCCAGGAAGGGGCGCAGCTGGTGTATCAGCCGAAGCTGATAGCAGGCACTCCTGGCCATCGCATCTATTTGAGCTGTCATCTGAAGTGGCAAGTTCAGGAGCACCCCCAAGCTGCAGACACAGTCTTTCAGGGGAAGTGTGACCCTGTCTAGAACAGGTTGACAAACCTCCATACCTGGGCTATGGCCCTTAACAGCAAGTACCTCCATCTTATCTGGATTCAGCTTCAGTCTGTTTTTCCTCATCCAGTCCATTACTGCTTCAAGACATTCGTTCAGAGGCGAGATGCCACCCTTAGTTGATGCTATTATCCGCGGCATGGAGAGGTATATCTGGGTGTCATTGGCACCTTGCTCCATGCCTCCTGATGATCTCTCCCAGTGGTTTCATGTAGTTGTTAAATAGCATTGGGAACAGGACAGAGCCCTGAGGGACGCCAGATTTAAGCTCCTTTTTTCGAGGAGCAGCTGTCCCCAAGCATCACCATCTGGTATCTACCTGAGAGATAGGACCAGAACCACTTAAGTGCAGTGCCCCTGATCCCCAGCCCTCTCAGGTGTTCCAGAAGGATACCATGGTCTATGGTATCGAAAGCCGCTGAGAGGTCCAAGAGTACCAGCAGGGTCACACTTCCCCTGTCGATACCTAGGCGAAGATCATCCACTAAGGCAACCATGGCAGTCTCAACTCCATATCCTGCCCTGAAGCCAGTTTGAAATGGGTCTAGATAATCTGTTTCATCAAGACAGCTTGGAGCTGAAGACCAACAGCCCTCTTGATCACCTTGTTTAAAAATGGGAGATGGGAGACTGGTCTATAAATCACTTGCCTCCATGAGAGTTCTTGTAAGAATGAGACAAAAAATGCCTTTTTTGTTGTTGTTGAAATTTCCATAATTTGGGCAAAATGTGTGTCTGGGTCAAACAATTCTCACTTCTCTTTATAAAGCAAAGCACACACATGCAACAAGCACAGAAGGACTGTGTGATCAAAAAAATAACAATCCATCCAGTGCTTCTGATCTTTAAAAGTTCATGCAACATGTCGGGAGCTGCCATAATTTAGCTTTGCAATTTGCACAAAAATCATCCTCCCAAGTGCAAAAGTGCTGTCATGACAAAAAGAAAACATCTTGCCCAACCTACAAGTGACAAAAAGAATGTTGTGGTTTCTTTTTCTTGTACACAAGAAACAGATTTGTGAAGATTTATGTCCCTGTTCTGCTATAGTTGTTGTCCATTCCTTCAAAAACAATGTTGATCTAACCTTCTTTCACTTGAACATTTGAAGCAGCTTACAGTAATAAAAATGAAAAATAAAAATAATTGATGGTTGATAAATATATAAAACATACAGGCACTTCATGCTCTCACAATTTATGGTATAAATTGATGATTAAACGTGGTATTACGGAACTATTTGGGCCTAAATTTTTCTAGTATAAAAATTTCTTGTGAATAAAAAGCAGAAAATACAATATTCAGCAGTTTGGAATACTAAATAAACCATATTTAGTTGTTTTATCCACCTACTACAAGTAGATGGTTCTTGGGAGATAGTATTCAGCCAGTGCTAAGGGGAGTTATATTCCTCTTGAACTTTGCAAATTGTTGGTGGTCTCTGAACCACTACTTGCTTTTAGAGCTCTGGATAAACTCTATGTACACGAGAGTGCATTTCATCACATTTGGCTTATAAGCTAAGTGCAATCTCTTCTACACAAAGATAGCGTGGTCACAGTTTTCTATCATTTTAGTAGCATCATGTTTGGATTACTGCCGTATTTTATTTTATTTTTTTCCTTTAAGACCATTGAAAATTGGTGCAAAACAATGGGGTTTTGATTGGCTTTGCTTCTTTGGACCGGTTCTCAATTCTCACCAGTGTTTTACAAAGCTTCACTGGTTGCCTATTCTGTTCTGAGTGATCATGAGCTTCCAACATTTTTTGATTACCCACTAGCTTCTAAGAGCATTTTGGACTTAATAGTATCTTTCTGTTTTCATAGTGCGTTGGCAGCCTTGCTCACTGTACTGAGCTGCTGTAGATATGATGGAGGGAAGTTCCTCTCCTTCTTCTTTGATCCTTTAATTTTTCCTGAACTGATTTCCTTCCTTGTTAAAAAGTTCTAGCTTACATTTAAAATAAAGTTCTTTTGTTCAGTGGTTTAAATATGGAAGCCTTCTTTCCACTGCTCAAGAGTGATCTGAACAAAGCCTGAGCTCACCCTGAAAGCTGCAGTCATCTGGTTGAGGATACTGTCTGCTACTAAAAACATGTCGGTTCCCAAAGGATAGCCTTTCCTGCACCTACTAAGAAGAACCAGAAAGATCTCTCCTCTGAGATACTGATTTCATTTCCGAATCAAAGAACAATTAAGATATTCTCTGCTCTGAAAGAAATGCTATGTTAATTTAGTCTTGCATTGTCAGTTCAAGCTGTATTGCAAAAAAAAAAATCACATTTTGAGGATTTTTTTTTTAAAAAGGAAGCATTCTTTTCATAGATAGCAGCCAAATCTAGCTTCTATTAACAATCAGCATGAACTCCAACATTAGTTATTGTCTGTATAATTAACTGCAAGTGTGTAGCGCTTTTCTTTGAACCCCACTTATTTTATAAATACATACCAGTGGGGTTGCATCATATCAGATAAGAGTGCCATCTTGTAAGCTGTATGAACAGCTTTAGCTCCTATGTATTACGTGGGGCTACCTCCTTATCAGTGTGTTGCAACAGATGGTATGCATCACTTTAGAACAAATCATTCTGCTTTTATTCTCTGGTAATTTTATAGGCTGCATACATAGTTTTACTGACTTAAAAATACTTAGTAAAATCCTTAGATTGAAACATTCAGCTGGAAATAAATTAACTATCACCCTTGTCCCTTCTGAGTTTGTTCCCCAGGCACATTAGCAGACTATGACAGTGCTGTTCATGAAATATTTTTTGCTCAGTCATTAATTTTAAGTATTTGAAAACCATGTAGTCAATCCTCATAAAGGGACAAGATTGTTCATACACGTGCCCCTACAGTTTATAGGATGCTCAATTGTGGCAAAGGCGGGTAATATTGAAAAGCTGTGGAAACTATGTGCAATATGACTTGATTAAAGTATGTGTCTCTATAGTGAAAGTTTACATAAACATCTTATTTTTCTCCCATATAATACTTCGCACTGCTTTTTAAGCTATTTTTCAGGTGTTCTTCTGCCTTAACTGGAGTAATGGGTTTGTGTGGCGCTGGTTTAATTTGAACGCTCTGTTTCTGATTCTGTAAGACATGATTCAGAGATCTGCCTTTATTTGATACAAGCCATAGTTTAGATCATTTATTCACCATGCAGTTACATTTTAATTCCTGTTCACAATAATAAAGACCAATGTTTTATTTTTTAGAAGAACTCAGTACTCACTGGCTAGTCTAGAATGGCTACTTGTGAACACACTGCTTTTGTATGAAACTGAAGCATTTGCTTGCTTATGTAGAAGTGGAGCAACAGGTAGTGTTATCTTGCATATAAAATAATCCAAATCTGTGTGCTATGATTCATTGCAGAACCACAGACTGGATTTCATATTGCTTTTAAAATGTTGGATGCAGATGGGAATGAACAAGTAGAGAAAAAGGAATTCTTTAAGGTATGGTCATTAAATAATCTTTTCACTTTTTATTTTTGGAATTCCATCTCACTACCAAATAAAAGGTACAGCAGTTTCAAGAATATTCCTCATCTGTTTTATTCACAGAGATCATGTCCTTGCTAGAATAGCCAAGGAAATTAAAACCTTTTGCATTTTTAAAAGTTCTGTGTTAAACAGAGAGCACTCTCTTAACTATAGACCAGATAACATATTTTTGCGTTTGGACATAGGTGACAAAGAACATATGACAAAGCCTTCCTTTTCCTTAATTTAGTCAAGGATGGTGCTTTAGTATCATAAGCTAAGACAAAAAGTTTATTTAACTTAAAGGTTCTCAGATTTTTGATTTTGTGTATTTATGGAATTGATGCATAATTTTGCACGAACAAAACTGCCTGAAGCCTGTTGTGAGAGAGAGGCTTCCATTTTTAAAATGCAAATTTTGCATATTTGTTAATGATATCACAACATACACACTTGAGTTCAAAACAAAATACCTACAGTTAGTTTGTGTGTGATTTGTGTTCTGCTCTCAAGACCACTTGGAAAGATGTAACTGATTCAATTCTAGTGTGAAAGAAAAGCACAACAAATGTGCCTAATTAAACCTATCCAGATCTCACAGGCTTACTCCTGGAAGCAGAAAGAAAGTTTTTTTTCCAGGATCGGATGCAAGTTGGATACAGTTGCACCTGATTTAGAAGGCATTCCTTGGACCACAAATCTCCTCGTTCCACCACAGCAAATAAGATGTTGTTTTGCTCCAGTAATATACAGTAGCAGCTTTTCTGCACATCTAGCACATATCTTTCCTTACCTTGTTTACTTGTTTTTTAAATAGTACTGGAGGTTGGGTGAAGCATAGGAAACAATGTCCTAACCCAGCTTGCCTTTCCTAAACAAACAAAACAGAGATAGATAATTTTGATCTTCTTAAGTGTCCTGAGATTCAGTGTGCACCATGCTATTAAAATGGCACTGGAGGGAACCAGATGCAGGCTTTTTTAGGGGGACTACTGCTGCGTCTGTCCTAACCTGCCCAAACTATCATCTTATCATGGCATGAGGAATTAGAGATGAGGGTTAAGGAGGAGAAACTAGGAGGCTTTGTGAGCCTTGCATAGTTTCATTATTCAGAAAGAAAAGTCATGTACTGCTTGTTTCACAGTGATAAACATACTTTTAAAAGCACTTCTCCTAAGCAGCTCTAAATGTTCTGCTTTCTGTCTCTATACGTGCTGTTGTCGTAAATAATAAATTTCCTTGTTCTTCTATTTTTGCTGTCCATTTGAGGACTGGTGCTAACATCTCTGAGAGGTAGGTGAGCTTTGCAGTGTGCTATGCTAAATTTCTTGTTAGACACACAAAGAGATCTGTGAGTAATTACAAGTGTTTCAGAAAGAAAGGTTGCTGCCAGGAGTCTGCTGAATGAGTTGTTAGAGATTTAGAGTAAGCTGCAAATGGGTTCTGGATCTTAACTTGTTGAATGACAGTACAGTATAAAATTACCAGGTCATATTCTGATTTTTTAAAAACATTTTATTTAAAAAAAATACTTTATTTTTAGAGAGCTTTTTCTTCATTCACAATTATTCACATTTACTACGTCTATAATACTTACAGTAGTCTCTTAAAGTTACTTTATCCAGAGATAAACTGCCTTATTTCAGTACTGCCTATTCAAACTGGTAGCTGTTGTCCAGTTTCCCGGGTAAAAGCTCTCTCCAGTACAGAGGTCTGAGAACTTCTAACTTAGGGATGTGCAACTGTGATCATCCAGATATTTTATTTTATTTTATTTTATTTTATTTTATTTTATTTTATTGGCTTACAACTTCTATCAGCATTAGCCAGTGGAGAAGTACTATGGGAGTTTCAGGCCAAAATCACCTGGACAAGCACAGATGCCTCCTTCCTGCTTTCACTAGAGATGCCAGGAACTAAATCCTAATTTTTTACATGGGTAGAGCGTGTAACCTGCCTGCATTAAGTCATGTAGATCAGATCATCGTATATGGGAAGAATGAGATGGAGATGGAAGGCTAAGATGGAGAGAAAGGAGTTTGCCTAAGATTTCCACCATGAGCTTTTTTGGTGAGCTCATAGCAGAAGCAAGTTTTGACCCAGCAATTCTTCTCTTGGCCCATTAGCCATACTGTATTTCACTATTTCACACTAAGCATTGAGATAGATTTTGTATTGGTTGCTTGTTCTTCAAATTCCTTCACCCACATGTTCGGCTATTTCTGAAAACCTGCAAGAGTTTGGTTTAAAAAAAAGAAGGCTCCTAGTACAAATACCCCCTCCCCCACAAAAAAACCCGGCTCAAAACACCTCTTCAAAGGGGCAGTAGCCCTTCTCACCAGCATAGGCTGTTAACTGTATTGCTTCAATGGTACTAAGAGATTTTCCAAAAATTTAGTGAGGAAATTTGAGGGAAGTGGAAAGATTGGTTGCACAAGCAACCATGTCATGTAACTTAATTCATATAACCATTTGATCCAATAGCTGGTTATTCAGTTGGAAGCCTGTATCAGAAGTATAATCAGAAGTATAATCAAAAATAATGAAGATAAATAAGTCGATTCCCACCTCACATTCCAGTTTAAGGAAGATGCGAACCCTCAGTGTCATTCATTACATGATACCATAGGGGGGCTTTTCACTTGTAGTTCCTATGCTGAGAATTTTACAGGTCATACATGCAAATATGAATTCTGTTCTTGGTCTCATGGAGAGTAAGACCTATTGAAAAATGGACACAAGTTACCACTGATTGATTAAGGCTGCCCTAACTGGGACTAATTATAGCATTTATGTTCATGTACAGTTGCCCTATATTGTAATCTGTATGTGGATTTCATGTTTACTCTTACCTGGAAATTGTGTGTGTGTGTGTGTGTGTAGAAACTTTGGTAGTCATGAAATGGCTTTAAGAAAAGCTTCTATCTGTTTCAAAGAATCTTTTGGTCAAAGCACACTCTGAAATGAAAAAAAAGATGACAGTTTGTAGACTGAAAAAAATATGAATAATGTTTTGTTTCAGCTTCAGAAAATAATTGGAAAACAAGATGAATTTAAACAGATTTCAGGAGAGGAAGCACTAACTTTGGTAAGTCTTTAGAGAACCAGTGATTTCTTTCTAAGAAGCAATGACTCCAGGAAGGCTATGATTCTGGAGACTAGGGTTTGTATCCTTCCTCAGTCATGGAAAACCCAGTGGGTGACCTTGGGCAAGTCACACTATCTCAGTCTCAAAGAAAGCTGATGGCAAACCCCTCTGAACAAATTTTGCAAAGAAAACCCTGTGGTTTGCCTTCAGTTTGCCTTAAGATCACCATAAGTCAGGAATGACTTGGAGGCACACAACTACCACGAAAACATAGCTCATAGTCTCTTGCATCCATATCATCTCCACCGTTTAATCAAATGAAGTGACTGATCTTTTGACCTTGCTTTTGCATTTTCATTACATATATATTTCTAAATGACTTTTGGTCAAGTTCCAGTTTTCAAGAGAGCCACATTTAATTCATTTACTTAATATGTAGTCATACCACTTTAGTATTTATAAGCATTTGATGAGTAAACCCTTTAAGATTATGTTTAACTATACAAGTGCTACTAAGCCAACTTAGAGAGTATTCTTTTGAAAGGTACATTGCAATACACTGTGGTTCTTCCACTTTCCAAATTAAATTTGATCCAACAAAAACTTTCTAGGAAATAAGCTGCTGACTCAAACTATAGTGTCAAAATGTTTATTTCACCCCTTATCTGCATTCCTGAAATTCACATGTATACCACATAGATAAAACTGCACTGCTTGGAGTGTTTTTCATTTTAAATTATCTTAGGTTATTTTACAAACTGTTTTTAGTTTTGAAATGTACTTTCTCCATATAATCTAAAAACACTAGCAGCATAATTTTATGCTTATTAATTTCTTCCATTAAGTTTTCTCAGAGTAGTAATTTTTGTTCTTTGCTATTTTCATTTAAAGCTGTATATAGCCTTTTATCATGCTTTTATTCAGTTTCATTTGTACATGACTTAGACATGTTCGTGTAAGTGATAAATCAATACTTGTAAATATATTTAACTTTACATTAAATTAAATTAAATTAAATTAAATGTCTTACTGCAACATAAGCACAATCACAGCCTAAGGCTAGAGTGCTGCTGGTGCACTACACTAGTGCAACAACACAAGCATTTCTTCCCAGCAGCTGTCCGTCTCTCCTTTTCTCTCCCCATCTCTCTCTGTCTTTCTCTCAGCCTCTCATCTTTTTCTCATTCTGTGGTCATCCTTTCAAGCTCCTTTCCTTCTCCCATGTTGTCAGCAACCTCCATGTTATTACTATCCATTTCTGGTGTCCTGTTTCCTCCTTCCTCTCCTCTGTCTTCCCTTTAGTTGCTTCCCTTTTATTATTGACACCTCCTTCTTCTTCTGTCTTCCAATTCTGTAATTCTTTTTTTGCTTCCTCTTTCTTCACATGTCTCCATCTTTCCTTCCTCATCCACTCTTCTCTCTCTTCTCTTCCCCTCCCCACTGCTTCCCTCATTTTTCATTGTGTGTGTATCCACTCACTCACTCACTCTCATCTGGAGTAAGTACAGGTGCATCCTGCATTACACAGCGCAGCACACTGAGGGTATCCTTCTCCCTCCCTCTTGATCTTTGCTGTCTCCAGTGCTTCACACCACTAACTGCTGTCTATTCCAGTGGGGACAGCTGAAGGAGTGATAGAGTATAACAATAACAAATGAAATTGCCATCCCTCATACTGTTCCTAGGAATGATCTTAGATTAGATATAATTTCTTCAGTAGGGAAAAGTAATTTATGTTCCATCCTACTTTTTTAAAAAATGTAGCCACTATCACAGTTTATATCTGTCTGTTGGTCATATCTCTCAATATAACATGAAGGTCTGCTGCTCCGTAAGACGAAAGCAAAACATTCTATTTCATTTCATTGGATCGTAACTAAATTTGTCTATAGGGTCTTAACCAAAGTTCACAACAACTTCTAAATAACTCCTGACCATTGCCACAAAAACAGTGTCCTCTGACACTTAAAACATTTTTAAAGCATGAGCTTCCATGAACTATGGCAGTGCTTCTTAAGCTGTCTGATGTGGTAGCACTAGATTAGCAATAGTCCCTGGGCTGCTTTGAGTAGCACTGAACTATAGCACACTTCATAAAATGCGTCCCTGTTATCCCATAGAAGATCTTGCTGTTTACATTTACTTACAAGGATTTTATTCGTTTCATGATAGATTTCCCCTCCATCTGGTTGTATCTGGTGAAAAGGACTATAGTCCACAAAAGGTCAAGCTCTATTATGTCATACATCATTGGAGAAGGATTTTTTATCATACCATAAGTACTAAATATCATAGGCGTTTCCAACACTTTTTAGATCACAGATACATTGTTTCGGTTCTTGAATGCTGGTATGATCCTTAGTGAAAAGTCTAGCTCAGTTTTTCATAGCATTGTTCAAGCAGAGATTTGTTTTTCCCCTTGTGGAAGTTCATTGTTAGCTGCAAGTAGAATAACCGTCTTATAAAATTCTGGAGTCATTCTGATAGAAAAGTGATACTCAAATGTGCTTTTCAGGAGCCAGAACTGGAAGATTGTGGTATTAATACCATGCTACTGGTCCACTTCTTTGGAAGAGGAGGAAAAGAAAAGCTTCAGTATTCCGAATTCCACAGGTAGAGTTTTAAAAACTGTTATTTAATGCCTTCCTGTCATCCTGGTTTTGTCTGTGTTGTGAGACATTAAGGTGTATGGGGTATATGAAACCTGAGTGAGTAACACCCTACAGAATTTTTTAAGTACAGTTTTCCTGTTTTCTTAATATCTAGACAAATGTGAGATTTGGTCTGTATGTGTTCACAAGTGTTGCCATCTCTAAGGTACTACAGCCAGGGAATATACTTCCCAGAAGAACCTGGTCAATTCCTCATTCCTAGATGCTTAGTAAGACCTTTTAGACTTAGCTACTGAAAAATATTCTTATTCTTTTTGCTTCCATCTGTCATTTTATCCACATAATCACTGTTCTCTGTAGAATTGCCTAAACTGTATTAATATTTTTATTTCATGTTCTGCAATGCTTTGAGAAATGTAGAATTGTCATACTATGTGCTTTAACTAAAATATTAAGCAAAAGGGGTATAATAAAATATTACACAAAGAGAATTTCTCTTCCTTACTATAGCTGCTGTGTTAGATTTGCTTCAGAAGGTTTCCCAGCCCTCTACAGCAGATTTGGAAAGTGCATAGAGAGGGGTTGTGGGGGAGGTAGAAAGCACCCCCACCAGTTCCACTCTGGTTCTGATGAGAAGAATTCATTCCACCAACAGAAGGGCTTAATTGGATTCTACCCAGGCTGTATACGTTTTAGTCAATCCGTTACTGAATTAGCATAATTTGATATTCAAAAGCTTTTTATATTGTTTTTAAACACTGCTAAAAGCACATTTAAAATCATATATTCACTAAGTGGGTGGAAACACATTCAAAGCTATTCATCTTTCTAGGGAAACACTTTAAAAAATCCCAGGAAACAGGTAACTAAACTCACGTTGTTGTCTTTTTCTTTGCAGCAGCATCTACAAATCAAGTCTCTGGTTAAGAAACTCCCTCAGGGATATTTTACATTTTTACATGCATTTGAATTTTCCTGTAAATCAGTGTTTTACTAAAAAGCACAAACTGGATACTATTTATCTGTATGCTTGAATATTGTATTAACTGCTGTCAGAACATAGGGAAATCTAAGAATGGTTCACAACACAAATTCCTGACTTAAACATAGCCAGAGATATCTATTTCCTTCGTATTCGATGGCGTAGAACTTGAAAAAGCAAATCAGGGAGAAAACATCACACAATAAGATGCAGTCTCCTTATACTGGTGTTGTCTGTGAATGAAGATTTCAGATAGCAATTTAACATGACTTGGTTCAGCTGGGCCTGCAGAGCCAAACATATTTCTCTCTCATTTCTGTCTCTTCCTGTGTGATCTTCTCTCTTCCCCTTCCCTTACCTGATCATATTAACAGTTTGTTTAGTTTTGCACCTGGATTGCCGCAAAAGGTAAACATAGTTAGAAGTTAGTTTTCATTAGTGGTGTGTATTCATTCTGAAAATAAGTAGAAAAGGAAACTAATGGACTTCATTCATTTTTTTAATGCAAACATATGGGGGGGAGAGAAAGAATTTTAACTGCTTGGCATTTGGGCCTCCTTTGCACTGGATGCAGTGCTTAGGACACTGTGTATAGTTCAGAGAAAGGTCTCAGGGAAGGTCAAAAAAGAGAAAGAGTAATGAAAATAACATTTAGAGAACTTCTGCTTAGTACAGATATTAATTAGAAGTTTTAATTTACTATCACACAAGAACACTTTGACTAAACACTTTGGTGGTTTGGGCAAACGAAGGGAATAGTAGAATGCTTGCAAATGGCTGTGGACATGAATAAGAAACACCAAAGTTACACACAACAGGGGACTGTGCTAAAATCAGTAGAAAATGACTGGAAAAGTTCACTAATAGCAACTGTAAAACAAATGCAGTTCAAATTAATGGAAAACTTGGACATTTTAAATAAAACAAACAAAATATCATATGTTATATACCTGCTGTATTCATACCTGGTTAGAAGGATAACTAAAGTTAGTGACAATCACAGTTGAGAATAATGCTAGACTGTAGCTGACATATGAGCTGCCTTATTCAGAGTCAGTATTATGAATGCTGACTGAAGTGTCTGTTCAGGGTTTTAGGCAGGAATCTTCCTGCTCCTACCTGGAGATCCCTGATATTTGTAGTTGATGTCTCATCCAAATACTAACCAGACCTGCTTAGCTTCCAAAATCAGACAGGAACAGTATGTTGAAGGTGGTGTAGTGGTAAACATGAATTAGGGCTAGGAAAGAGAAAGGCCAAAAGGTCATGAGACTACAGAAGCTACCAGAACTTGGTCAATATTACGTTGGAATCAGATGATTGTGTGGCTAGTATGCAGTCTGTCTTATTTTCAAACTCTGTGTTAAAGTAAGTTTATTTTGCAAATGAAGCAGTTTTCTGTGGCATAGAATAGCAGTATTGTTTTTTGAACATGTGTCTGTTTTGGCACTGACACTGATAGACTGCAACGCATGTTAGAAGTGCTGTGACAATTTAAGATCAGTTTCTCAATGCTAAGTACAAAAGAAATCTGTTGCAGGCACTAGTGCAAAACACACTGCATCTGAGTGCAGATCACACTTAATGTTATTTTAACGTCTAAATGAAGAGACTCAGGATAGAACATTCACTGAGATAACCTGATGCAAATGTATCTACACATAGTACCCTAATATTTGCTGCTTATTATCAATTATAACGGGTTGTATTCATGTGTAAGTGCATTATTTTCCCTTTCCTTTATTTGCATAGCAGTTCCTTTAGCTTCCTGGAAATGCTACACAGGTGATTACAGGTTACTGCTAAATAGAATGCACTATGGGTAGAGATACCCAAAATTGTACAGATAAACATTCTGTGAGCAGAGCCTTGGAAACAGAACTTATCTCTGGGTGAGTGGAGTCATCTTCTGTCCACTAGGATTCTGGGTGCAGCCCAATGAGAACACAAGGACAAGGACAAATAAAACATTGTGGGAATGTGGGAACCGTTTGTAGCAAGAAGATAGTGATAGTGTTTTCATTTCACTTTAGAGGTGTTGATGTAGTTCATCAGGAAGCAATTGCCTTGTAAACCCCTCCCAATTGACTTTTCCACCATTCCCATGAACATCTTTCTCTCCACCACCAACACCCCTTTGCACTCAAACTAGAAGTTCTGGAAAATTCAAGCAAACTCTTGCTCATTATTTTAAGATTTGGTTTTATCCTAAGTATTACAGCATACTTACTAAAAACACCCCCCCGCCGCCAATAGATAAATATAGCTACATGCTGTTTGTCTGCATTCAGCCAAAATTAAAAAGAGGGTGGGTTTTTTCCCCCCTAACACTATGGAAACAATTTCCTTCCAGTGGTTCAGGTGCACACCAGCCTTTAAAGAAATAAGCCTTTGAAGTTCTTAGGAGAACTCTAAATAAGTTTAACACTCCTTTTGCTTGCTTTTCTCTAAATACAGTAGGGCCTCTTAACAAAGGAGAGGCCAGAGTGCACCCATAAAAGGTTGTTTGCATTTATAGTGTGAACTGGAATGTCTCAGGTAATTAGATAAAATCCTGCATTGACCCAGTGAGGCATAACACTGATAATACTGTGTACCTACTACATTCAGCAAATGTAGGTTAAAGACCTTTGTCTACCTCACAGATAGAAGCATGTAATCAAAATTGGACTCCCACATCTTGCTCTTAAAGCTGTTGGGATAAGTGTAGGGTTTAATACAGGTAATTTTTCAACAGTGGCATTTACTTTTCATGCACTTGGAATGTGTCTCCTTATCACTACCCGTTTATACCCATTCCATCTGCATTGTGACATGGCAGTAAAGTTTGTTTTAATGCACAGAAAGGTGAATGAAAGGATCAGTGTCCCCCTCTGTGGAGATATCACTTTTCACATTATTTTATTTGCAAGTAACTCAAGCACATCATTTCTGGCTTTCTATTGTTCAGGGAAAATGTGATTTCTATCTGATGGCTTTTCACAACATTTTTACCTCACATGGGAAGCCATTGTTGGCTTTTTGATCAAAGTGCCACGATGTTTTTACAAGAGATGACTGATGAGCTGTACAGACATAGATCATTGTCAAGGCAAGGGGAAAAATGATGGTGAATGCTTTTATCATTTTCCAAGTTCTTGTTAGAAAGGCTTTCCATTGATCAGTGGAGTAGCGAGAAAAAGCAGGAGTGATTACATTTGATTAGGCTGCTTTAAAACCTGTCACACAAGCTTTAGATATAGTTACCTGTGTAATTTACATTCCTTAAAATAAAGGTGGAAGAAAGGATTCATTCGTAAGGCTTAATGGTGTTTATGTGTTGTTAATAGATTCTTCCTTTTTTCCCCAAAAAATGCTAAAATAAAACTTTGCCTAGTATTGAGTCATCTAGTTCATGCACTGATTTGTTATTTGTAACACATAACTCAATGCTAGTGTTCAATTTTTGCCTGCCTCGTAGAAGGCACTGTAAATCATGCCACAGTGGTAGCTGGTGCCCCTTAGACTGTTGGATAGTGTAATTAATAGTAGATGGAGCCATACCATCACAGTACATGAAGCCAATTAAATCTTGCATTCTCCACTGTCATCTTTGCTTGCAAAATGCCTGTGTGCACTTACAATTACAAACGAAAAGCTCATGGTGAAATTAATTTCACACAAACCCAATTTGCAGCAAAAGGCAAATCACATGATAAAGTGGAACTTGGGTCTTATTACACAATACATTTGAGCACTGCTTTGAAGTTACATTTTTCTGGTATCGCAGTAACTCATTGCACAGAAAAAGCAGACTGAAGTTTGCAGAGTAGAAATAGCCTATTCACACAAAAAGAAGTCAAAGCAGGCTTTTAAACTCATATTTGTTTGCTACATCTGCAAACTCCATTGGAAAGAAAAGACAAAACTGAGCCAAATAACTTCAAGTAATGAAGAAGAAATGAAGTGGCATTGAAAGTGAAGAGAGATGTAGCAAAAACAGTCAAGGGATATAATGCAAAGTGTGGCTGAGACTTCAGGGAAAACCCATTAGTATAACCATAATCTAAGTTTATGTTCCAACTACCAAGGCAGAAGAGGAAGAAACTGAAAGATTCTGTACTGAAGTTGTTGGTGATCATAAGCAAGTCTTAAGTCATTTGAGATATGATGCTAGGGGAGAGTTCCACAAATACCCTGGACTGCCAAAAAAAAAATAAAAAAATGAGTCACTAAACTGAGACTCTTGTACTTTGGACATATCATGGGAAGACATGACTTACTTGAAAAAATAACAATGTTTTGCAAGTTAGAAGGTAGTAGAAAAAGAGGAAGACCTCATTACAGGTGGATAGACTCAATCAAGGAAGCCACAGCTCTGAATTTCCAAGAACTTAACAGGGCTGTTGATGTCAGGGTAACTTGGAGCTCTTTCATTTATAGGATTGCCATAAGTCAAAGCTGCCTTGAGAGCAGGTAACAATGACAACAACCTTGAGATCATGAGTGCAGACGAGTTCACAGAGAACGTCAGTACTAAAATACCTTTTTAGGCCTTTTTTAAAAAAAATCTGCTGTAGCAGCAAGCCCCATTGCACAGAAGTAGAAATTTAGGCAAGTAACTTTAAGAACTTAAAGTTTTTGTTTTGTTTTGTTTTTTGGTAAGAGGGAGAGATCCACACAATTACACTAAAGCACTTTTTTATCCCGCATTGTTCTGTTTCAGCAGTAACAGACATTGAATAGAAAAGGGAGGTTAAGGTGTGATCTTGCAGATGATACACAAAACATTTCTCACTCTTTCTGCTGTTGATGGCTACCACTCACAAGTTATAAAGGCTTGAAGGCTTACCCCACCTCGCCATACTGCCATCCAATACTCCATACTGCTGGTGGCTCCTGTGTCAGTACAGCAGTGAGTCTATTGCAGATTTTAACTTTTGTATTCTCATGGTGGGAAAAAAGTGGGATATAAATAAAGGTGGTGGTGGTGATGATTAATAACAATAATAATAATTGTCGTCATCATCATCATCATCATCATCATCATCATCATCATTTAACCTTCCTGGGTGCTACAACCTAATCTAAATAGGGGCAGCACCTTGAACAGCTCCTTTAAAGCTAGTCAAAACTACAAATGGATTCACTGCCCAACTGACATGAGAGCACCAGCCACCACTGTGTATTCAGTGAGCAAGAAAACTTCGGAAACTTTCTTTTTATTTTAAAATACTATGCTTCTGGGTCCAGGCATCCACTAAAGGATAAAAAACCTGGGAGCCAGTTAAGACCATTTGGGCAGAGTGGTACAACAGATGGCCTTGGCTTAGTTCTTGTCTGCCTGAATCTGTTATGATGATGGCAGAAAACATAGGAATCATCCTGAACATGCACACTAAATGGGATGGGGGAGGGATGCAATAACCCAAGAATGGGTTAGAATGGAGGACTCCTGAAGATAGAAGTAACTATGGCAGCGCATATACTGCACTAGAGGGGGGTAGGAACAGGAAGAGAGTATGAAATAACAGCAAGTGATATGGGGAGCAGGTGGGAGTGGCAGATTTCTGCCAGGATTCCCTTGCATTCAATGTAAAATTTCCTGTGGTAGATCAAGATCCAGGAGCCAGCTACTGACCAGCAAAAAGTAACTCCTGACCAAAAAAAAGAGGGTAGTTCCAGGGAAAATTATACGCTCTTTAGAGACTTTTTAAGAAATGTTCAGGGTTTATTTAATTTAATCACAGAGGTAGCACATATTCCAGAAGGCTCAGACCCACCAGACTATTGTACCAGGAGCTATTCTCAGAATGTACTAAGTAGCAATTGCGGGAGTGGTCCTCCTGGCCCCCTTTTTAGACCTCTGTATAGCCTTGATCGTGCCTGTACTTCATGTAATCTTGATCTTCATGTACTTTGTGTAGCATTAATCTTCCCAGTCCTCAATGTTGTAGCTAGTTTTGATTTTTTTTAAGACAGTACTGTGGAAACCAAGTGAGTGTTTGTTTCTTAGCTGACCCTTCCCAGGCTTTTTGGTAGCGATACTCATTCTTATTTTAGGTTTTCATCTAGACGAGAGGTGAGCACCTGTGTCCTTCAGATGTTTTTTGGACTATATCCCCAATAAACCATCACTTGACGGATGTTGTAGATAAAGACATCTGGAAAGCCACAGTTTCCTGGCACTGGGTTAGAGCAGAATTACGCAACGTGCAGTCCTCTAGATGTTGAACTCCATTAGGTATCCTGGGTAGGGCTAGTAGAAGATGCTGTTCGACATCTGGAAGATCACATATTGCCAATCCCTAGTCTAGAGGCCTAGTTCCTCAGGCTCTGAGTTCGGTGAAACCATATAACCATTGTAGAATGGGAAAAATTGTCTGGTTATACAACTCTTCCTCACTTTGCTCCAGCACAGTGGATGAGGCCATAATCTAACAGAGGCCCTGTAGGAGATCCTTCCTTGTTACTCTGTGGTCCAGCAGCTGTCTGTCCATTGTTAGAGAAATATTTGAATTCAGGATAATGTCTGGTTGACAAGGAATTTATGGAGACAAAATATATTAACGAAGATCTAATTGAATATTTAGGTTGGATCTCACTGCATCATCACCAACTCTACCTGCATCCTAAAACATTGTTGTCCAGGATCTTCCAGACCTCTGTAGTAGGTTTTTAGAGCACATGGGAGGCTGCAAGATAGAGGGGGTTGCTGCTTCTAGTGGAAACAAGTGGATCCAGATCAAGTATCCAGTTAAAACTTAGCCACTATTTGCATCTTTTAGAACTGTTCAACTTTTCCTCAGATTCTGGAAGGCATTGCAGATGTTACTAAGATTCTCTTCTGGATTTTCTGAATTTACTGTCAGGCGCATCTATGTGCAAATTTTAGCTTTCTTGTTAACACTATTCAAACGGATTTGAAAATTCTCTTTATGTAATAGCTTGTTCTTTGCACTTTATTTCTTAGCAGCTTTCAAAGCGGAGGTCTGCCCAGAAAGTAATTGAAGTTTTCTCATTTATTTTGAAAGCCTGTCTTTCTGTCTAGTAAGGCACCTTATGAGAATACAGTGATTAAAAATATTTATTTATATTTTTTGTTATAATTGTGCAGAGACAACCCAAAAAATGGGTAGCTCACAGAAATTATGATATTAAAATGCATTAACACAAATAGTAAGTGCACCATAAAAGCCTCTCTTTTTAGCAGAGAGGCAGCAGAAATGCCCAGTAATTCACAACCACACCATAAACCATATTGGGCTTAATTGTCTACAAAAACATCTCTATTAAAATAAATTCATATTGATGTTTTAACAAGAAATGAACAGCATCATTTCCTGCTTTAATTCCAGCTAATTTTCAGCTGATTTTGAGGGAGTTCCAGCAGATTTTCAAGTTACATTGTGGGGTTCCTCTGCTCTATTTGGGGGTCTATTTAGGGGGGGTCTATGGGTTTGCGTGCCACACTTTGGGGCTCCAAGGGCTACCTGTTTGCTGACTGTTTGCCGTAATAAATTTTTTGGATTTTTGGAAGGGCTGCCTGCAGCCCATCGGCCCTACTTTGCTCACCCCTGCTTTATGCAAACTTAAAAAATTTTTTTTGCTGGAATTGGGAAAATTATAAGATGAAAGAAACTAGACCTGATAGGTTTATCCATCTTCATTCCTATTGCTGACCCCATCTTAAAAAGGAACAAATAAAATGAATTTTCTCAAATGTATGCTTGGATTGTGCAAGGTAGTCATTCTGTAACGTTCCTAAGTATTTGTAATATTGATTATAAAAATAATTTAAAAAACAAGGTTAGAATGAAGTCTTTGAGACTGAGAGCCAGAGTAGTGTAGAGTTGGACTGGGGCTTGGGAGATCCAGTTCTAGACCCCATTGAGCCTTAAAACTCAATAGCATATGTATTTCTATACCGCTTATCAGCTAAGTGCTCTCTAAGCGGTTTACAATGTGTTAGCTAATTGCCCCCAACAAGCTGGGTACTCATTTTACTGACCTATGGAAGGATGGACAGCTGAGTTAACCTGGAGCTCTGTAGGATTGAACTCACAACCTTGTGGCTGCAGTACCGCTCAGCCTATTTCAGAGGATTGTTGTTAGAATAAAGTGGAGAGAAGGAGATCCATGTATGATGCCTAGTTCGCTGAAAAAAAAACAGAATATAAATGTACCTCATTTTTTAAAAAAAGAAAAGAAAATTGATCCATTATGTCCATCACCCATCGTCTCCTAATCTGTTTACAGCATTTCCCAAATAATCTCTCTTTTAGGACCACATGACTTGTTGGTGGTCTGCTTGCTGTTTAGTTGGTTGGTCACACAGGTTTTGTAACAACTTTCATGTTTCACATAACAGTTAAACATGTATGCATGTATACACACCTTCAAATTGCCTGTCGACATACCCCCATGAATTTCATAAGCTTTTGTTTGGCAAGGAATATTCAGAGATGGTTTGCTGCTTACAGCAGCGATATCTTTTCAGCCCATACCTTCTACAACATCTGTAAATGTACATGGATTTAGAGCACCCTAGTGGCAAAACCACTAAAAAACAACATGAGAAACCTTTTATTGCATATCAAAAAATATAACTACATTCTTAATCGTACAACCCTAAATGTATCTACTCAGCGGGACTTACTCCCAGGTAAATATGTATAGAATTGCAATCCAAAAGATAATAGCCTCATATCTTCTCTCTTGCTGATCTGTACAACTCACCTTACAAACTCAGTAACTAATAAAAATGTGACTTTACCTTATGTGATTTCAAGTGCGCTGTAATGTGTCTTAGGTTACAGAAATCGCTTTTGAGTTTTCTGTATATCTGGAACCCAACAGTTTGCATGCAGTACTGCATTTCTTGTTTTCTTCTGTGAGTGAAAATAGTGAACGGCAGTGATGTTGTTTATATGTATAGAGATATAAGTGTATTCATAAACTGTGTGGGTTGGCTGTAAATCCTCCCACTAAAAGGGTTTGTATTCTTGGTTATATGTTGAGTTGTGTTTTCATTCTTGTTAGGTTTATGCAGAATTTACAAACAGAGGTGCAAGAAATGGAATTCATTCAATTTTCTAAAGGTCTAGCCTGCATGAGAAAGGAAGATTTCGTAGAGTGGTTGCTGTATTTCACCGAGGAGGAGAACAATGAAGTTTATTGGCAAAATGTGAAGGAGAGGATCCAGGCAGGAGAGGTTTGTATAGAGTACCTAAATTTAAATTACTTTTTGGAAATGCAGTTTAAGAACATTTTTACTCAATGCTTAAGTATAATAAAACTATTATTTTCACGGTGACTTGAGTTCTTTGCAGTCATTACAATTTTGACTGTTTATCACCTTCATAATAATCTGGCAAATCCCTTAAGAATTCTTTTTATCTATCGCCTAAAAAAATCACAACTAAATCTGTTTCTTTTCTTCCAGAGTATCAGTATGGAAGAATTTAAAACTTTCTGCCAGTTTACAAACCGCTTAGAAGACTTTTCAATTGCCTTGAAAATGTTTACTGTAGCTAGCCGTCCTGTTAAACAAGGTAAGCACAGGAACCTCATAGCTTTAAATTTACATAGGAAGAAAATATGGTATACAGTCATCCCTCCACATTTGCTAGGCTAGGAGTACAGGACCCCTGTGAAAGTGGGAAAACTATGAATAACTCTAGGCCCTCCCAAACCATATTTAACACACAAAAAAGTATTATCACCATATTCAACCCACCATAGATTTCTTTGAGGCATCAGCGTTCCTTCACAAGACAAAAGTGGGTGGCTGGTGGGGTTTACGGCCACCTCCACTGCTGCCCCACACCACTTTTAGTAGGGACTTACAAGCCTTGTTCACAGTTTCTCAGTCTCACGAGGCTTGCAGTCCCTATTACAAATGGCATAGGGAGGGAGCAGAGGTGACAGCAAATAATCTGTAAATAACCAAATCCACAAAAGTGAAACCTGCAAATGTGGAGTGCTGATGGTATTGGAATCTGTATATTGTAAATGCTTCTCATACCACACTGTATAAAACTGTTTTGTGCCACTACCTCTGAGTTCCTCTTTGGTCAATCATAATATAGCATATTGGCATCTCCTGGCAAGCAGTAGAGGTGGCAGAGAATTGTTTGTTTCCAGTATTTGTTGTTGCTCATCTGGACAAGCAAGTACTCAGCTGATCTCCAACCACCCTTGCTGTCTGTTTTGGCATCTGGAATATCGTAACTCGCTTCAGGTCTTCAAGACAAGAAGTAATAAATTGATTCCACCATGCATTAAGGAATGAAAAAGTTACTGTTAAGAAATTATCATACAAGTTGATCCTAAACTCCTTTTAAAGATAGATTTCTCAAAACTACTTTTTACATCAAAAATGGAGACAAGGAAGGTGATTTGAGAGCTCTTGCAGGTGTCTGTGTTTTGACTGCTTTTTGAATTTTGTATATATCTACCAGTGGAGAATTGTATGAGATTTCTTTGCCAGAAGATTACAGGTTTCTTTTTTGCATGTTACAAGAAGTGGTCAAAAGCCACAGTGCTTACATACATCAGTTTTCAGTGCTTGCAGAATATGAAATTACCCTTAGACATCTTCTGCATATACAGATATGCAGAAGATATGCAGAAGATATGCATATACAGATATGCAGAATGGGTTTGTTTGCATTTAACCATTAGAGGAAAAATATTAGAACTGAAAAACTAAGAACAAACTTCAAGAGCAATACTGCGATGTTCTGCCAATACCATATTAATCCACTATTCTCAGTCTCTTCTGTCATACCTGTCCTCCTGATTTATGTACATGTAAGCAAAGATCCAATAGTGTACTTCCCTAGGACCCCATTGCTTCTGACAAAACTGGCATTTCCCCTTTCTTCCATAATGTCCTGTGCACTCTAAAAGCTGTTCCAGAGTAGGTTTTCTGAGGTTTTCAGCAGGAGAAGGGGGGAAAGTGTCAGTCACATTAGTATTGAATACTGAATTTACACTGATGGTTCTTGACCATAACCCCATCTGACTTTGATTTGTATTACTAAATCTGTATTATATGACAAATGTAACCTTTGTCCTTCCTTTTGTTCCTTTTCCTGTTCTATATGCTGTTTTCACAAACTATGGGACCACTATACAGAATGATAACTTAATATTGCAAAATTTGTGCCAAAAAAGGGGGCAAGACAAAGGTAAAATGAGTGAGAAAATGAGGGTGGAAAAACAGACTTCTTCAGTCCACTTGAATACTTAATACACTCAAGAAAGAACAACCAGGTCCTTCAAAAACACATAGTAAAGAAGACAAGTAGTACAGTGTGAAATTACAGTGATTTTTTAAAGACTAGTTGGACAAGTCATTGTAATCTAAATGCACATTTACTTGAAAAGGGGGCTCTTCTGATCAAATAATCTTTCTTTTTCTGCTATAAAAAGCATTCATCCTTCTTCAAAGGCCTCATATAATGGTCATGGTCTGTAATAAAGCAACTCCAGTAGCCCTCATGGATTTATATTTTGATAATTTATTAGCTATCACAACTCATATAAAGTGTGTGTATGTTCAGGAGGAATAATTTACTTCTTATTTATAGAGCACCTTTCCACCGTTTAGTACCATAAATTGATCTGTAATCTCAGTGTTATTTTTTATTGTTAGTATTTAATAAATTGTTCTTTTGCTAGCTGAATTCAAGAGAGCTGTGAAAGTGGTTACAGGGCTGGAACTCTCAGAAAATATTTTGGACACCATCTTCAAGATCTTTGATTTAGATGGAGACAATTGCCTCAGCCATGCCGAGTTCCTTGATGTTCTGAAGAACAGGATGCATCGAGGCTTAAGGGTAAGAGAATCTTGTTTCCTAAAATATTCAAGAGAAATGTTTAACTGTATATCTGTTTTAATCAGGGACAACTTATAGACCATATAATCCTAGTAATTTGTGACAATAGGTACAGTTGGCCACTGCATCCACAGATTCTGCATCCATAGATTCAGCCAACCACAGCTTGAAAATATTCAAAAAAAATCAAAAAGCAAACCTTTGAAATGTTTACCATTTTATATAAGAGATGCCATTTTACTAAACCACTGAACATAATGGGACTTGAGAATGCATGGATTTTGGTATCCATAGGAGATCCTGGAACCAAACCCCAGCAGATATCGAGGGCCCACATAGGATTGTAAATTAAAAATGCGGAGTTTTCTAATTAAAGCAAATGTTTTTGTTTGCTAGCATTTTAAATTATTTTCTATAGATGTAAGTTAGTTAATCTTCACTGTATATCCATCCATCCATATCAATATGTTTAAGATGTTTAGAAATATAAAACCCCACTATCAGATTAGTCTGAATCTTTGAGGGCTAAAACCAGTGCTCTACCTAAAGTTGATCAAAAGGGACTTAAGCTAGGAGTGTCTAACATTCTCATTCGTTTCAGTGAGCCTACCTAAAGGAAGATCAATGTTGCATTTAGGTTTCAACTTGCTCAGCTCTGTCCAGTTGCTATGGTGGAGATGCCAATAGGCCAAAAACTGAGATTAGTAACACCATAAGATGTGACAAAAGATCAAAGGGAATATAAATTATTTTATCCAAACATAAAAGCAAAATCTATCAATTGTCTCAGTAGCACAAGACCACACTAGTTCATACTCCAACATTAAGTCTTAGAATGTCTCTGTGTCATCCAGAAAAGGCAAGAATAGGAACTTGTTTGCATTGAAACATCATTTGAAGACCAGAATGAAATTTACTAGATATAACACCATTTGCTGAAAAAATTTCAAAAGTGTTAACACCTGTCGTTCACAGTATAGTGTGGAAAAGACTGATTGCTTACCTGCAATCATATTTTTCAAATGTTCCATCTGTATATTCATAGATACTGGTTCTGTGCTTGCACAAAGCTTTCCTTCAGAACCACCTAGAGTTTTGGTGTCTTGGAGGGAATTCTACCTCTTTTTCCTACTGTGCAATCTTTCCTCTGAGTAAAAAGAAAACAGCCACATTGGACCTAAGTGTATAACATAGGTATGCTTTAGAGGGGAGGAGGGTCAGTTGTGTAAATGCACAGGTGATCACTTGAAGAATCACAGATAAGCTACATGCCTTTTATGGTGTGTGTGCTACACTCTAATAGGTGCTGTAAATAGCAAGTACACCTTTTGGCAGGTGGAAAGACAGATCAGAACAGAAGACGTTAAAGTACCATATTGCCAAAGGTAGCTTCCACTCTAAAGTGAACATCAAATGTTGACATTTTTTATGAATGTTGACATTTTTTATCAAATAGGTGCTTTACAGTGATAAGGCTTCTCTGAAATGCCACAACTGTAGCTATACCTCTTATGGAATGGCTACAAAATTGTTGAGTCAATAACAGCATAACTAACTAGTGAGCCAAGGATGTAGTCTTCACAGCCCACTTGGAAAAACATTGAGAAGAGACAGGTCCATCTTTCCTGGAGCCAGAATCTCAGCTGAAAAACTGCCAGGTCTTTCTAGAGAAGTAAATGAGGTCTGCATACAAGGGCAGGGCAAGAAGTGCAGGATTCATTTAAGTGAGGTTAAAGTTTTGATTTAGAAGGTCAGTAAGACTGTTTATTGTAATAGGTGAAAATTATAAGCCATCTTAGTTATTGGTTTTTTTTAAGTTTAGTTTTAAGGACCATATTATTTTTGTTATTGTTCAGTAACAAAGTTCATAGTCCACTCCTCACTATCTCTATCTCTGTGGTTACATCCTCAAAAAAGCGGGGGGGGGGAGGGAATGAACAGCAACTGCAGACAGGCAGAAGCTAGTAGCTTAGGGGGACTCTGCAACAACTGTGAAAGAACCACAAGGAATCCCACGTATACAGATCTGTAAATAACAGTGTTGAAGACCACTGTAGATATTGGAATTGAAGACCACACAGAAACCTCTTCACTTCTAGAGAACAGAGATATATTAGAAATGCAGCATCAGCCCAGTCAATAAAGGAGCACTTAGTGAATTCCTTCATTTCATGTATCCAGCTATAAAAGGGCAGTTTTAACCACTACTTTTTTAAAAAAAAACAGGTGCCTCAGCAACAAGGAGTCCAGGGTTACTGGAAATGTGTGAAAAGAGAGACCATTAAAGGAGCAAAAGAAGTCTGGAAGCAAACAGGGAAAAGCCCTTTTTAAACATATCCATAACAATGTCATTTTGCTGTTATAAATCTCTTTATAAGTTAAGTATTGAATGCATTTGTTTTCTCAGTGTAACAGTATCTTATCAATATAATCAAGGAGAGGTTATAGTGTGAAGACTATTATGATTTATAGTTTTCATAAATTCTGAAATTCTAAGAAATTGGTATTATTAAATTTCTTGTATTGATCTCGAATTTAGTAGAAATTATTGGAAGCATGAGTATGTTTTATAAAGGTGGCAGGTCTTGTTAAACAGCACTTGAAGACTCAAAATCCCTCAAGAGTGTAAAGAAAAGAAAATCATGAAACTTTCAATACCAGAATGAATGTTATAAGGCCAAAATCATTTTGAGACTGTAATACTCGAACTATGGATTACTGGACCCATTGAGTTCCCTAGCATTGAAGTGATTCCAAGATGTCCATATTTAAATGTCATGCACATCATGAATAAAAAGGTAGCTATCAACTTTTATATTAATTAATGTTTGGTTGTTTGAAATCTCTGTTGTCTAAGAAAGTCTGTTTTCATCATGCTCAGATCCTGAATATATTCCTATAATTTATACAAATATTTTTCTAGGTTTTGTTTGCAGTAGGGTTCACATCTCTCACTCCAATCTGGAAATGCAAAAATGTTTACATAAACTTGAAATGTGTAAATTGTGTGAATATGTTTAAACTAAAAGCTGAATACAGTTCAGAAATTAAAGAAAGCTAGTCTCCTGTGAACATAAATTAAATTGTTTCTGACCTTCATTACTCCTAAGCTTCCACCAGGATCCAATGTATACACTTCTACTTTTGTTTATTACTGATTCCGGATGCATTTTCTCTCAGCACAGCCTGATTGTCTAAGGAGTGAGTGTCAAGAGAAGAAAGGACTTTAAAATACCATAAACTGGAATGTGAGGAAGAGATGTTATTTAACTGCAAATAAAAGACCGTGGACTATAAATCCAAACTTTACAGTGTAACAGCTAGAGACCTAAAATTCAGATTCAGTTGCTTGTGGAGTTTTGTAGGATCCAGAGTTGCACAAACTCACTAGCAAGATCTAGCCAAACTACTGACTTAGGGTGAAATTGAACATCACACAAGCAAGGGTCTGTTCACACTGTGAGAGTTCTCCTCTGCAGCCAGCCCTACCCACACCTTTTGTAAATCTGATCCAGAAGATCACCCAACCCTTCAGAACAGATTTTGAAGGTGTGGAGGGGGAGGGGAAGATGCCCACCCTTTTGGTAGAAACAGCTTTGTCTGCAGTAAAACTGCACTGGATTTCACTTCTTTGTGTAAGACCTGTTTTTTGACAACATATTTTATTCTTCTTGATGTGTGGAGTGAGGAGACTGTTCTAAAAATATTGCATGATGCCACAGCTTTGTTTCATGCTTAGCTGTCTTGAGAGCCAGCATGGTTTGAGCGTTGAGCCCTGGAGCCTAGGGTTCAGTTCCCTGCTTGGCCACAGAAACCCATTGGGTCACCTTGGGTGCATCATACACTCTCAGCCTTCAGAAAAATCTGTGATAGGTTCACCTTAGGGTTGCCATGAGTTGCCATAAATGACTTGAAGGCACATAAAGACACAACAATGTTGTAATCATTGTAATCCTAACATACTGGTCACACAGATGCTGTGGCTCACCTATATTCTTAGATTAGAAATAGATTTGTTTTGCGTATGTTGATCTTCCTACATTTCCTACTTAAGATCTGCTGAACTTTCAAGAAGCAACTTTCAAGAAGCAATACCTTAGTTTGCCAGAAAGTTTGTTGTGGGAAGGTAAGTTGAAAGAAAAACAACTCCGCCTTTAAATTCACAATGGTAGTTGAACATTAGATGGGTCATTGATGAACTATAAATGCCTTGGCATATTCCATAGAAGAGAGACAGCATAGTGTAGTGGTTTGAGCATTGGACTACAACCCTGGAGACCAAGGTTCGTTTCCCCACTCAGCTATGGAAACCCATTGGGTCACCTTGGTCATAGACTCTCAGCTCCCAGAAAATATTGTGATAGTTCACCTTAGGATCGCCATAAACTGGAAATGACTTGAAGTCGTACAATAACAACTACAATTCCTCTGAAGGAACTGGAGGTTAGAAGAAAAAGACTAATTAATTGCTTTAGATTGCATTAAAAAAGAAAATGCCTTGATCCCCATATTAAGCTGACAGTAGAGTCATCTGAGATATGGGAAAGTCTGCTCTGCCTGCTTTGCTGGAATAAGTTCAGTTGAACATGGTGGGATTCACTTATGAGAAAATGTGAACAGGATTGTGATGTGTGAGTGTACTGAAAACAAATATACTAATAACTCCAGTGATTTTGGTGAAACTGCAATTTTCACCAAGACACAGAGGCCAGACACCAAAATTATGGGATAAATATGGAAGGCCATGACTTTATTCCACAGTAAATTATCTTAAACCAAAATATTTCTCAACCAATGAGAGGAGGGGAAGAAAATGCAATACGCTAGGGTAACCCAGACCAAGCCTATCCAAGCAGAGCAAGAAGTAATTAGGGTATCTGGTAAATGACATATAATGCTTACTAACATTTGCCAGTGCAAGGTGTGATCAGTCCATTCCAATAGAGCTGTGCCAAAACTTAAGATGCCCAAACCTGCAGGTTAGACCTTCACTATCAGCTGCACCAAGCCCCCAGGATTTCCCCTTTCAAATTTTGTGTAGTGCTCAACATTCTCACCACTTTCCTCCATATCTGTTACAGTAAGGCCTTTTCCACAGGGGGGTTAAAAAACGTTGTAGAGCGACCTCTGACGGAGGTCGTCTACACGGTAAAGTGGATTGGGGCGGACTACTTTTGCGTAGTTCCACACCCCAATCTGCACTAGGGCGACCGGAAGTGTGCTTTTTAAAAACCACTTTTTATGTGTTTTTTAAAAGGCACGGGGCATGCAGCCCCATGCAGCCGCATCGCAGCGCCCGGTGTGGATTTGCAGGCGCATGCAAGGGCGTGCCTGCAGATCTACCAGGGGCGGGATTTCCGGCGGGCGAAGCTCTCCGGTTGGTGGAGAGCCTCCACCAGTCGTAAGCTGCCATTTTGGGCGCTGCAGGATGCCGCGGGATGCCGACGAGTGTGGAGCAGCGAAAACGCGCTGCTCCACTGGCAACGGACTTACCCGGTTTAAGGTAAGCTCCGTTTCAGCGTGTTTCTGGCCGTTTCTTCGCCCACGTGTGGAAAGGGCCTAAGGATCCAGCCTAGCTTGGCACTCAGTTCCCCCCACCCTCCAACCTTAAGGAATTGTTCAAGGCCATGAGTAAGGTTATCTTAATTCAATTCACATCCCTCTGAAGAGTGATGCATATCATCTTAGTACAGTTGTGCCAAGTCAGCACATATGTCCTTGAGGTCCCACTAATTCAACCCAGGTTGTAGACAGTGTTGCAATTCACACGATACCTGGCTGCATTAATTGCTGAGTTATTGCAGCCACCCTGCCACACTTGCCTGGGGAGCATTTTGGCCACACTATGTGTGCCCCAGGAAGAAATATTTAGATATTTCAAGATCCGCAGTCACCATGCCCACACCCACTGTCGTCTTTTGACTACATCTCTTTCACTTGAAAGCAAGACAATGATCTGAAGTCAGTATTGAATTGCAGAATTCAGTGAAAAGGCCTCAGCAATCCTCTTCTGCCCCACCACTTTGTGCTGGCCAGGTGTCTATTGCCAAGATTCTGTCCTTGATAGAGTAGACTGTGTGCCTTCTTGCTCAGAAAACCAAGTTGTGGCCTCCTATCCAGAACTGTCCAGATCTGGGAATGAGCTTGCTGATTCAGGGAGCAGCAAAGAAGACCAAAGTAAAGGCTGTTCTAAATAGTATGGCATTAGAGACTATACAGCTGGCAGGGCAGGAAAGGATATCAGTATTCATCACTGATAATGTGATTGCCTTTGCCTAGCCTTTCAAAATATGACAAACTCTAAAGTTCACAATGGGATCATAAATACCTGCTGCCTTGGAACTGAAAGCCAAAGCTGCAAGTCTACTTTTGATGGTACTGACAGCAAGGCCATACTCTGGTAGATGGACTGCATACTGCACTCCATCATGAGTTCCAAACAGCCATTCCATATATCCTCCCTTCTTTCCCTTAAATTTCCAAAAGGCGCATAAACTGCTAATAAGCTGCACAAGTTGATGGAGCCAGTCAAACCAAGGTGACATGATCAACTTCTACCTTGCAAAGTTCAGCTACTGGGGCACCTTATGATGAAGGACTTGTTCCAACTCCCAGAACCTGTGAAACTGTAAACATGAAAGGATATCTGCTAGTAGTTGTTGTGTTTTTGTTTTGTTTTGTTTTGTTTTTTTGGAGTCTAGGCACATGGCAGGCTTGGACCAAAATGTTATGTTCCAAACACTTCAAGACAAAGCTCCTAATCAGTAAGTTTCATGGCATTATGGGATTTTGAAATCTCAGCATTTATCACCTATATTCCTGTGGCATCATCACACCAAAATACAACTGTCCTGTTTGCAAGCCATTGGCCCAAATGTAGACTGCAAGCACTATAGGGAAGAGTTCTGAGAAAGCCACCCATGCCTTGGGCAAAGGCTGTGTACACCACTAGCTTTGCCATAAGATACTCATGGCTGAGGCTCCTGTTGTATTGAACTTGAAGATCAGCCTTAAGTAGGAGAGTCTCCATCCAGAAGGACACACTAATTGTACTTCTTAAAGAATGGCTTCCACTCACCCAAATCCTCCCATATTTCCTTGGTTACCCACATGTAATGGTGTGGGGCAGACTCTCCCCTAGTGCCTTCATAGAATTATGGACTGATTGTCTGCCCTGGGGCCACTATCTGGAATCCAAAGTTGAAATAGCCTGCCAAGATTTGGAATTCATTCAGCTTTTTCTTGTTCATCATGCATATCTATTCCTGCAGTGCAGAAAGTTTATCCATTGGAAGATGAGAGACAACAGAAATCGTGTCTAACTCTACACCTAAGAAAGTTGGTGCAGTAGAAGGACCTTCTGGTATTTTGGAGGGGGCTTAACGCAAAGCATCCATGCCTTAAATACCCTAAAGGCACCAGATCCCATCTGATCTTGGAAGCTAAGCAGGGTTAGCTCTCGTTAGTACTTGGATGGTAAACCAATTAATGCCATGTGTTGTAGACTATATTTCAGAGGAAGAAACTAGCTCTGAGTATTCCTTGCCTAAGAACACTGTATGGAGCCACCATAAATTGACAGGCAACTTGAAAGCACACACACACACAAATCCACAATTCCTGAGCTCGTTCCTCAAACTCACTCAAAATATCTCTACATACTAAACCTGGCCTGCAAATAATAAATCATAAAAATTATAATGAGTTATTGACTGGTTTCCTGATTATTTTTTTCTGTCACACTATTCTAGAAATGTATTGAAATGCTCAAAAGCAGAACAGGAAATACACACCCCATGGTCATAGCCTTGCCATAAATAGAAGGCACCCTCAAACCTGGTAAGTCAAAATCATCCGAGTGCACTGCATGTTGGAAGAGACCACAATGGCCATCAAGTCCAACCCTTTGCCATGCAGGAACAAACACTCAAAGCACCCCCAGTAAATGGCCATCCAGCCTCTGCTTAAAAACCTCCAAAGAAGGAGACCACCACATTCCAAGGCAGCATGTTCCACTGTTGGATGGCTCTGACTGTCAGGAAGCGATAATCTAGATGAGAGTCCAAGATCCATCTCTTCTGGAACAGTTTAGCTATTTTCTTTCTTATAATTTCCTTCATATTTTTAACTGATTTAGAATGTGAGGCATAATTATAGAGCTGTAGGGGATCCCAAAGCCTAACATGAAAACATTCAGAAAAGGCTGTGTTTTTCCCATTGTGCCCTCTATCCACTTATATCTGAAACATTTGCAGGAATTGCATTTAACATTTACCTGCACTGAAGGCCCCAGAAGATCTGTTAGCCCTTTTTCTTGCTCAAGGCAGGCCTCACATTGATCCTTTTTGGCTCATTGCCCACTGGAATGAAACTGCTGCTGCAATATTTTCAAGGGGAGGCCCAGCTAGCAACGGTGACATTGGAGCATAGTTCATCCTTACAGTCTCGAGGATGGAGGAGTCCAGAGCAGCTCTTACAAGAAACTGCTAGCCATACTGAAGCAATCCTGATCCCTTCAAACCAGTATGGGTTCCAAGATACCTTGGTAGTTTGCAGTGACTGAGCACTGATGTGGCTGGGCCTTGAAAACCACGCTCATTTAAGCTGTCCAGCTTGCCAGCCTATTTATGAAACTGCTTCTGACTTTGGGGTGCTTAAACTCCTTGGAAGATTCAATACCGCATCCTTGACCAACACCTTCAGTTACACTCTGAATGCAGAGCTGACTCACTGACTGATGCCCCTTTTGGAAATCATAAATTATGTACAAGTCTGAACTCCCCTAGAGTCTTCTCCAGGGTCCACAGACTCAGTCTTTAAAAAGCAATGAGAAAACATACATCTCCAAATGCACTCCTTAGTTGCAGGAAGGAAATGTCCTTCCAGTGGGAGAGACAGATTCCCCTATTGATTGCACACAGAGAGGAGCACCCCAGAGCTGCATCTATTATAGGTGGCTCAGCTGTGGAAGTAACAGTATTGGCCAAGGGCAAAACTGGAGTCATCAGTTGAGAGGCTGTTGAGTAGGGGGAAGGAGAGATCAAGCATTGGGACCTTCCTACACCTGCTTGGGGAGGAACCATCACACACAGAGACACAGAATGATGGGAAGTGCCCATCATCAGACCACCAACTGTCCAGATATTAGTCTGCTATGACACATGGGCAGAGCCCCCCACCAAAGGAAATCTCCAGATACATCTGTATCTCCAGATACATCTGCTGGAGCCCACTGAATTCCAACTTGTGCAACATTGCTTGCTTGCAACACTGCTGGCCAGGTGGAGTCACTAGAGGCTGCTGTCAGATCCTACAGTGATGACTGGGTGGCCAGAGCAGGGGGAACTGGGGTCATTGCCACTGCAGTGCCATGTGTGAGGCTTAAGAAGTTGCTGCTGCAGTAGTCACGAGCACTGCCAAGCCAGCACCAGTGGGAGCTGCTAGAGAAACAACAGGATTCCTCCCAGCAGTTAATGTAGGCAGAGGGATGGAGACTGATGGAAACTAATGGCCCTGAAAAAGCTGTATGCTCTGGGACAACTGTTTTTTGCAGTGGTGTTATTGCTTCTGCCTGACCCTGAACTAGCTAGTAGGTGTCTATAAACCCTGGTTGGTTGAAAGAGGACATAACAACTGTCACTTGCAGGAGAGACTGCTGCTCCTGAGGGAGGAGATAAGAGGCCTCTGAGGGTTATACTCACTCACAGCTACATGACTGTCCAGTTGTGCCAACCTGGCAAACATAACCTCAGTTCCTCAAGCAATGCCATCCATTCTAGTGATGGTCCAGTGACGGTTAATTGCCAGCACTTGCTGCAGGTTAAGGCTTATTTTGGTCTTTCTGGGACATGATTCAGGAGCTGCAGGGAGTGTAATGGAGGCTGAAGATAATAATATAGTAGGGAGTATTGTCTGGCAGACAGAAACAAGAAAGCTTCTGTAGATGCCCAAACCTGCAGCGCCAAGTTACAGGTTATGCATGAGAAAATGACCATTGGGTTCCCCAGGCTTGGAAATGACAAGAACATGGGAGGAGGCACATTAAATAATAATGTGCCACATTTAGAAGGGCTGGAGCCACAACTCAATAGCTGTTGCAGGAAAGGAAACTGTGTGCTGAAAGGGGGGATAAGTAAGTACAACAACCCTATTATTTGCTATTATTTATTGTTTATTATTTATTTAATTATACAGCCATTCATAAAAGGATGGAAGAGGGAGAGGCAGCAGATGTAGAAAAGATGGGGTTAATGAGATGGAAAGATATATGACATAAGAGTACAAAAGCTATATGAATTAAACAAGGAAGGAAAATAATGGGGGAGGCAGAGGTCAGGAGCAGCAATGAAGTCCCAGGACTGACACGGGGAAGGCAGCAGTATGGCAGAGTTGGCCGAGACAATATGGCATCAGTGGGATTAGCAGGAAAATGGTGGCAAGAGGGAAGGGAAAGAGAATGATGGGTGATGCAGAAGCAAAAGATAGGGCAGAAAGAGAAAAGAAAGGACAAAAAAATGCGTGATCAAGTCTCGAAGAGAATTGGAAAGGAAGAGAAGAAAACAAGGAGAAGAGGCAGGACATTAAAAAGATAGGTAAGGAGAGAATGGAAAAGGAAGAAGAGAAAGCAGAATGGAAGAAATGCCAGCCAAGGGAGGGACAGAAGAATGGTGGGGAAGAAGGAAAGGTGAAACACAAATACTCAACCATCTCAAATGGGGGAGATGTGGGAGGGTAAACGGAAAGCCAGGAGAGAGAAAAGGGAGGGAGGGATGGGAGGAACAGAATACTTAAAAAAAAAAAAAGGCCAGAGACAGAAAGCTGGAGAGGGAGCATATCCAGAAAGCTAAAAGAAAAGCCCACTAAAGATGGAAAAGGCCTAATACTTAATATCTCAACAAACCCATCACCCCCACAAGAAGATGGCCACTGACAGAAGCCCAGAAGCCTTCTCCCTCTGGAAGACCACCTGTCACCAAGCACCACCCAGCTCTGCTGCCCTCCAAGGTCACCCCATGGCCACACACACACCCCGAACAAAAAGGAAAGCCCACCCAAAGGAACCTGGGTGGACATGGTGGGGACAGGTCTACTCTCTGAGTTCATCTACCCAAGTATCTGTAACACATGTCAGTTTGGCGCCTTCATCCAAAACCAAATGACAGGTGGGAATTGTTTTATTGTGTACCAACCTCTAAAGGAACACCGGAGGGCAGGATGACAGGGCAACTTGGATCCTGAGAGATGTAAAAAGGATTGAAAAAAAAGGATAGCTTTCAATCATCTATGCCACCTTTCTCCTACCTGGCATATCCAATCTCCAGAACCATACCTCCTTTTGCCAAAGGGGCACCATGTTCTTCTTCCTTCCTAGGTATTCAACTAAGCATATGTATAATGAATGTACATGCAAATGAGGAAAAAGAAGCTGGTGCTTTTTCCTGCCACAACCATTTCACAATTTGGAAATGTGAAGTTTGCAGATAGTCATATCTTTAACAAGTGCTATCACAAAGTAATATCCAAAAATATACAATTTGGACTCTGTTTCTTTCTTTTTTTTTTCAGTGTGTCTGCAGTTAGGTTTGAACAAAAAAGAAGATATTTCTAGTTTCCACCAGGTGGAGCCCTAGGTCTTTGATTAATTTTCCTGTTTATCCAGGGACCAATGTAACCCTTTCCAAAATGAGATGGAGAATATACATTTAATATGCTTTCACTATCTCTAATTTGCAGTGGAGCTATACTAATGAACTACTATCATGTTCATTAAGAGAAGTTGAACTAATGTTCCAGCAAGAAGCAGGTATAATAGGAAAACCAATCATAGAATCACAGAACTGGAAGTTACCCCAAAGACTACCTAATCCCATTGCTACCAGTCCATACGTTGTTTAAAATCCTCCAACAAACATTTTGAATCCACCATTTGTGAGGCAGTCTATTCCCCTGTCAAACATTTCTTACTACCATCAATGGTTCCTAATGCTTATTCACAGTATCTCCTATAATTTGAATCCACTGGATTATAAATGGAATATCTCCAGTAACAACAGTAAGGAAATAAAAACAAATTAACATTTAAAGTTAAGGTGCCTGATCTTGCGAAGTTTCTTAGAAGGCAGAGAATATTCCTCTTACCGCTATTTTTTCAGAAAAGGATTTTGATTATTTTAATTAGCCCTTGATAAGTGGTCTCAGGACTTAGAAAATCAAGGGATAAATAGCAGTGCACAAAAAACAAGGCTGCCATGGGAAATGGGCTTTCACACTTGCCCCTCACCATTCTGATCCCCCACTACACCAAAGTTAAATTTTCTGGGAGGTGGAAGGGTGGGTAGTGGTAATGGATGAGTCAGCACAAAGGACAGGTAACAGTGCTCAGTTTGGCACAGAGGAGTGCCAGGCAAAAATCTTCATTTTCTCAACATGTTTCTGGGCCTCACATACTGTCTCATTAGATTTGGGAGATAACACAGATAAGCAGGGGCTGCTGCTGCTGCTGCTGCTGCTTGAGTCAAGAGCATTTCTTAAGGAACACAGACCTTAAAAAGAAAAAGTGGAAAGGGATGCTGTCTATGGATGTCTTCTTTAATTTTTCCAAGAGAGCGGAAGCAAAGTTGAAAATCCTTGCATTTTCTCTGCAGCAGTTTATTCCGTAAGCATCATACTATATGATTTCCAGAAGCCTGCATGCAGAAATAAATCCTCTAAACATGGAACAGTACACTCTTAATTGAGAACCCCAAAGACACCATAACTCATCTGCCCTCTACAAACTTTATTGGGAGTGAAGGACATTTAAAAATAAAACATGAGGAGGGGCTGAGGAACAAAATAAACATAGTACAACATTTTAAGACTATATTGTGTATTTTGTGTTATCACTATCGTTATATTACTGACACTACCACATGAGTTGTCAGAAAAAGGGTCCCCTTAATTTCAATCTTGAATTATTATTATTGAATTTATTATGAAATTATCTGTCATTTCTGGTAGACCAAGTAGCCTCATACCCAAGCAATAGTGAGAATAGTGGTAATACACTTTCTTTCACATCTCTGCTTGCTTTTCCTTTAAAGGAAACATGGGTGAAACAGCCATGATTCCTTCACCTCATCGCTTTATCTGAGAGGTCTGCAGGTCCATCGCTTCTTGTCAATTAGGCTGTATCTGTTAGGAGTTTCTTAGCGTCCACCAGTTTGACCACTAAAGCTTCTAAATTCAGAGACAAAAGTATTGTCCTAACAGGCAGGGATAACATCAATGTTCCCCTTAAGTAACTTAAAATACTGGATTCCAGAATATTTGACATGGGGAAATAAGTAGGTGTCTTTGTAATCTTTTAGGCCAGGGCTTTCCAAATTGTGTGCCATGACACGTTTGTGTCATGAAGTGTGTAGGTGTGTTGCCTACGATCTTGGAAATGTGTTTTATAAATAACAAATAATATATTTTTTTAAATGTATGAAAGGTTTTCATGAGGTATGTTGTGTCCCCATACATTTTGTTATCACAATTATGTATGTGTCTGTATCTCTTATAAGGGGTTAGTTTGCTAGTAAAACTGAAATTACTGTGTTGCGAAATGATGCATGTCTAAAATGATGATGTCTAAAAAACTGTGTCACCAACATGAAAAGTTTGGAAAGCTCTGTTTTAAGCTATTTATTGATATAAATAAATCAGCACATGCACACACACACACACCTTGGAGAGGAACCCAGACTTCTCAGACTAGGTACACTCTTCTCTTAAATATGGTGGCATCAAGCATCCAATATCATATTTGCATTGCACTATATTGTAATGTCTAATGCCCTAGCTATAACCAGTGTTATCAGCTATGGTCCTCAGCCAGAATCAGCACAGTAGGCAGCAGTTAAGGAATAGCTGTAAATGCAGTTTAACAGAAGCTGCCAGGGATCACTTGCATTTATCTGGTCTAGTGTTGGCTTATATAATATATCAAGCCCCTCCATATCTATAGACCTACCTATCAGGAGTAATGTTTACTAGTGTTTTGCTATCAGCCAAACAGAGACAAATTTTACTGGTCTTTTGTACAAGTCCAATAACATGAAACTTTTAGTAATCTTTAGACAGGGCACCAGTCAGATATGGCTTTCACTTGTGCCTATTAACTATCTTGCGTTGCACATGACTCAGGTGATTGCTGATGATCACACCATTTGGAGTCTTTGGCCATTTCCTCACTAGACTATTATAGTGCTGTTATTCCACTTTCAACATCTTATGGAATCCTGGGATTTGCAGTTTAGGGAGGGGCCTCAAAGGCCTCTCCTTAAGCTGCAAACCCCAGGATTCCATAGGATGTTGAAAGTGGAATAATAGCGCCATAACGGTCTAGTGCGAAAATGGTCTTTATATCTTTTCCTATGCAACACTGGATTTTTCTATTGGGCTTCTGTCAAGGTCACTGTTCTCCAGATCTAGTGAAAACATCACCTATTTATTACATTCCTCCATTGGCTGTTTCTGTTATATCTTTTATTTTGAATTAGCTTGGCTGAATTCCCAGAATTGGCTTCATTATATGCCTATGAACTCTCTGAAGACACCGGTCACACTTGTTTCCTTCTTCCAATATACAAGTTTCAGGACTATAAATTTTGCAAAATATATCCAAAACATAGTGTCTAGCCTAAAATAATGGAATCTGGGTTTTCAGTTTATTCAGTAGAGGACAACTGAATGCCTTATACTTGTCCACACTGGGCTTTCCAGAGCATTACCTCAACATACCAACACTTATATGAAATGTGGAAGCATGAAATTTTTCAAGTGTGTTAATAAAACATAAAAAACATGCAACAGAAATACAGTTTAATGAGAAATTTTCTGGATTTTATCCAACCAATGAATAAACATTCTAATTTACTTGGAATCATGCTCTATTTAACAAAATAGGTCTTTGTGATAAGTAAAAATGTTTGTGAAATTAAACATGTTTATGTTAGCATTACTGTTTTTATACTATTTAGAAGTATTTATATATAATATGTACAGTTGGCCCTCCACATTTGTTAGGGTTAGGGGCACAGAATCCCTGCAATAATGGAAAAACCGTAAATATAAAAATGTGCATGTCCATGGGAAGGGGCCGTGGTATGGTGGGAAACCAGGCACCCAGGGTACAAACCAGGCCAGGGAAAGGGAAATGGAGCAGATTAGCATGGTGGCTCTATACTTCTCTCTCTTTGCCCATCTCCATCCTTGGATATGTAGGGAGCATCAGAAGAGGATTTGTGGCACTGAGAAATTGTGCTGAAATCTGTCCTTAGTTGGCCAAGCAGCAGATGGTGGAGGAAGGGGAAGACCAGAAGGTTGCATCAGAGCCACCAAGAGGGAAAGTTCTCCAGGAAAAAAACTCTTGGGGTCAGAGAAGCAGGGGTTGGAGAAATGCATAGATAATCAAATTTGGGAAAGTGAAACCCACAAATATGGATGGCTGACTGCACACAAATATGACTAGAACTTCATTTGCTTTGTCACACTGAGTGTTCAGTACATGTGGGAAAGCTAGACAGTTCCTTTTAGTGATTCCATACCACAGCTTCTAATTACACTTGATTTTCACTGAGAGGATTTCTGGATGTAAAGTGGCCTCTCCTCAATGATTTCTTTAGCCCCCTCTTAAAGTTGTCAAATCTAGCTCCCACTACATTTTGCAGAAATGAATTCTATGTATTATGTATTACATACTGTATTGTGTGTGTGTTTGTAACAATTCACTTTTCTGTGACCCAAACTTAGCAGCAGTTAATTTAATTATGTTGTCTGTGTGAAGCCAGAGAACAAATTTAAGATAGATGAAGAGAATATTACATCTCTGAGGCATCTCTTACGATTTGGTAGAAATTTCTGTTTCTACATACGTTATTTCCAATAATGAGACTGATGGTGAACTGGGAGAGGTCAATTAAATTGTTACTGTTGTTTATATAAATGAGAGACAATTTACAGATTAGAAGACAATGCTAAGATGAATCATATAAATCCAAAGCATTGATTGTAATATTTCTAGTATAATAATACTCTAATATGGAATATTAATTGTGCCTGAGCCCTAAGGCAGGTTATAGATCATATTAAATAATAAACTTAATATAATAGAGTTCATATAGTCTGGACTGCGGTGTTGAAGAACTTATACAAAGCATCATTCTTATTCAGCTGTTGTAAACGTACTTTTGCATGCAGAAGAAATTTGGGCAGTCTGGTTCCCTCATAAGTGGCTGCCGGCACAAGATTAATAACTGCTCTGTGTACTAAGGAGGATCTCTGGATTTTTCACCAAAGACAAGTACCTTTCATTAGATACGCTTATATTGATTCCACTGAATAGCAACTGATTTTAAAGTCTGAAGCCTAGTCACAGAAAGACAATGAAGTGAATGCATCACTTGATAGGTTCAAAGCTCAAGTCATCCACGAACTCATTTGGGCATTTCTTTGCCTGTCTCAGTTCAATATTAACATGCAGTGCTACTACTGCAACCTTATTCTGTTCTTGAACAGGCTGCATTTCCATGCCTCCTAAAGACTTTATTTGATAGCAAACACTGACACATGTTACTGCTAGAAAAGCTTTATTGGTGGTAACTGATGCAGCAGCTAGTATACAGCAGAAAAGCACTCTAGCTCTTTTGCTACATCCCCTCACAACCAATTCTAGCTAGGCTACATCTGGACGGCAATCCAGTTCTCCATGGTTCTCCATGGGGAGTCCTGGGCTGGGATGCACTCTGTCTTCAGGCAAGGCCAATGGAAACAGACCTCCAAGAATCACACAGTGCCAAAGCAAAAGAAGAAAAGTGTAGTGTGCAAGCATGATCCTTCTTCCCCTGACCAAACTGCTTCTTCAAAATGAAGAAGCAGATTGCTAAAGGACAAAGTTTGTTCCCTCAATCTGTTCACAAGTTTCATATCTTTTCTTAGCCTCAAAACTTCCACACTAAAGCAAATAGTATGTAACAAAGTCACTAAATACACATTGACCCTTTCTGTGCCACTGCACAGGGTTAACATTTGGCCATGATGCTAACAAGGGCTCCAAAATCCATCTCCCTGGTGGTAGAGGCCAAACTCACTATAAAACTCTTCCAGTAAAACATGGATCTCAATTGCTGAATTAAACCTTCTGATGACCAATGGAATCTTTATTTTCTCTGGATTTAATCCCAGCTTGTTTTGCCCAATTTACGGAAATCAGACAATCTTCAGGTGTGTTGCCCTTGGAGTCAGCTATCAAAGAATTATAGAGCTAAGTGTCATAAGGTTGGCCAGATGCCCTCTCCCAGATGACAGACAGACAGACAGACACACACACACACACATACACACACATTAAGGAGAGGGGATAGGAAGAACCTTTGGGGCATCATATTTTTGGATCTGAAGATGCTGGGCTTAGCCGCTGAACAGGGGAATCTTAGCCTGGAGAGTGTGGATTGTGTGTTACCCTTTCACTAAAATTTGATTTTCCAGCAGAAGATAAAGCAATCTAATTTGCTTCCAAGTGGCATGCTTTGCCCGTTACAACATCTAAATTTATCTCCTGACCTGACAGCACAGGTGCTTTCTGAGATGATCACTAACACAGGGGGTTGCAGCCTCATACAGGAGAGAAAACAGATAACAGCTCTCAAGTGGAGGCACTCTGTGGCTGCAAGCAGAGAAGGGAAATTTTATTGCCTTTTACTGCTTTTGTTCTATTTATCTCACAGCCTTTTGTGGAAATTCAGCACCTGAATTTTCTGTCTGCACAAACCTTCTCTCTATAACATCTCAAGCAAGCAAGATATAGACCTGTGACTCTAACAATGCCACATATTTTCTTCTGCATGATTTCTAAATATCTTTCCCTGATGTCTTCAGTGCATTTTGAAAACTAGTGGAATCAACTTACCATTTTCTGTCTGGCCTAATAAAGGTATCGTCACAAAAGCAATAGTGCCAAAGCTTAAGCCCTCAACACTACCTTCTGGATCCAGCCTTTAATTGTAATCAGAGCGACAGAATGCACTCAGAGGAGCAACTGAAACTGGAAGTTTTTTCAATTGCTTATCCAAAATGCATCTTATCTTGAGCTTTTAACCAGATGTGTGCTACACAGCTCATCCAATAGACTCTATTTAATCAAGATTGCCTCCAACTAAATGACAATTCTCTGTGAAAAAGACCATATGCTCACCTCAGTTTGGAGCGAGGGATCTATGAAAACAGATTCCTCCCACTTCCTAAGTCATCTGTTCAAAAATGCCTGACTGGTAGCACAATGGCTCCCAAGTGAGTCACCTGTGTTTACTTTTTGCAGCTGCAAAACATTTTGCAATTATCTTAGTACTGAGTTACATTGGGTTGGTGCCAACTTAGTCATACTGAGGGCCTTTCCACCCTACATTGTTATAGTGCTATTATTCCCCTTTCAACATCCTATGGAATTCTGGGGTTTGCAGTTTAGGGAGGGACATTTAGAATTTTCAGCATTTTTAGAATTCTTGGCCTCCCTAAACTGCAAACCTCAGAATTCCATAGGATGTTGAAAGTGGAATAATAGTACTATAAAAATGTAGTGTGGAAAGGCCCTCAGAGTAGATACTGAAATGAAGCTAAGTCACAGGTAACTTAACCTGGTGATTCAGTTGGGATCCACTGAATGAATGACCCTAGAGGTGGGAAGGCATATATCACTGCAATGCATCTTTTCTTAAACATGCCTAAGGTCTTTCAAATGACTTAATCCCCATCTTTAAGTGCAAGCTGTAGCAAGGACTGTAGGAAGGTCAGATCAAAAATAACAAAAGGGACATTGCCCTGATTTGGTTTATTTTAAATACTTGGTTCAAAGTCCTATACATCAGTATCTACTTGGGAGGGCACCCTCAATCCTGATCAGACTTTATTCAGGTTCCTGTGCTCTAGTGATGCTTTCCTTTTTCTAAAGACAGTATGTTTAAAAAAAAAAAGCCAATGGCAAAATAATTCTGCAATACCTGCAAGCAAAGATTTTTTGTTTGTTTGTTTATTTACCCAGGCCTTTGACTGTTAATTGGCATTAGCAGAAGTTCTTTTAATTGGGGTATGCCGTATTTATATCTTTATTATGTTTTAACTTCCTTTTTAACTGTTATAAATGAATATTTTCAATAGGATTGTTAATTGTTTCATCCCTTGTTTCAACTCTGCTTTGTTTGAATGTATGTTCTGAACTACCTTGGGCGACATGCCGGAGAAGAGGTGGGATTTAAATTAAATACATAAATGAATACAATCTGTAATAAGACTAGTATATTGGAACATATGGCCTAACTACCACACACTAGAAGTGTAGTTTGGAACAAATGTTTGAGAAAAAGATTAGGATCTGATTTTGAGCAGTAAATCTGCTCTTTAGTAGGTGCCTGTCTCAACTTTAATGCTTGTAAAAATAAAAATTCCAATACTCTTAGGTCTTCCATGCGTTCTCCTGGTTGGAGAAGTATAGAATAAGTAGCATGCAAATAAACTGGCATGTGGACATGTCCCATTTGAAACTCCCTTTCCCAGTCCTTTGTATTTTAATCTGTGAAAATTATTTCATTAAATACAAGGAAATGCAATGCTGGTCAAATATTTAGCCTGAGCATATTTTGAAACTGCTTATTGCATTAATCATAGCTAGCTAATACAATCAAGTGTCAACTAATCATTACTAATATGCAAGTAGAGTGCACACATCAAGATGACATACATGACAAGATGGATTGAAAAGGAGGGAAGGGGGAAAACCAAGTTGGATCCCTGTTTTGGGAGGAAGGAAGAATGTAAATCAATCAATCAATCAAACAAACAAGGAAGTGCTGGCATAATAAAATAGCATAATAAATGGCAGCCCAGTTGACTTGAATGCTAAAATAATACTGCAAAGATCATGGCTTGAATAATCCCTCTGTTAACAGGGCTCAGTAAATACACTTCCCAAGGTTGTCATAACAATAAAATGAGGGTGAACCAAGTATGGTGAATCCTTGGTAGAAATTGGCATGTGAATGTAACAATAGATTTGCAAATAAATATTTGATGTCACATGCCTTCAAGTCATTTCCAACTTACAGTGAGTCTAAGGGAACCTATCACAGGGTATTCTGGGGTGGAAAATACAGTGCACCCTCTGTTAGCACAACCTTTGCATACACAAATGCGAGGTTGCCGAAAGCCTCATGTCCCATTGTTGTCAATGCATGTGCCAGGCATGTACTTGCACCAGCAGAGGTACACATACATTGCATCCATTGACAATAATGGGACAGAGAATTTGCATTTTTGTTTTATGCAAGAGTTCCTGGAATGGAACTCTGACATATATGGAGGATGCACTATATGTGACATGCCCGAGGTCACCAGTGGATTTCCATGGTGGAGTGGGAAACTGAACCCTGGTCTCCAGGGTCATAGTCCAACGCTCAAACCACTATAGCATGCTGGCTCTCTTGAATAAATAAATACACTGGACAAGAATAATATATGATCACCACTGAATCAATTGAGCTTATAGATATGGAATGTACATACTGATGACCATTGGTTCACTGGGCCTACTCTAGCTGGAACTTGGATTTAGGCCTATAAACAATTAGATATTCTTTTTCAGCAAAACATGTGATAGAAATCCACTTTATTTATACACAGGCACAGTCACTTAACTTTGAAAAATAGCCACCCTTTGACAGAGATGGGCAAAACAAATCATGCCATCTGTCGATAGTATCTTGTAAATGTAAGTTAAAAGGAATATGTATATTTAACCACTAGATGACATCCTGCTTCTCTGTGAGTAGAATCTGACTAACTTCCTCTCTAGTGGCTTTCTCTAAGGCCATTTCCACACTACACTGTTATAGTGCTATTATTCCACTTTCAACATCTTGTGGAATTCTGGGGTTTGTAATTTACTGAGGCCAAAGAGCTCTCTGGCTGAGAATTCTAAAGGCCCCTGTTACCCCAAAATGTCTATGGGGAATAATTAGCTCAAAAATGGGCCTATGAGAGGGGTGTAACTTAGTGAGATCTGACACCTCAATTTGCCAGGTTACTGAAACAGAGACTGGTTAGAAAACTTACAGTGCAATTTAAATGTGTTTTATGGGGGGAAATATACATGCACGTGCACACAAAGAGACAGACACATGAGCAATCACACAAGGTTATCTGAAAAGGAAGGGAGGAAAATTGATAGAGGGAATAGAAAAGGGAGTGTGTTATAATGACTCATGCCAAACCCCTCCCTAAACTTCAAACCCCAGGATTCCATAAGATGCTGTAAGTGGAATAATAGCACTATAACACCACAGTGTGGAAATGGCCTCTGTCTTCAAACTATAGGCATACCTTAGCTAATGAAGCCTCTGAGAACAAAGTCCTCAAAGGTTGTTGGGCGTACATGGCTGGAAATTGACTCCTTCTAACTCTGTGGATGAGAAAAGACTCCCATTCATGCCAGCCCACCCACCCAGGTTTTAAGCTGTACTAATGTATCAGCTCCCTGTCTACAGCTCTGGATCAGGCAAGAGGCTAACCCTTTATGTTGCTAACAAAGGTTTACTGGAACTAAAACATAAGTATTTACATCAAGGCAAATTGGCAGAGACAGAAAAGTGTTCTAGGGGATCCCAACCCCATTCCCAATTTGGGGCATAGGTTTGTATTTGCATTTAGGTTTTCAGTGACTCAGCCTGAGTCCTTCAACAGAAGCCTCTGAGGACTGTGGTAATTCAGATTGCTACATTGAGATGTTACATAGCAAAAGAAAAGAAAAAAGGCAAGGTAATCCTTTCATTTGGGAAGAAACCTTCAAGTGGTATCTACAAGGTTTTAAATGTTTTGTTTTCTCCTGCAAAGCTTAACTGCCTGGGTTGCTTCATTTCACATGCACACATGG